>JAOTOL010001660.1:1592500-2030000 GCA_034440575.1 Imbricaverruca yamaguchii
TAGCTGTGAATGTGTATAAAGTGCGTCGTGAACCACCCAATAAACTGCGTCTACCCACGACGTACGGAGTACCCTAAGATTATCTATGTCTGTGCCCGTTGCCAGGTACTGGTGGAAGACGCTGCCGGCCTCAGTCGGCGGGTGATGCACACCTTCTCACTAGATGGCACCACGGTGGAGTTTCCGTTCGCCGCCCGGTTCGTCCTCATGCTGAATGCGTCGGCCTTGGTGAGTTGTTTTGTTCGGCCGTGAACAAGGCTGGTGAGACTGAAGCCGGCGGATTCGTGTTGCAGTTCGTGTTTGTTTCGTGCAAGTCGATACCCATAGAGCTGTATGCTGCTTTGTCTATTTTGCTGCGTGGCATATGGTGGTTAAAAGTTTTAATCAGGGTGGACTATTGGCAATTCAGAAACATGTGTCTCGGCAACTTGGAGCTGATGATGTCAATACCGTGGACATGAAATTGGCACCGTAATTGCGTTTTAGACTCGTTCAGTATATTTTCAAATTCCGTCGAATAGATTCGAAGTAATTAATGCTTCGAACATACACCCAAAAAAATCCGAACATGCAAAATATTTTTACGCTTTCGCAAAAAGTTCTGCTTATAAAATTACGTGTTCTGGCAGACAAGCTCGTGACTGGTTCTTCGGGACTGAATGTGTGTGTGCATATGCGATTGTTTTGCAGTTTCAGTTCGCGTTTGCGGTGGCGCTGCTGGTGTGCGTGGTTCCACCGGCCGTGCTACGAATCCTACACAGCCGCGTCCTCGGTGAGTGTGGGGCCACTGCTGGTGGGAGGGAGGGAGCTCCAGCTTCAGTTATAAACCCAGCCTCACCGACTGAATACTTGTGCCTCGTCGATGCTTCTTGTCGGGTGAGTGGCGATGTTTCCCCTATGCAAATTAATGCGTTTGTTTTCGTCGGAGAAATTAGTTTCTGTTTCAGTTCTTATTCCGTCATTTCTGTGAACCTTCAAAATCCCCTACCCGCCAGGGACGAAAGGGATGCAAACTGCAGGATGCATTCAAGCGGAGCATAACTATCCTTCAGGCACAACACATTGATGTGTCCTTGATGAGACGTGCTCTTACTGAAATATGACACGTTCATAATTAATTATTGTCTATATTGATGAACATTGTATTCGTATAGGCTACCGGGATGCAACGTTCTTAGCCACCAACAGTAACGCTATCGTGCCGGCCGGCTCGTGCAGTCCAATTGGAAAGCACATGTTGGAAGTAGACTCCACTCGCTCGTCGACCTTGTCCGTGGCAGAGCGCCCTGTCGCACCTCCATCTGCCATCTAGAATATTGCCCGCCGCATGTATCGGCTGATATTATCGAAAGGCTGGTGGACAAGGAACATCAGCCATAGTGTGAATATGTCAGATGGCAGCGTCAGTAATAAATATATAAGTAAATAAGTAAAGTAAATATGTAAAGTAAATATGTAAAGTAAATAAGTAAAGTAAACAAAAGAAGTAAAGTAGTTGGGTACTTCACTGACCACGGTTGGCCCGGCTGGAGTTCTTGGCTGGCTCTGTGGAGATATTGCCGCCCGGCTGGCAGCCGGGACAGACATCCCCCGCCTGACCGTGCTGACCGTTTCAGCCGGCTCTGGGGAGGTGCCGCGGCCCGACTGGGCCCCGGCCCGCGCCTGGCTGCGGCGCGTGTGGCTCTTCGGCTGCGTAGACCGTCTCTACTGGCCGTATGTTGGCATGCTCCTCTATTTGCCCTTCGGTAAGATCCGTGTAGAGCTGCATGACCTCTGCAGTCGATGCGCCCCTAAACCCCAAAGATCCGTGTAGAGCTAGTTGTGGCACCGGCCACCACTGTGCCGCTCCGTACTGCACTTGATATGTTGTCGTTGATGTTAGGGGGTGAGTTTAAAGGCGTGGCGAATCGTAGAGATCAATTGCGCTGCCTTTAGAGCGAGTGGGTTTTGCAAGCAAGTCTAAGGATGGACGCTGTATGACGGACGAAGTCGATGCGCCCCTAAGCCCAAATAACCAACCAAGGAAGTCTAAAGCAAGTGCACATTTATGTTAAAGGAGTCATATGCTGTAGTATATGTGACGCTAATGTGCTGAAGGAGGAGACTGGGCGGGGCATGTCTCCCGGATGTTGGATGTTTTTAGTTTTCTTTACTCCTCCACAAGATAAGTTGTAGTTGGAGTGGGGAAGGGTTGACGAGAACGCTGATTTTGCCAGGGTGCCGGCATTAGCCTACTCTTGTCGAAGAGCACCAACAGAACTTTACCGTACGGGCGAGGAATTAATTGTCCAAACAGCCTATCACGCCTGCTGTCGCATGTTAGTTGTTAGTAGGGGAAGGGGCCTGTGGGAGGGAGTGCTGGGAAGGCGCCAGGGTGGCGGGGTGCACGCTGGTCGGTTGGAGGTGTGGTGAAGATGTACGACCAGGTCCTGAGAAAGGCACGAGGGCGTATCGGGAAGGGAGGGGAAGAAGGCCGCGTCTGGGTCTGAGGGAGGGAGGGTGGAAGTGGAAGGAGGCCTGGTCCGCGGTGAGGTAGCGTGTGGAGGAATAGCGTGCGGTGAGGGTGATGTCGGTGCTGGGCGGGGCCTTGAGATGGGAGGTGGGTTTTGACTCCCTGTAGCAGGCTACTGGTGGGTGGGTAGACTGGGCTGAAGCTGGCCTGGATGTTGGTCTCCGAGGTGAGGAAAGCGCAGCTGCATTGCTGCGCCTGGCGGCGGGTGCAGTTGGAGGGGCGGGCTTTTGGAAGTGGGAGGTTGTTGCGTTTTGTGAAGCACATGTGTTGGCGTGCTGTGGTGTGTGGTATGTTGGCGTGCTGTGGTGTGTGGTATGTTGGCGTGCTGTGGTGTGTGGTATGTTGGCGTGCTGTGGTGTGTGGTATGTTGGCGTGCTGTGGTGTGTGGTATGTTGGCGTGCTGTGTTGTGTGGTATGTTGACGTGCTGTGGTGTGTGGTATGTTGACGTGCTGTGGTGTGTGGTACACGGATAGTAGCGTGATCCGAGGCGTAGTGTTCCGTCGTAAGGTGAGAGTTGTGAACCACAATCGATGTGTGGATTATAGCACGTTCCTAGGCGTAATGCTACGTCGTAGGGTGAGGATTGTAGACCACAATCGATGCATGGATTCCAGTGTGATCCTAGCGGTAATGTTCCGTCGTTCGCCCGTTGGCTGATCCAGGACTATTTGGGCGTGGCATCGAGTCTCACCTATCGCCACTCTTCGCCCGCGACCAATCGGCGTGAGAGATTGGCGACGCTACATGACTCAACAGTCGACGTGTTGTAAAACCAATAACCACAATAACCACCTCCCCTGGCCTGCCCACGACTCCGACTACACAGGAGCATGGTCGGGCCAGGAAGTTGTCATGATGCGTGTTGTCCTCCTCCGATCTGACCTTGGCCCTGACCGACAGGACCGTGGGTGGCTGGTGAGGTGATCGCGGGCCACTTCGGCGTGGTGTTCGCGTGGGGATCGTTCGTGGCCGGCGCGTTCCTGCCGGCCCAAGTTCAGTACGTCTACGGCGCGGTTCAGCTGCTGTTGTTCCACCTGCCGCTCATGTTGGCCACTGCCTGCCTCGTCGATTATGAGTAAGCCATCAGCTCGCATCGTCTGCATCGCTGTGGCGTGATCGTCTACGGGTTGGATGGTTGGCGTGGTCCATTGGCAAGGTGCCCCAAAATTCTCATGGCGAAATCGACCTTCCAGGTCACTGCTTCTATTCCATTCCACGTAATAATGTAGACATTAAAGAAATCACGCTCTGCTGCTTGTCGTGTAGCTTCACGAAACAGGGACTCCATGCTAAATAGAGTTTCTGACGGAGAATCCTGGCCCAACCACTTGATCTGTGAATTTCAATTAAACATTATTTAGGCCGGAGGTTTAACGCGCCACGAAAGCGCGTGTTTCCAGCCTTTTTGTGCCGCTTGCTTGGCGTACACAGCCGTGGCGGCAAACTGGCGCCCTTAGCGACTCAGTCCTGTCTTGCCAGAACACAGGATGCCCATGCAGGACAGCGCTCTAACCAGCTCTGGTCTACAGGGGTGGTTATCGCCATGGGAAATGGTCAGGTAGCTCATGCCCAAGGCAAGTGTAGCACATGTGCTAGGCCACTCATAGCTTAGCTAGTGTAATATTCGTGGAGGTCTTGGTTGTACGTGAACTGAATATACACCCCGATTTGGAAGGGCAATAACTTTTTTATTGCCCATTGGTTGGTTGTTTGTTTTCATTGAATGCAAGTAAAGCGCAGTGTGAATTTGCATAATTGGCATATGCCATTGGAAGTCAGTTCAGTGTAGTTGCGAAACAAGTGTTATGTATCGAGTTGCACTCGTTTCAAGGATGCTCAATGTACGGACGCTAAATGGTTAGGTGTGGCAGATACTTAGAAAAAGCCAAGGGTATAGATTCACGTTGTAGCATATTGTATGCTTCAAGCTATGCTTTGCTGCAGGTGTGCTGTTCAGCACAAGCTGAAAGGAAGCGTCTTTCCGGAGGTCAGTTTTTTGCGGAAGTACCAATGAATGGAGCCATGCTGCAGTGTTGGCTGTGGCCCCGGTTTTTCTCCACTGAGTGCTCATGCGTCGCAATAACACGCGGGTGGTACCGCCGTCAGGTTCGACAGGGTGTACCATCCTGAGCGGTGTTCGCGGCTCCTGCTCTACTCCGGTCACAGTCTACTTCTCCTGGCTGTCGGCCTGCAGTCCATGCACGTGAGTCTCCACGGCTGGTTGGTGTCTGTTCGTGGAGGACACACGTGGGTAGTCTCTACAGCTGATTGGTGCCTTCCGGAACGTGGGTAGTCTCCACAGCTGATTGGTGTCTGTTACCGCGGAGGACACACGTGGGTAGTCTCCACAGCTGATTGGTGTCTGTTCCGCGGAGGACACACGTGGGTAGTCTCTACAGCTGATTGGTGTTGTTCCGCGGAGGACACACGTGGGTAGTCTCCACAGCTGATTGGTGTCTGTTCCGCGGAGGACACACGTGGGTAGTTACAGCTGATTGGTGTCTGTTCCGCGGAGGACACACGTGGGTAGTCTCCCAGCTGATTGGTGTCTGTTACCGCGGAGGACACACGTGGGTAGTCTCCGCTGTTGGTCCCGTGGAGGACACACGTGGGGTAGTCTCACAGCTGTTGGTGATCGTTCTTAGCGGAGGACACACGTGGGTAGTCTAAGCGAGGAAACGTGGGTGTCTAGCTGTTGGTGTCTTACCGCGGAGGACACACGTGGGTAGTTCCACAGCTGATTGGTGCCTGGGGAGGACAGTTGCTTTTTTACGTGGGTGTCTACAGCTGATTGGTGTCTGTTCCGCGGAGGACACACGTGGGTAGTCTCCACAGCTGATTGGTTCTGTTACCGCGGAGGACACACGTGGGTGTTTCAGCTGATTGGTGTCTGTTCCGCGGAGGCACAGCTGATGGGTCGTTACCGCGGAGGAAGTGGGTGTCTCACAGCTGATTGGTGTCTGTTACGCGAGACACACGTGGGTAGTCTCCACAGCTGATTGGTGCCTGCTCCCGCGGAGGACACACGTGGGTAGTCTCTACAGCTGATTGGTGTCTGTTACCGCGGAGGACACACGTGGGTAGTCTCCACAGCTGATTGGTGTCTGTTACCGCGGAGGACACACGTGGGTAGTCTCCACAGCTGATTGGTGCCTGCTCCCGCGGAGGACACACGTGGGTAGTCTCTACAGCTGATTGGTGTCTGTTACCGCGGAGGACACACGTGGGTAGCTTGGTGTCTGTTCCCGCGGGGGAAACCGGGGTAGTCTCCACAGCTGATTGGTGTCTGTTACCGCGGAGGACACACGTGGGTAGTCTCCACAGCTGATTGGTGTCTGTTACCGCGGAGGACACACGTGGGTAGTCTCCACAGCTGATTGGTGTCTGTTACCGCGGAGGACACACGTGGGTAGTCTCCACAGCTGATTGGTGTCTACTCCCGCGGGGGACACACGTGGGTAGTCTCCACAGCTGAGTACAGCATGCTCTCCCAGGAGAGTTATTTGGGCTTCAGGACGGCCGGTTTTGATCATTCTCGGGAGACACGTGTGTAACCACCATAGCTGACTGACTTCCGTATTCATAGCTCATTGCGAGTGATCTCAGCTGATCGTGATATCTGCAACTTTTAACTGCAAGTTAAGACTTAATGCCAATTTGCTGTCTCCTAGCACGGAGCTTACGTGATACCACAAGTAGTGCAAGTGGGGTTGCGACGGCACACATTTCTCCCATTTCTTACTGTGTGCATGAGATGAGCATAAACGCCACATTAAATTAACTCCACGGTGTGAGAGTCCAAAATATTTTAAGTGTATCATCCATTGACCTCGTGTACTTCAGTGCGTACATATCTAGTATCACCAGTCTCTCCATATTCCAATTTGTTTGGTCCACCGATACGTACAGTAGTTGTCCGTCTACTGTCCCTATATCTCTTTCGAAGTAAAGGCTCCATACCTGTACCCAATATTCCATGTGGGGTCGCACATGAGGTTAAGTGCATTTTTGGCATACCTTCCTTATTCTGATGTTTCACACCACTTACATTATGATTCCCTGTTCGTGGTTGAATGACGTTTTTCGGTTTTAAAGTGTCAGAACTATCACGCGTATCTTTGTCTTCTTCAATCACATTCAATTCACTACCTCTCACTCTATATCTAAATGTTCCACTTCCATATGTGGACCCCAGATGGATAAACATGAACTTATAAATTTTGAAAACCATCTGCCATTGATCAACCCACTGCTTCACTGTTTTAGATCTTCCAAATCTAGCTGGATGTATCCAAATTCGCCACTATTATTAGTCATTCCTCCTAGCGTGATGTCATCGGCAGATTTAAACGCAATATTTTTTTTCTCAAATCCTACCTGAATGCTGTTCACAAAGATGATAAAGAGAGGCTGACCTATAACGGAGCCCTGTGGTGCACCACTCTTAGCATCCTTCCATTCAGATTTACATCCATTTGATGCTTTGATTCCTTCTCCTCAGCCATGCTTTAATCCAGCGTATAACTTTGTCACCAGTCCCATGCTGCTCGAGCTGACGATTTAGACGCATGTGTGGAACTTTATCAAAAGCTTTGCTCAGGTTTACGTGCACTACGTCTGTTCGATTTCTATCGTCAACTTCCTTAGCTGCATACACTATGAACGCCATGTGGTTAGCTAAACAAAATCTACAAGATTAAGGTCCATGTTGAATACCCCTTAAAAGGTTATTAATGAAAATCATGCATTTCTGAGCTTTCCATGAAAACGGTTTTTGGTTGACCACGTCACTGATATGGGTAAGAACGCGATACAGATATACAACAGCCACATTTACAACACATACGACGGGCTGCGGCTTAATGTGGTTACCGGGTAAATGGATGTCGGCAAAGCGCCGACTTTTTTTAAAGGATTAAGCACTACGCGCCTCACACGAGTGGCGACAGTTCCACACAATCCGCCGGGCACACGAATAACTTTTTCCCTAACCTACTCTTTCGCGCGAATTCAGTTCGGATGCGTGCAATGTCTGGGCCCGTCCATCGGTGCTCGCCCTAGTGCCGAGCTGGGAGACAGCGCCACGAGGCTATATATAATGTCGAACGAGCTCTTGTGCGTTTGTGTCGTGGAAATATTGGCCACGAATTGTAGTTTTTGTCTCTTATCGTACGACCCACACTCGGCCATCGTGGACCAGAGAACGTTTGAACCATTCCGCCGCGGTATCTCAGTCCGGGGACGGTGCGGGCAGCGAGGTTAATGCGATTTTGCACCCTTATCTGGTGAATTGTTCTGCAGCTACTCTAAGCAGTGCATCTACCCCAAGCAGTCATATATCTTACGTGGGTGAACACGAGCGCTTCAACAAGTAGCCGCATAGTCTCCCAAGACATGCGGTGCCCCATTCTAGCCAGTGAGATGAGAATGCAGTAGCAGCGGCGCACGATGGTCGCGATGTACCGCTCCCAGGGCAGGCAATTGTCCACGTGACACCCACGGTCCCAATGTGCAGCACCTTACAAACTAGGGGTGGGGTGGTATGCGTACTGGTCTGTAATTTCCCACAAACCTTTAAAGTCGTTTTGAAACTTAGTACTACATTTCCGTGACGCCAATGTTCGCATGCTTCACAATACTATTAAAAAACTTCCTGAAAATGATATGTTGAGGACCTGATAAGACCTGAGCACACGCAACTGCAATCGTAGCATATATATCATCCGGTCCTACAACCTTTATTTCGTGATATTTTCTGCAAGCGGGTTTCTTCAGCTTCAGTAGATATTGTAAGCTTGCATAAGTATCCCCATCATAGCATAACATTCGGTGTTTTCACCTGTACTTGAGGTAGCGTTGGTGAAAACTGATGAGAATGACATCCTTAGTAACTACTATATCACAGTCCTCAACCACTATTTCGCCATATGTATCCAGTGGTCAACATTACATTTTTCTGTTTGAATTCGTAGAAGCCAAAAACCCTCTTATCTTTTCCTGTCGAATAGGTTCCAGCTAATGTAATTGCAGACAGTCTTTTAGATGTCCCAGCACACATACTAATTTTATATATAGCTGTCGCACTTGCTTCCAGGTTCGCCTCCGGGGTTTAGGTCTTCGAGTTTCTGTAAAGTCTGCTTTGATCCCAACAGATGTTTTACTTCCCTGGTCAGTCACAAAGGGTGTCTAGCCATGTTCATTCTGATTTGCCTGTTGGAAATGAACCTCCACCTGGCCTTGAAACAGTTCATCTTGTAGATCTATCCAGATTGCAGACGCATTTGAACCTGTCGATGACTCTTACCACTGAATTTTGCCCAGGACTATCCTGGTCGAATCATTCTTCCCTTGAGCAAAATTTGTAAACAGTGACTTATTGTTCCCTTCACTTCGAGCACATGGGAAAGAGCGTATAATATTATGATCACAATCTATCAAGATCGTAACTTGTTATTTGCATTGCCACCCCCAATAACGATTATCTTAGGAAAAGAACGTTCGTTTCCCTGAAACACTCAAACTATGCGAGACATTTGTCTCTGTAGGGTATCCGCATGTCAACCAGTGAGAGGAAGCGTGTATGGCCAGCCGAGCTACCGATTTGATATCGCTGCTGCGGGGGCGTATCGGTGTCTTGCACGTGAGTGACTCTTACCCCAACCTTCAGGTGTGGATCTTCTATATGTCGTTCGGCCTGATGACCACCATACTGGGTCCGTTCCACACATGGACCCTGCTGATGGGACTGTACATGTGGTACAGCGCCTCCACACTGCCGAAGTCCACCCTCAGGTAAGCTGGCATGACAATACTTTTGGTGTGAACAAGGCGCTGGTGGTGGTTCCTGCTCGTTCAGGCTGAAAATTCCACGCATAGATTATGAGCAAAACTGGACAATCTGGCTTGTCGATAG
This sequence comes from Imbricaverruca yamaguchii, assembly GCA_034440575.1. NCBI lineage: Eukaryota > Metazoa > Arthropoda > Thecostraca > Neoverrucidae > Imbricaverruca > Imbricaverruca yamaguchii. The sequence continues at coordinate 1,601,927 of JAOTOL010001660.1, forward strand.
AAGTCCAGTCGAGGAAGTCCACCGCTACGAAGGTGCCCTGTGTCACAGTGTTAACATGATGGGTTTTTGTTAGGTGTCGAATCGAGTACAGTTGGATGGCGATATTCGCACTGAAAATATTTGTTGATGTCCTTCATGTGTTCGATACGCAATTTTATCCAACAACGTACCGATGAGGGAATCTTTTTCCGGTAGTATTGCACTTGTATGTAGCCATGATATAGGTTTTACACATATTTTGCCTCCACGAAGCAAGCAAATGGTTATGGTTAGGTTGGGCTGTTTTTTTTTAAGTTGAACCATTTTTCAAATCTTGACTTGACAAAAGATGAATTTTTGTTCTGAGAAAATAGACGAAGCTAGGTTAGGTTCGGCTTTTTTAGTTAATAAAAAAGCATTTGTGCAGTCTAAGGTGTCAGCAAGAGAAGTTTTACAAATGTTTTACCTCCATGAAGCACACAAGTGAGTTATGTTTGGTCAGGTTAGGGTTTTCTTTTACGTTTATAATTTGTCTTTTTCTGCAATGACAGATAATATAGGTTAGTATTTTTACATGAAAATTAAGTGGGAAAAGTCTGTGAGAATTTTCCTTTTTCCTTGCATGTAAGGTTAGGCTAGGCAAGGTTATGTCATGTGTTGTTACATTTTTTCGTCCTTTTGAACATTTGTTCATGCTATTCTACTGAATGTATAGCCTATTTTTGTTCTTCGTTGTCCTCCCAACTGAAAAGTATTTAAAAAGTATAAATTCGCAATCCATAATGATTAGCGCAAGCTTAGTACTTGTAGCTGTATGAGATACTGTAAGAAATGAGACATGCAAATTGCATAATCACATGCAGAATCATGATGCTCATATCTCTTTGGAAATCATGTTCTTTGTATGTTTAGAATTTAAGCCGGCTAAATTGGCTAGATTTAAACCGGCATAGCGGACGAACCATTAGACATATCGCCATGGATCCAACACTACTGTGTAGCTATGACAATTGCCATTTTTCGCTCAGCGAAGCGAACCGATGAAATATGGTAGAACTTTACCTGTACTACTCTATTTCATGGATAATTTATTACTGCTGCGTTACCATGGTCACGGGGATTGTTTGTTCCTATCGTTTGTTTTACCTGATAAGTCAATAAGGAGCTTTATTGTTAAATGGTAGTAAGTTCAGAATTAGCGGACGAATGCAGCTAAAGGTCATCCTGTTCACAATTTTGAAGTGTCGTGATATTACGATTTAGCATGTGTTGACGTCTATTTTAGTTTTATTGATTTGTCTAAATGTTTTGATGGTATTCCACACGAATAGCTGCTCGGAAAACTTGCACTTTGCTACATGGACACACACTGGTTCATCTGGTGTATCTTCGGGCGCACGCAGCAGTTCAGTACGGGAGAGCAGGGAGGACCTTTAAGATCTCATATCACGTTCGTTAATGATCTATCTCTTTGTTTTGAAAACGACGTCACCATAGTGCAACACACGGATCATAGTCAAGTGCTGGTATCGGATAATAAGTGCATAGTGCATACCCCTTAGGCTGGGATAGAGAGTTCGTTTAAGATTACATACCGGTGGTTATCTTGCTGTGGAACTGACCAGTCAACACAGAACTTACACGAACTCCACCAGCTCTCAGACGGAAGTGAAGCGCCATATGTTACGGTTCTCGACAGAGCTGTGACTTGTGCCGAGTGGTCTTACTTCGTTTGGTGCGATTTTAACACTCCTTTACTATTCCGTCTTAAGAGGTGCAATATGAAAAGCATTTCCACATGATAGGACTACTGCTAAATTTACCTGTGAACTGTGATCTAAACACGATCTGACGCAGTGTTCTCAAATATGGATTTTAGGTGGAAGCTGAAGCCTTAACTTGGTCTATTTTACCAGTTGAAGCTAACATATCAAAGACGCAACCTTCATATTTTCCAGTAGTCCTGTGTTACGTCTGGAGAGATAAACGTAGTTTGTGTCTAAGTGCATCCCTTTTTAAGTGATAATGCACAAGCACAAGTTCGGCAATATCGTTGCAAAAGCTGCAGTTAAGTTCAGCAATATCGTTGCAAAAGCTGCAGTTAAGTTCAGCAATATCGTTGCAAAAGCTGCAGTTAATCAGCAGAATTCGCAAGAAATGAATGGCCATTGTAAAGATTTCCCAAAATGTATCGGATATATCCAGATTGAAGCCACTAAGGGAGAACATATGTTATACCCTGCACAATCCTCATTCCCCGTATGGGCTGTTTAATCCATGTGTCTACCCACGAATGGTTTAAATTAGTCAACCAAATGACCGAGCGTCATCAATGTCCTCAAATGACCCTCAGTGTCCTTTCGCCTTCTGGCTCAGTTGACATGATTCATTTTTGTACTTTTAGCTCTTAGTAGTCAACGGACGACAGTTGCAGGGCATTGGTCTGCTACGCTGATCGTGTCTCAATCATATTTTACAATATCGCCTAGCAAGGCAGTGCCTTGGCTCTTTTCCTTTGTCATGAGCCGTGCGCAAACTTCCGAATGTTGTGTTGAGACGTTTCGTGCGTCTTTGTCGCTCGTTAAAATTGTACTGCAATGCGAGCTTCTCGTTCTAGCGCGGCGTCATGGTATCAAAGCATGACTTCAGGTGTCTACCTCCCGAGATGTTAGTTTGCTGGCGATATATTTTGACCACGGCGCAAGTCATCTCGCCGCTGCGGCAGTATTGAGGGCTCAAGGGACGAGTAGTCTAGTGGCAAGTTCCCCGTCTCACGATGAAAAGATTGTGGGTTCGAGCCTCACCTGTCGCCACTCTTTACCCACAGCCAATCGGCGCGAGAGATCGGCGACGCTACATGACTCAACGGTCGGCGTGTTGTAAAACCCAGTAGCCACCGTCTGTCTGGCTAAGATGTCGCCCTGTCGGCAGAGCTGACGCCGCCACGCGTTGCAGGGCCGCGGCGGTTGTCTGGAGGACGGAGCGGGACGCACACCGAGCCACCGACTGACGCGCCGCCGGCCGACTCGAGGTCGACGTGCCGGCCGACGACCGATGTGTCCGCTGGCGTACTGGTCGGACAGCTGTGGACCAGCTGATTGTCTGACCAGCTGGTAGAGGCCCGCTAGGCGTGGCACGGCTGACGTCTGGTGCGCCAGCCAGGATGTCGAACATTGTGTTCTGTTGTTTACGCATGTGTGGCAGCACGTCGGCACCCAGTTCGTAAAATTGCCCAACTTGACGGAAAGCCTTTTAGCAAACTAGTGATAGCCTACCAAAGTGATGATCAAAGTGATGTATTAGACACGTTGCATATGCGCACTGGGAAGGCAGCCGTGTTTAAGCAGCACTATGCCGTTATCGTGTTTAAAAAATGCACGACACCATGCAAAAGCAAACGTCAGACAATGACGGAAAGCCCACGGATTCAGGTCGATCTCTGGTAATGCATAATTACAATAGGTATGCATAATTACACCATGCATGCATAATTACACTATGTATGCATAATTACACTATGTATGCATAATTGCACTGTCATTCGGTAGTTCGATGAAGGAAAATTCGCTCAGTTGTGATATTAAATGTGCGGGCGGCTGATAGTGAATGCGATGTTCAGTTATCGATGATGAAGCGCCACGGCCGTGTGCTGTGATGGTTGTAAATGTGCACGTGTGTCAGCTGACAGTGGATTTTTTACGGTTTCATCACTCTCATACTTCATGTTCCCCGAGACGTCCGTTCGTGTTTTATTGCCCGACAACCTGCTCTGTTGGGTGTCTGCTTGTCCACGCACTGGGCTATGTGAATGGTGAAGGCTGCGTCAAGCCGACCGATTTCAATTAGCTTATTGTTGCCTGGTTTCCGCAATTTGTTTTGTGTGCATTATTATAGTTCGTGTCATGGCCTGCATGAGCATTATCACTTAAGCTGGCCACCGGACACAGGCCAGATAATTCTGTACCCGGATTTAACGCTCGGCCTGACACTGTCCTCACTGCTGGACGGGCGTTGACGGATGAGTTACGGTCGTGCTTGTACTTAGGTTGATGCCACCGATGTCCGTTTACCGATGCTATTGAGATCGACCTTTAATTCAGTGCATGCGCAGATGACAATGTACGCACTTCGGGGCACAGTTGGATTTTCATGTTTGTACCTCCGTGTGCTCTATCTTTCGATTAATGCCTTTAGTGCCTCGTTTGTTCGGTACCTCGTTAGTATTTGGCCGGCCGGCCGGGTGTTCCCGGTATTGAAAGCATAGTGCTTTCGATGTGACAGTGCTGTTGATCTTCATCCAAAAACGGCTAAAGGCAATCCTCTCTGATAGTAATAGCTAGGCAGGACATTCTCCTGTGACGTGCGTGCTATTATTGCGGGATGCATTGTTGAAGAAGTGCTCTCGGATCGAGTTTGGGCACAACTCCAGATTGTTCCAGATGTCAGCATTAGTTATGGCACAGTACTTGCGTGTAGAATGCGGCTGTTTGTTTATTTGGTGGTTCACGACGCACATTCTGCACATTTTGCACATTCACGGCTAATGGCGCCGCCCACGCTGTTTCGCCGGTGGGCCGCGGGATTGGGAAATGTCCCGAGCGGCGCTAGTGTCGAACCCGGATCTTCGGTACCCAGGGCCCAACACGTTAACCACTCGGCCATCCTCACCCCGGCTGCTACTGTGATATGCCAGTTGTTTTGCTGTTGCGTAGCCGCGGGTATGCATGCAACACTTTCAAGGAGCCAGTGGAATGTAGGGACGAGGAATTGTGTGAAGAATGTCGAACTGTACTGTAAGCAAGGCCAACTAATTTCCGTGAGTGAAAGGAGGCTTACATTCTTTCGGCACGAGGTTTTCAATATTTTCCATCCGACCAGGCCGCAAGACAGATCAGATCCCCGCAGATCAGATCGCAGATCAGATCGCAGATCCGATCGCAGATCAGATAATCAGCAGGTCAGATCCCGGTCATCAGCTCCCACCCTTTTCATTATGTGTGTGTTTTAATCCGCTAGGCTTGATACGATCAGCGCGCATCAGCGTGCACTTCACGGGTGTCGATTGGTGGCAGCACCTCCCTGACTCCGGACTAGCCGGCATTACCTCTCATCCATTGCCCAACCACTCCACGATATCTCTCCTCCACTACCTGGCCGTTAGCACGGTGCCTCTCTTCCATCACGTGTCATTATCATGGTACATTTTGTCCCTGGTGGCTTTCCCGAGACTTACGCCCACCCACGCACATAGGCGCCACACTAGTGTTCAATCCTGCATCCACGATACTCCCATTTTTTTCGGATTGGACACCAAATGTCCGGCGGTGGGGTTAATAAGTTGTCAGGATCCTGTGCCTGTTAATGCTACTTGGCAATTGCTAAGTGCAAGATCAGCTGATTTTTTGGAGAATACAATTCAATGTTATCTGGAGCAATCTATTTCGTAAGGCGCACCTGATTGTAATGCCGAATATATGCGAAGCAAAGATATAAGAGAGCAAAAATTTGAAATTATCTGCCTACTGTTTGGATGTAATACGATTCCAGCGTACTTTAATGCAACTATGGGGACCGCTATTCTAGAATGCAAGGCTGAAGAATGCAGCTGTATGAATAGCTGTGGAAGTTCTGGGGCTGGTGGTGTTACTTTCCCCTAAATTCGTCGGAGGCCGTTTGGACGCCAAGGGGAACTTGGCAAACGTCAAATGTCATCACATGTTGAAACATGGAATCCAGAAACGAAAATAAACTACGTTGTGCGCGAACTTGTCCAGACCACCACTGTTCTTTGGCCGAGAAGAAGTTCGATGCATCTTCTGCGATGTTTTGCGATCAGCCTGTGTGGAACTTCTACTGCTCCACCTTCCACTGCTCGTGCTGTTTGAATACTCGTTTACTGGCACTGTGTAATATACGTTCTGGGAATGTGAATGGTGCAGATTTCGTGAATGGTGGTGGTATCGCCCGCGTTTTACAGACGGATAGGAAAGTGTTAAACGTATGGCGTGGGGTGCTATAGACTCATTCATTCCCAGGAGCTGCGTAAGGAGGTTTTTAAAGTGATGCAATTATATCGGGATGCCGCGAACGCATTCGTTCCCAGGAGCTCTGTAAGTAATGCAAGTAAATGAGTGCAATTGTCTCGGGATGCCGTGAACTCATACATTGCCAGGAGCCCCGCCACCGACAAATAGTTGGATATGACAGCTATTCCGTTCATTCTGCCCGTACACAACGCACTTTCTGCATCTTCCTGCACCTCCATCTTTTCTGCATGCATCTTGCATACTGTAGTTCCTATACTTACCAACGGATTTCGAGTTTCGCAGAGGATGCGCTTTTCAATTACTAAGGAACTCAAAGTATTATATTACAGTATTACCACACGTTTAAAGTCCATGATACCATCGACGTATTCGTCTTCACATTCGATGTTGGCGTTGAACTTTCGTTCGAAACGTTCACGTTTTCAACGTCCCTTTTAACGGGAAACGATTCAACGCATTCCAATGTCTCATCACTGCGGCAGATTTCGGGTCAGGGTCATTCATTAACCTCACGTCACGGAAAACCATTCTTTCTTCACACAATTTAGCTTCACGCGATAACCCTAATGCCACTTGACTGTTGGAAATTCCTTCACTCAGACCTATACTACAGTATTCAAAGACACAGCACATACAAAAAGAAGGAGCTTTTTAATAGCAATGTTTAGCACCATATCAACTGATAGGCGAAAACGGCCGTTTTTGGAGAACAAAAAAAGGTGGGACCCTGCTATACACGCCAATATCAAAGTAGTAAAGTGACACTGTGCAGACTGGTACTAACACGCATATGATACACACGCATCCTCTGACATTGATCGATGAGAACAATGACCCTAGTATGCCACAACTGGAGTCGTATGGCATCCCTACGTGGCACACATGCAAACGAAATTTCCTCTGCCACATCGAAGCTGCCACGCTATTGAAAACGATAAATATAACAGATGTGAAAATGCCCTCGGGGTATGTAGTGATGGGTCATGTTTTGACGGTACCCCAAGGATCCGAAGAAAATCGTACAGCATTTAGCCAATATCTTCTGAACACACTCCCAGAGCCATTCGGCAACCTATAATCGTTTTACCTACAGAGGTCACCATGGTGACCCTTGAATCTTGCCAGCTGGGGCCCTCTGAGTGGTGGTGGGCTTCCAAGAGTTGCGTCGATCTTCTGAAAATATGGCTTTTAGCCCAAAAAACCGCGCTGAACCCCAAAAACTATTGTCGAGCCTCCAGAACTACGGGCTGGGTTTCGTCCGAATAAATACAGCTCAGCCCAGAAGCCCGCACTGGAGGCCGAAAGCCGCACCTGAGGCCCCGCAAAATTGCGCTTGGGCCCAAAAATTTCGCGTCGTTGACCACAAGTAAATACAAGAGGGCTTCGGAAAATCGCGCTGGGCCACGACAAATTCCGTCGGGCCACCAAAATTTCCGGCTGAGGCCCCAAGTAAAGACAGCGAGACCCCGAAATGTCGGGCCGGGAAAAGAAAATCGAACTGGGCCGTCAATATCGTGCTTGGGCCCCAAATGTTGCATTGTCGCCGAGCATGAAGTCAAGCGCTCGAAATAAACGACGGGGCTCCGAGACTTCGCCCAGAAGCCAGAAAATTGCACCTGGGTCTCCAAATTCGCGCTTGGGTCACGAAATTCCTGTCATGGCCCCACCAGTGAACAGTGAAACTTCAAGAACCCGTCTCTGGGTCCTGAAAAGAAAGCCGGTCTCCAAGAAATCGCGCTGGGTGCTCAAACGTTATGCCGGGGCCCCACAAAAAAAAAATTGTATCGGGGAGGCAAATAAAAGCGGCGTACTACTAAACCTTGCGTCGGCGCCCGAAATTCGCACCATGGGCCCATGACGCCAGGGCCCGAAAATTCGAGTCCAGGTTACGAAATATACACCGGGTTCCGATAACTTGTACAAAGGTCTGAAAATCGCGCCGGGCCACGCCACATGCGGCCTGAAAATGAAAATCACGAAACTCACGCTGGTTCCTAAGAAAAACTTGATGTCAGAGCTCGATAAATTCGCGTGGATGGCCCAGAATTAATGTAGCGGACCTTTGAGTTGAGCTATTGGATTTGAGCTAAGCTCGGGTATCTTCTCAGTCCTTAACAGTATTTTTCAAGCTTCAAAAACTTTCTAACACTGACCCTTGCCCTCCATACTCATTACAACCGTCGTCAGTCTTAGAGACTCATGAGCTCTTTGTTAGCCCTCAAGTGCCCTTTCAAGCTGCTAGGGGCCCTTCCTAATTAGCAACAGCCTTTGTGGTTTCGAGAACATTTTATCTCTGAGCACCGATGTTGATTTCTGAAGAAATAAAAATTGGTGGAATACACGAAGGCAATGGACAGCACCAGGTTGGTTGGAGCAGGGGTGCTGTTTTTTTTATACCTTCGGAGGGGCATGTGCCCCATCAATGTTCAATTTTGCCCCTCCAATAGTGAATTGCCCCCTCCCCAATAATAAGTGGAAATGGGCATACAGCACAAAAAAAAACCGCGGGCTGCGATCGGAGCGGGAGCACCGATGGACCCGCCGATGGTCTCACCGATGGTCCGCGGATGGTCCCATCGATGGTCCCACTGATGGCCCGCCGAGAGCCCTGAAACTAATGACGTCCACCTGTTCACTCTGGTGACCTGCCACTCGGAACGGTGTCCAGGCGACTGACTGCCATCATTAACGTCGCGAATGTGCCCTGTAGTATGGCCAGCGTACTGGTGTTCGGAGACACCGCACCGACTGGCACCGTCTGCGCTGCTGAGATTCCTGCCGTCATTGTTAACGCCAGGCCTGAAGCCGATGCTTCTGAGAATATGTCAGCTGCGGTAGCCAGTTGGCCCAGAGGAGCTTCCTTTAACGCCAGCGATAATGCTTACCAAGCCTGCGGCAACCATTGAAGCTGTATTCTTCAACAGCTCACTGACGTGTACCCACCCGTTTAACATCTGCTGTACCCAGTCCTGGGTGCATCCGCAGTAGCAGCTGGAACAGCTTCTCGTCTCTGAGCTGCTGGCAGGGAAATAGGGCTTCCAGGAGGGCCGCTCGCGATTGCGCCAATCTACGTCTCATGGCGTCAATAAAGGTAACGAAATTGGACGTCTTGGTCGTGACAATATTCGCACCTGCCAATCTACACAGAAAGGTGATGAACACAGAAAGGTTTGACATCAACAAGTTGGACTTGGTGCTGTCTTCTTGAATTTCAACCACCCGAAACGCACAGTCCGTCTACATGGGCTAGAAATATGTCTTCTCCGGAGAAAGGAGACAACTGTGATAGCCTGAATGCGGTCAGCTGCTAGCTCGCAGATGCAGGAGTCGGCGGAAGATGAAGGGGTGGCTGGAGGAATATTCCTCATTCCTATGGAAGGTTGCCGTGGAAGGCGGTTTGCGGCTTTGGCCGGAAGAGGGTCCCCTTAGATCTGCCAGTGTGTGCAAGTGACACGCAGAAGAGACAGAACACCGGCACCCAGACAGTATTCGCCTCGGACCCGACGCTCAACGGCATGCCAAAAGACCCTTTATCGCAGTAGTGATAAATGAGTACTTTTTTTGATTATTATATGGCAGCATTACTCTTCTGATACACGTCGGCGAACCCGGCGGTGGCGGTGCAACCAGTGACAAGTATCGGGTGGTGAAAGGCAATAAGACGCACAGCACAGCGTGGTAGTCGATCCCGTCGCGTATGTTCGCGTACCTTGATTCATTTATTCGCCATATCTTTGTGGCCAATTAATCTTGTGGATCTCACCCTGCCATTCAAATATGTGGCATTTGTTGGGGCCGGTTACGGTAATTATATGTGGTCTAGCAGGCGTCGAGAGCATCATGTTCCAGCTGAACCCAAATAGCCACAAGTGTCTTGTTGAGAAGATCCATGCAAAGACACTGGTTACTGGAGAATATGAAGTCTCAGAATTTCCTGGTCAATCAGTAGACTTCCAGGTGAGAATATTTAATTTTTCAGACTGCTGCTAAGTTTGATTATAGTCACCTGCCTACCTACCTACTTACGTATCTGGTGCATAGTACTCCGTTTCACGCGCGATGGCACCAGTTTTTTTTAAAGGTTCTGATGTCAATGAAGCTTAGCAATGTTTCATCAGTAGTATTGCAGTTTAAGGTAACTACAAACAATTTGTACATGTAGGTTTACAGTAAGGTATGTTCTGATTTATGATTTCTGCCTTTTCATGCAATGCTTGTGAATATACTACTGAATATGATCTGACTGACTGTGACTGGGCACTTATTTCCCCTCCAAATTCATACTTTCCAGTTGAGAGGCAAAATAACACCAAAAATGTGTCTTGGAGTTGGGTAACATACCTAGGTAGGTACCTAGCATAAAAGTAATGTTGAAAATATAGAGAAGGATGCAGGGTAGCATGAACAAACATATTCAAATTTTCCATGCAAGAATGCAAGTTGTTTTTTAATTAAAGATTTCCAAACAATTATCCACAAATTGTCAAGCAAAAAGATATAACATCCTGATCTGTGCTAGCCTGAACTGTTCTTGAAGAGGAAAAACTCCATTTCAAATGTTTTTGGTGGATAGTGTACAATAAACAATGTTAAAATGCAACAAATGAACACAAAAACCTGGCACAATCTAACCTGATTTGCTGATCTAGAATTTGTTTCCTACCTACCTACATATTTGCTTTACTTCTACTTCAAATCAAAGGAACAGTTAGTAGTTTGATGATTTGATGTTCAAACTTCATGTTTGATGACTATGTTGCCCGTTTGTGAGAAGCCCACATTGAGCATAGTTGAAAGTGTCTGTTAGAACACTGATTGCATAAGAACCATAAAGCATCAGCATTATTGTAATGGAGCTTCACAGTGAATCCTAGCAATGCATGTCGGCCACTGCTGAAACAACTAGAAAGTAGTTGGTCTGTACAGCCAGTTGTGGTGGACCAATAAATGCTTCATGCATACAGAAATGACAAGTCTCCACAAATGATCAAAATGGGTTGATGTTTCATAAAGCATAAATAGCTAATGAACTGATGAATTTAAATATAATATTGAATTGCATCATTTCACAATTTTTCACATTCCTCATATGTCAGGAGATATAAAAGTCCATGAATGTTTTAGCATGTATATTTCACATTTAAATTGAAACATTGAATGTCTCCCATCAGTTCTGGAGATGTACACAAATCCATCATGACATCACCAAGTCAGTCTGTCTTGTGTACCATTGGCATGAATGATCAAGTCTTGTCTAAGCATGCTAAAGTCCAAGTAACTAACTGTCTTGTGTACCATATGAATTATAAGTGAAGTGATTGGATATGGTAAGTAAGGTTAAGGATATAACTTGAATTCTTGATTTTGTGATAAGTGGGCCAAGTACAGCATTGGCATCACTTCTCTGCTCCTATACCTTGCACTCCTATTAATCAGCACTGTCTCATGGGGTTGATATGTGCCCCCCCCCCTCCCTGGTGTTGTACATCAATTTGGTATGTTGTGTCAACATTTTGAGTTCAGGTCATCTAGGATCTACAAGTTAGTCCAGGTCAAGCAAGGTCACCTCCAGGAAAGTTCAACCAGTTGTCACGCTTTAATGGATGAAGGTATTTTAATGAAACTTTCAGTGTTTGCTTATCTTTAGGGACAAAGCAAAATGCACCAGAGGACTTTTTTTTTGTTTTTGGATACTTACCAGTTTTGCATGTTTGCCCATTAGGGCTAAAATCAACAATTCTGGTTAGTGTAAGCATTTTGTATGAGAGCATGTTGATTTTGAATGTTTTTCTGTCCACTCTACTCATTACAAAAAGAAAATTACTGAAAATTGACAAGTCTGTTTTCAAAGTAAAAAAGAGGTGAACTTATATCAATGAAAAAACTAACAAATTTACTTCAGCCATATTCTTTGACTTTAGACCCAATGAGCAAGTATGCAAAACTAATACACCATCAAAAATGGAGAAAAAGAATCAAATTCCTCTGGTGTATTTTGTTCCATGTTCCACTCTATTTCATGAATATTTCATCACTGTCACTCCAGTGATGTGACATCACTGTCACATCACTCCACTCAAAACATCCATTTTAGTTTCCATATGGGGCATAATTTGCTCCTATATGTAAACAAAAATTCCATGATTTTCCACCCTGGTAGCTCAGTTAGAGTGTTGGCCTACATTTGTCTCCCTTATCTTGGCAACACAGGGTGTGAGACTTCATGCACTCACATTTAGCACCCAGCTGGGAGGGTCAGTTGGCAGCTGGCCCAATAAGGCTGAGGACAAGCTACTGGGTCAGTGTGTTGGTGCATTCTCAGCACATTTAACTTTTGGTCAAAATTCTGTCATTGAAATGGAATTCATGGATTGGGTGATGGGGCCATGGTTCACTCAACAAGCTTTGCTGAACAATATAACCCTGGTTCATAAAGCTATCCCAGCAATAACTAGGTTTTTTTAATGGAATATGCTTTTGGTGAAGTGTATCCCCTAGTCCCATCCATATGCTCAATTTTACCCATCCAGTTCTATATAATGTCCACCCAAAGTAGTTTGGAAAAAACATAGTGCACTTGCATCCTTCCCTCTCCATGCTCACGAAACATTTCCTCAGGTGGGATAAGATCCTACTGTATCTTCATTTAACACTATGCTTCTGAATTAGGTTATGTGCCCAGCCAATCATTTCCATAAAGTCACACTGCTTTACACATCCTTAATATGACCTGGCATGTGCATTCAAGTTCTTATGGCCACATTATTTGTAAGTTTGAGAAACATTACCACTACATCGTTAAATTACACAAGGTAGGGAGGGATGCATCCCCACCCCCCACCTTAATGGCACCAATGTACCAAGCAAGAGTGGTAATTTTCAAAGCATCTGTGGCAAGTGTAGGAATGAGTCATGAGGGTAAATTGCTGATTTGCTGAGTGTTGAACAGGGCTACATGTACATAGGTAAATTATGAAAAACTTGGAAGCAAGGGCCATCTGTTGGGTGACATGAATGGATGTTTGTACCCACCACCCAAACCTTGATCTCAGCCTGCCCACTGGGGGATTCAGGGTAAGTTAGAAAAATAGGCTGTTTCTGGGTTTTTGGCATCCAGAACATTATTCTCAGCAGAAGGTTGTTCTCATTCTTCTCATTTGAAACTTTAGTAGCAATGTTTGACACTGATTTGACAATGATGCTGTGTGGTTAAGTGTTCAAGATTCACTGGAAATTGAAAATTAAGGTCATGATGTCACAGGTACAAAAATATCCTTTCTATATTTGATGCCAAAAAAATGTGCTAGCTATGCCCACAGTGTTTAGTCCTATTCACGTTCTGTATGCTGTTGGTGGTAGTTCAATTTCCCTCTTCCTGACAAATGGTTTGTTTTGGAATGGTGAGCAGCACTTATTTCCTTGATGTAACTGATACATTGTAGCCTAGGCAGATCAAAAACATGTGTTATCCAATATAATGCTCCTTTGTGTGTTGGTATTTTATGCTGGCCTCAGCCGGTCAAGTCTGGCAAATGGCAGAACATGTTATTCAGGTGAACCACTGATTGTATTGAATTGCCTTCAGTATATAATTACACTCTGTACCAGTTAGTGTAGTTCCACATGTTGGTTGTGAAATGACATGATGATCTCCACTCAGGTGATTGACCAGAATGGCCATGTACTGGCCAATCGACAAAATGCCGGGGGTCATGGCAAGTTTGCCTTCACTACTGACAAGGACACCACATACCAAACATGCTTTGCATCGAGAGTGCAGGCAGGTATGTATCATTACTGGTGTTTGGACTGGCATATGATCACGTGTCTTCTCTTGTCATGGCCTGTTGTGAAAAGATGTGGTTTTAGATCATCATAAGCATTGCACGTACAGCTCGAGATATTGGTCGTACAGTTCGAGATATTGATCGGAACTGAAATTGACTTGCATGTATTCCCCTCTTCTGGACCTCGTTGGGAAATGCATGTAATAGTTTTGTTCAGACTAGTTGAAGGAATGTAGAGTAACTGGCCAATGAGAGGCTAAAACCACTCTAATTGTAATATTATATTCAAATATCGTCGGATCCTTGGGATTGCTGTTTTCTTGTCACCATTAAGTGTGAGTGGCGCAACGCTACACGGCCCACGCAAATTATCTTGCATTGTGGATGAATCCAAGGTACTTTTAACTGCTCAGACTAAATCATCAACGTTTTTACAGTTTGTATCCAGGTGTTACTTCACTGTGAGGGTGTGAAACTACATCCCATGCATGTATTTTAGGGTATGAAATGCTAGCAAAAAAAAACTTACTTAAATCAGACAATTACCTTTTCTGCATTTAAGCAGCAATGGTGTTTTCCAGAAAGTACCTTAACCAAACATAATCATCAATGTTAGCAATGTCAGAAAAGCTCTAATTGTAATGCACCATCATTTGCACATTCTCATGTGCCTTCATTTACACATTATCATCCCCCTTCCTTAATTGCAATGTACAGTCATTTACATTTACCCACCCCTTCCCTTAGTTGTAATCTACTAATTTGCATGCTTCTCTTGATGGTATGTTCGATCGCATAGTATTTTCGAAAATTAGAAACTATCCTGTCTGCCCGGTCAGATAGAGGCTGTCTGCCCGGTCTGATAGTATGTCTGGTACACACCTAGGTCTAGCCGATTAGACAGGTTGTGGCCACTGACAGGGCTAGAACTGGTTGTGGCTTTCCTCTGCCAACCCTAGTGTAGCATGCACTTGGTATTAGTCACTTGCTTGTAACTGCAGGAATGCATATTAGCTTATGTTGATGATGTAGGATGCTGGATGATGATGTATATATCATTTATGATGGTAATGATGTGTGGTGTATGTGTATATTAATGTAGTCATTGCTTTGATAAAGCACCCGGCGGCGTTGTTCCCGACGTTATCGGGTCACCTATCAGCAAACGTTCCCTGATATCGGCGAAGCAGTGTCGCATTAGTGCTTCAAACCCCATCTTGTTAGGAAAGGGATACAGATGGGGACTACTGCTTTGCCGACCGAGCAATGCATGCGGTCGTGTCAATTCTCTTGCTCATCTGCCCGTATTCAGCATCAGTTTTTGTTCCGATGCAGTTTTTATCGTTCAATTCGATTAAAGATCTGCTACTGCATTCCGACGATTGGCTCCGGCTTCTTCTTGCAGGTCAATCTGCCATCGTCCACGAGGTCACACTGAACACCAAACATGGAGTGGAAGCCAAGAGCTACGAGGGGGTGAGTTGATGTATGCCGTCGGCGTATCTGAAGGTGAACGGCGCCCTCCTGTTAAGAAGACGGCGTCCCGGGGGAGGTCCGACTGCCTTCTTGATGAAGAAGAAGACCGCATCCTTTCCGTAGGTCCAACTGAACTCCTTCATGGCACGTTCCAGTTGAAGCCCTCCCGAAAGTTTCGAGTGCACCCCTCCACCGAAAAGGCACGTCCCGCCCAAGGTAAATTTGTCCTGTCTCACCATGGGGAAGTGCGCCAAGTGCACCTTCCTTGATTTGCCCTCATCAGTAGCGCACTTCCGGGGAAATGACGCCCCTTTATGAGTGTCCTTTGTTTCCATATCGAAATAGCTGAAACCTAGGGATGTGAACGACCGACTGTTCAGAATAAATATTGGAAGCAAATACCGTCTAAAATATATTGTATGGCTACGTATCTGTGCTCACATTTGAAATGTGGGCGAAAGGGGAATCTTTATCGGCAATGTAGTTGGCCCCTGTCAATTCAAATATTTTAACTAATCTGGTAGTCCAGCCCAGCTAGAGTACCAGATTAGAGTGCCAGATCAGCACTTGCAGCCACACCGGCTGAACACGCGGAACACCGCCGGGTATTGGGGTTGGGAGACATCTGACCTGACTAGTAAGCTTTTTATGGCTGTGGCATTCGCCCAAGCGACACCGGCGCTTAGATTTGATGGGTGAATGAGTTGGTTTCGGCTGTGAGTTTTTCATCCGACACGTTTTGTTTTGTATGTTAGCAGCCTTTTACCCGTTGAATCGTGGGTTTAATCACAAAGCTTGCATTCATCACGATTGAATCTACAAAAATTATGTCGTTAAGAAGACTGCATATCACACCCGTCTGACCGGAAATCGGTTTTGGTGACGATGT
Source organism: Imbricaverruca yamaguchii (assembly GCA_034440575.1). Classification (NCBI taxonomy): domain Eukaryota; kingdom Metazoa; phylum Arthropoda; class Thecostraca; family Neoverrucidae; genus Imbricaverruca; species Imbricaverruca yamaguchii. Next base: position 1,618,105 of record JAOTOL010001660.1, read on the forward strand.
TCTGTCGCTAATGCTGCCGAGATCACTCGGGCTGCCTTCCGGCTGGCGATATTCGTCACACTAGGAACTCGGTAACATGCCAGATCATTATGACGATTTCAGGTCAAATTATAACCCTGGGCGGGTGGTGTTGGTAGCTCAGTGGTTAAGTTGAATGTCGGGAATGTCAGAGGTACGGGGTTCCGTTCCCAGCGGTTTCTGCCTTTCCTGCCAGGGTGAGAGACAGGCGACGTCATATGACATCAGCTGTTGAGTGCCTCGTAAAGCCACAACCGACCAACTAATATAACCCTAAGCATGCTCAGCCGTCATAATTTGAAGTGAGTTAGACGCAGGTCGACATCGGGATGACATGACATGTAATGTGGATCAGCTCAGCTCGGGACGTCAGCTCGTCTAACCCTGCTACGCTTGCCATTTGTTTTTGTCACGGGCGCAAATACTCCCGAGATATCAGGTACGTGCAGGGGCGAATCCACGTACTCCACTGTGTTGTGTGTTGGGATGAACGTACACTGGACATGGTGTTGGGCTCAGCTCAGTTTGCTGGACATCAAGATCAGACTCAGTGCACTGGGCTTCGCAATTGGGGTCGTTCGGTCAGTGTGTGCCATCAACCGTCAACGTGTCCTGAAACCCAAGCAGCTGGCAAAGTCAACACTGTTGACCTCGCCGACAGCTGGCCGAGGCTGCCAAACTGAAGCCGCTGGAGATGCAGCTGAAGAAGCTGGAGGACCTGTCCGAGGCGATCGTGCAGGACTTCGCCTACATGCGCCAGCGCGAGGAGGAGATGCGCGACACCAACGGTGAGTGGGCCCTCTGGGCCAGTGTCCGCAAAATTATTTCACCATTAACTGTGAGGCTGAAGCTCAAAGACACTTTGGGAATAGTGAATGATTGGAAGAAAATACAGGATCGTCACTAAGGATGTAAAAAAGTTGAATGCCTTGCACTTCAGTCACATGCATTTTACATTATTTAGCAGTGGGTTTAGGCTGCCGCTCCGCGACACTAATGGTGAGTGGGCTCCTAGGCTGCCGTCCGCGACACTAACGGTGAGTGGCAAAATGGTAAAAACTGCGCTCCGCGACACTAAAGGTGAAATAGCACAATTCCATTAACTGTGAACTTCCAGGCCAAATGCTCAAACACTAATGGTGAGTGGCTCCGTCGTCATTAATTGTACACTGCTCTGGGCTGCCGCTCCGCGACACTAACGGTGAGTGGGCTCTCTAGGCTGCCGCTCCGCGACACTAACGGTGAGTGGGCTCCCTAGGCTGCCGCTCCGCGACACTAATGGTGAGTGGGCTCCCTAGGCTGCCGCTCCGCGACACTAACGTCGGCAACCTCTCACGCCGGTTTGTCGCGGCAATGCCGCCGGTTGCGAGATTCGAACCCACAATCTTGAGACCACGGTCCGCCATCCTACCGCGGCCACCAAGTTCTGAGTTCTGGTGACTGAGATGTTTTTTGCTTTGAGGTTTTTTTATCGCAATGCACGGCAATGATATAAATTCGTCTGTCTCGGGATGTTTTGTGGAAGTAACTATATGAAAGTCATGCATTCAGTGCAAGGAAGGTGGAAATCTGTTCAGGTGTGGCAGGTTTCTAGTCTTCCGGAGAAGGCTGTTGTAATCCGGTTCCATTCACTATGGATGTTGGTCACCTTTGCAGACCGACTTCTAGGGCGCTGCATGACCTCTGCAGTCGATGCGCCCTTAAACCCTAATAATAACCAACCAACCAGACCGACTTCTGCTTGGAGTGAGGATGAACCTACCAATCGATTGTTAATGAACACTCGCTTGAACACTCCAACAGGCTTTCCAAATAATCACGTCCATGTCCGTTTTAGAGTCGACCAGCTCGCGCGTGCTGTACTTCAGCGTGTTCGGGATGTGCTGTCTGCTGGGCCTGGCCACGTGGCAGGTGCTCTACCTGCGACGCTACTTCAAGGCGAAGAAGCTTATCGAATAGGCTGCCATCTGTCGGAGGGAAGATTCATCGCAGTTTGGAAGTCTGGCCGGCAGTTGTGAGGACTCTTGAGAGTTTTATGCAGGCCGGCGACGCAATGTGGCTGGCCTAAAGGATCAAATCGTCATGACACAGAGCGTGCTGAGCTAATTACTTCAAAGCACGTGCTGGGTGTCGCTCATCGTTTTTTCCCACCCGAAAACGTTGCTTTATGTCGGGAATCGTCCCCAGTTTCGGCCCGCTAGTGGTCCCATCTTATCAAGCACACGTTGCACCCACTTACTGATCAGTATGCCCTGAGTCACCACCACGCCTGTGGGTGGAGCCTTGTCAACGAGCTGGTGCACTGGTCGGAGTACGTCACCGAAGGTACCGAGTTTTTTTTTTTGTAAATAAATACGGTGAAAGTGCTCAGATGCCTGAGGTGGATGTGCGGCCGTCCGAACTGCGGATGTGATAAACTGATTCTTAATAGTTCGGTCTTGGTTCATGAATTGTTTGGGCACAGGTTGCATTCTCGCATATTGTACGTTTCTAGGGGAGTGGGAGTTGAGTTAGAAATATACGGCGTGAGACTGACGTTTGTCGTTTTGTTCTCGTGTCGGATTGGCGGTTCTGAAGAGAAGCGATGTGTGGTCCTCGCTCCCATGCGCTTTTCGAAGCTTGGGCATCCGGCTTTAAAAAAAAAAACATTCCATTGAGATCCGGCCCGTCGTAAAAATCGTACGATTGCAAAATGTTGGCTGTCTTGTTCGTGCCAAGTAAATGAAGTCACCTCAATTGTCGGGAAATTGCCGTGAAGTTGCAACTACGGACCTATTGTCTTCGCTATGGCAATGCTTCACTGGAAACTTTGCCTTTGTGTGACAGCAGTACGCACGATGTAGTTATATGTCGTGTTGCGAAGGGATTGTGATGGAAAAGGAGTGGTTCAGCCTTGCAATGATTCCGAGTTCAAGAGAATCTGGAACATCTGGTGAAAAGTTCAAGTCAAGACAGAGTTCATTTGGTGTCATCACTAGGCTGGGAACATCACGGTTTGATTAACTCCGATGTAACCGAGCATCAGCATGTATATTTATTATGATTGCAAAATGGCCAACGCAGTCGACGCGCCCTAAAGCAAAACACTACCACCACCACCAGCAGCATGTTTGTTGTTTGTCCCTTTCCTTCCCTCGTGATGCTTCAAGTGTACTACGTCTCACCCGTTCCCTTCAAAGTTCCAAAATCCCATGGAATCGCGCCCCTGACTGGGAATCGCGCAAATCGAAAGGATTGGGGACGAGCAGCCTAGGGGTAAGTTGCTCTTCTCACAATCGAAAGGTTGTGAGTTCGAGTCTCACCTGTCGCTTCTCTTTGCCCGCGACCAATCGGCGTGAGAGATTGGCGACGCTACATGACTCAACGGTCGATGTGTCGTAAAACCAATAACCAACCAAATCGAAACTGTTGGTGGACTTCTTATCTGCAGTATCGTTCTCCGCAATCTATACCCCTCGCTGATATGCACCGCATGAAAATGTTGTGCCACAGTAGGACCAAGTGGACGGCTACCAACGATGTGAAGCTTGACACTGCACTTCTCTAACTCTAACTAAGAGTTCTGGGCGCAAAATGACATCAGTAGTCGATGCTCCCTAAAACCAAAATAGATAACTAACCGAGGGTTGCACATTATGTTGTTCAATCATACCAGAACTAATTCACAGGTCACACTAACTGCAAAACCCTTCTGTGCGCAGATGTGATACATGCTTCACATCACGCTCATAATAAAGACGCTTAAGCATACGTATCAACATACGCATAAACATAGCTCATGAAGTCGCGCCATCATGTTTCACGCGTGATGCTCTTGAGGGGTCGCAGGAACCCTAATGAAAAATGGCGGGGACCGCGCCATATTCTCCAATGGGGCTAATGGTAAGCCACGAAAAGTGACTGTCATGAACCCCTTGGCACCCTATGTTCCCACGTCAATGATGTTTTGTATCATTTCATGCCTTCATGAATCCTCTTCGCCGGCTACATTATGGTACGTGCTTTAGGTGGCCTTTTTGTTGTGGAAAGTAAGCGCGTCCGTTTCAGTACACTGGTAGCTTTTGCAACAACTCGGGCATGTGTCGCCACTGATCTGCGAAACAGCCGTTCGGATCTTGATCTGTGGGCTGCTTATGGTACTTCGAGAATTCCTGTGGAACAGACCTTTCAGGCGAGCGCAGATCCAGCAATTTTGATTGGCCAGTCATCTGGAGTGGCGCACCTGATTGGAAAACAAAATATGGATGGGCTAGATGGGAGACTGCACTCGAATGTCCTGGACGGGCGCCTTTTCTAAGAAGGGCACCGCATCTCTGTGCGAGAGGGGATACATGTTCCCCTTGGATCTACTCCCACCTTCAAGCTAGCGTCTATGCTAACTCTTTACCTATGTACCCTGTACGTGGTAATTCTCTGCAAACACGCTGACCTGCCCATCCCCTCCGGTTCTGTACCGAACGTCCTTCTGAACCCTATCCTGTTTTGGCTATCGGTGTTCATACCAGCACAGCGTGAGCGGAGAGGAGACTTCTGCCTCCGTCCCCAAGATCTCGATAATTGCCGGGCTGATTTTGATGCAAAAATGCAATTCGATTTGTCTCATGGTAGGGCGTTCTGGTCTTAGAAGGCGCGGGTGTCGGCGAGGCACCAAGGGCTTCCATGGCGTTATCCGAAGGAACAGTGCGGCGTGGGTTTGTTTGTTTATTTGTTTATTGGTTGGTTCACGACACACTATGCATATTCACGGCTAATGGCGCCTCCCACACTGTTTCGCCGGTGGGCCGCGGGATTTGGAAATGTCCTGAGTGGCGCTAGAGTCGAGCCCGGGACCTTTGGTACCCATAGCCCGACACCTTAACCACTCGGCCATCCCCGCCCCGTGCGGCGTGGGTCATCATCGGTGGTATGCAGAGGGAACATCAGGGACAAGGTCTGGAGTCGAGCGATGGTCATCAGATATCCGGTGGAAATTTCGATTCGGAGGCTAGCTGCAGTCGGTGTTCTTGCGATTTCCCCAGACTCTCGAACAACATCTACCGCAACACATGCACAGAAACATTGAACAATAGTACCACGACGAAAAGCGCGCGCGGTGACTGGTGTCACCCCTCGATGCGAAGCGTGGTAAGAAAAAGGGGCTACGGGTGCCCCCCCCCCCCCATTCGGAGATGAAAACTAGAAAGCTACGATGTCGGCAGTGGATCGGACCAGTTGTCAGAGCGGACTGGCGGCGAGCGTCACAGGAGGTAATGCTTCTGTGATGAGTACCGATCAGTCAATGGGAGGCCTCTGCATTTATATTTCAGATCTTCTGCTTCTGGGCATTACTCAACGTGCTCTTGTTCATAGAGAGTTCAAATATACCATATTGGTCCCAAAAATGGATGTTTTCTTTGACATTGTCTTTGGCGACAGTAGAGTTACTTTTAATAGACACGTACTGCGTTACGTCGCATTTCTTTAGTCGTTATATTCCTCATATCAAACTTTTCACATGTTTATAAAATATATATAAAATATTGAGGTTTTCGAATATTTCCATTCCATAACCCGAAATGATTGGCATGCACACACACACACACACACACACACACACACACACACACACACACACACACACACACAGACACACACACACACACGAATCATATTATATATGATATGTATAATTATGATTATTGTTGTTACTCTTATTATTGATTATTTCAGTGCAAAATACATGCAGTGAATGGGAAGGCCCACATCGGTGGAGTGCATGCTCCATGGTAACCCGTGTTAAAAGATTAAATTGTTAGTGGACAGACCAAACATTGAGGGGGCGCTTTCCCTTCAAAAATATACAAGAAGAACACGCCTGGTCTAGACGAATATGAATAAAAAATGGAAAACAATCCCGAAAACCAGCTGCAGGGCCTGCTATTCCAACCAGTATAGGTGTCTCCGCTGGTACCCTAGATATAATGTTGGCGCCTTTTTCTGACCGGATGGGAACCACCGTCCAATGGTGGCACGTACCCTCAATACCCCCACCCTTGTTTACGCCCCTACACGAAGTGGGGAGGAATTATGTTGTAACAGTTATCTCCTACTTACTCCTACCCCTCCTACCCGGCCGTGACCTTCAGTTGGCCCATCTCATCATGCTGCTACTACCCGTGGCACCGCGCGATTCCTGCGGCGCTTGGCATGAATGCAGTCAGCGTGGGTCGAAGCGAAAAATCCTAGTGTTGGGGAAATACGAGTCATGTTCGTGGATAAGATCCTTCAAGCTTTCAAATGAACCCAATTTTGTCCAATTTTAATGGTATTTAAGATCGGGAATATCGTGTGGAAAACACGGAAGTTTCGCTGAAGTGCCTACGGGACTGAGCAATTGTCCAGCCCATGTGACGTCACCGATTGCCAAACAATATTGGAGGGCCCAGCCTACCCTGTTCTTGTTATGAAACGAGAACTTACTATATGACGATATGTGGGAGAGGCTATCCTCTGCCGACCGGTGATAGAGCTGTTTGGAAGCTAAGATGTAAATGGTGTAAATGTAAATGAAGTTCAATCTTCACCATAATTATTAGTCATCAATGAATAGTTGTTTCCAGTTTTTCAAGTTTGCTATCCTCTAGTGGATGAAAGCATCATTTTATGAAAATAACATACAAAAATACTTCCCAGCTCTACTTAGGTGATGCACTGCCTTAGTACCTTACATGGGCCGACCACCCCTGTTCCTGTTAGTTTTGTGGTGTACATATATTCAAATAGTAATTGAAGGAGTTCCGAGTGCTTGTCACCGAAAAGCGATGGAAGCGACAGGGTGATGCCCTCTCTTTTGCATAATTCCTCAGGTGGTTGTCTTTGAGAGTTGACGCTACTACAGTTTAGCAGGATGTGGCCTATGCTTAACGTAGCATTGCAGGTGTCGCAGTGAGGTGTTGTATATTGGCCACCCTCTGATTGAGGCTGTGTTAGCTTTGTGGAACCAGTTCTAACTCTAGTGAGGATGATCTCTTTTTGTTGGTGAGATTGATTTGATGTGTTCCATGTGCTTGTCGTTAGTTTGATTGCGTGGGTGTGGTTGGATTTGTGTTATGTTGAGTTATGTTGTGTTCATGTCTGGTGATGTTGGCGAATGTAGTGTTGTAGGAGTGCTTTGCAATCGTCTACCGAATATGCCATGCTAGGGTAAGTGTTCGATGCTCAGGCTTGCTTTGTGAGCAGGTCTGCTTCTTCGTTACCTGGGATGTTGGCGTGGCCCGGAATCCAGGGGAAGGAAAAGTGCATGTTTGCGTTACTAGCCACGGTTTGTTGGATTATATCGATGACGTGGTATGGACAGTCGTGGGTGTTGCTAATTGACTGGAGGACGGATTTGGAGTCACAGAAAATTGTTCCGTCTCATGAGGCTTTACGCCTCATAAGAATGGAGATAGTTGTCAGGATGATAATTGCATCAGCCGAGTAGATGGAGAAGTTATCCGGTAGACGAGTGGAAAGTCGAAGGCCTTATCCAGTGATGCCGATTCCTACCTTAGCCTCATGTTTCGACCTATCCGTGAACAGGAGTGTTTTGTGATTGTTGTCATCGGCGAAATTGTGGAAGGTGACAATAATTTCCGGCGGTGAGTAGATTTTTTCCGAGAACAGGTACTCGACCTTTGGTTGACTGAGAGTCTAGCATGGCCTAGCGGACGGTCGAGCTGCAGAGGCTAGCCTTATGAGGTTAAGCTGTGAGGGAGCTATGGCCATTTGAATACTGTATGGTGGAAGTTTCTGCCCAAATCGGTCATCTGTCAAGCTTAAAGCAGCGCTGTTCCGGACTATTATTAATGGATTTGATTGTGATGTGGTAGCGACACAGCTGTTGTGTCCAGAATTGGAGTGGGGGCGTATTTGAGTCCACTAGAAGGTTGGCAATCGGTGTGGCGCTGAGGGCACCTGTGGCTGCTCTGATGCAACCGCTTCGGATGATGTCTAACGTTTTGCTCTGGCTTTCGGAAATGGTGGAAAAGACGGTGCTGCTGCATTCTAGGATGGGTCGTATGATTGATGTGTGAGTCGTAGTAGTGTTTTCCGTTGAACACCTCCGCCTCAGTCTGATTTTATGCTTTTGATGTGCTTTGTCCGCATGTCAAATACCAATTTTATCACCAAGCATTATCCGCATTTTTTAGGTATCATACGCAGATTTGGTCATCATTTTGATTTATTTCTCTGAATATTGTATCAGGCTGAAAGTGTTTAGCTTTTTGCTTATGACATGCTTAGCATGGCATGCTTCATAGAATAATACGACCTTACTTTTCAGGGATGCCGTTAATGTCCTCTTTTGTTACTGAAACCAATGCTCATGATCTTGTTTTGTGGATACTTTATTTGATGCAAGCGGCGGTATTTGTTGCGTGTCAGCCATATTGTGCAGCCATGCTTTTTCATCTTAGGGTACCTCCTGTTGTGGGGAAGGGTCACCTCTGCTTCCTGGGGCATTCCTGTGGCAGTCAGGGTGTGCCAATGAATATCTGTATCTGATGGAATACTTGAAATTCCAACTTCTTCCTGTCACATGAGGATAATTTAACTGTCATCAATATAGAATCAGTGAGGACAGCGCTGCTTTGAGAAGCTCACATGAGTTCCGAAGTTTTCAAATACGTGACTCTGCCTTATATTTCTACTTTGGAATGATATTTACATTTATGTTTGTGTAACATTTATTGGAATATTTGTCTTTCTACATCTGCAAATGGAGGTAAAATTAAATGGAGCTGTTGGGAATGCTTGCCGCCTTCATGGATGATCTGTCCCCTGGTGTGGCAGTAGTAGTAGTTAAAGGCGCAACCAAAAGGCCTAAACAAATAGTGATTCATATGTTCTAAATGTTTTTGTTGGCATCAAAGACCGAAGAGAGCTGTCGAATTTTCGGAACCAAAAAAGGAACGTTGGCAAAATCAAGTAGTGTTGTGAGGGTGGGCAGTTGCAGCATTTTCTGCTTTACCCAATTTGGATGCCTCGGACCGCCCCTGATCATCATTCGGACTCAGAGTGTACAGTGACGTGTTCCTCCCGCACCGGTGACGTAAATATGATCCCAAAAATTGCATCTTTCTGATGTTATGGATCCTTTTATCATCTGATACCATTGATTCGTTTTATTATTCGCATTGTATTGATACTCTGATGTTTTTGTCATCGAAATACGTCTGAAGTCCTGTATCGCGCATATCATCAGCATTCATACGTCATTCTCTGTCACGAACACGATTTATTGCCCGCTAAACGTTGGCATCGAGCTCGATATGTGTCTTCCGTTGTGATGTGACCTTTCGTGGTGCACACTTCATGTCGCCTGTACTAGCCACAGAACTAAGTCATATTCCGTAGACAATGCTTGCATAGGAAAATGTAAACGCTTTGTAATGCAAATACTCTAAGATAAAGTAGTGCTTAGACTTGGAGCCATCTTTGGCCAATAGTGTCACTTAGTTCTATTGGCTACCCGGTGATCGGTAGTTGTGAATGGTACCCTGTAGTTATTAATGGCACGCAAAAGTTTCAATCGTTCGGTGCAGGCTCGAAGTTTCTTCGTTTTCAAAACTTCTCTGGAATGCAAGGTTTCTAAGTGCAGCCATATGTCCTATGGACCAAAATGTCGTTCGCTTGCCTGGAATCTGTTCAAACGTGATCCTGGTAACATACTCTACTGTTCATGCGCCCTCAGATTAGTTGGTATTGCCGCTACCGGGAGGCCGAGTTCGGCAGGTGCGGATCGGTTAGCACTCCGTCTGGTCGGGTGTCATGGTAGACCTGCCGAGGTGCGTCTGCGTATTACACAGTCTGATCGGGTCATTGTAGACCTGCTATGTAGAGTATATATATATATATATATATATATATATATATATATATGCATATATATATATCTATATATATACATATATATATATATATATATATATATATATATATATATATATATATATATATATATATATATATATATATATGTATATATATGTATATATATATGTGTATATATATATATATATATATATATATATATATATATATGTATATATATATATATGTATGTATATATGAATATATCAATGGACGAACAGCTTGACAAATAAAGAGCATCATCAACTATGGAAAGTTCATATGATGAAATATTTGAAGCTCCAACTGCTTCCCTGTCATATGAGGAGAGTTTACCTGTTATCAATATAGAATCAGTGACGACAGCGCTGCTTTGGGAAGCTCAGATGAGTTCCCTGGTTGTCCAATGCCTGACTATTCCTTATATTTCTACTTCGAAATGATATTGCGTTCATGTTTGCATAGCATTCGATGGCATATTTGTCTATCTAAGTCTGCAAATAGGTTTGAAATTAAATGGAGTTGTTTGAGATGCTTGTCGCCGTCATGGATGATCTGGTCCCGGAATGGTAGTAGTAGTTAAAAGCGCAACCAAAAGGTCTAAAAAAGTGATAAGTGTTTCAAGTGTTTTTTTGGCATCGAAGACCAAAGAGATCTGTCAAGTTTTCGGAACAAAAAAATGGCGTCTGCAAAATTCAAATAGTTTTGTGGCGGGTTTGTTATTTTCATGGTAGCCAAGGAGGTCTGTATATTACAAGTTTTCGGAACAAAAAAATGGCGTCTGCAAAATTCAAATAGTTTTGTGGCGGGGGTGGGTTTGGTATTAGCGCCACCGGGAGGGCGAATTCATCAGGTGCGGCTTGGTAGGCAAGCCGTCTGGTTGGGTCATGGTAGACCTACTGAGGTGTGTCTATATTACACCGCCTGGCCCGGTCATTGTAGACCTACTGAGGTGTGTCTATATTACACAGCCTGGTCTGGTCGTTGTAGACCTGCTGAGATGTGTCTGTATATTACACAGCCTGGTCTGGTAATTGTAGACCTACTGAGGTGTGTCTGTATGTTACACAGCCTGGCCGGGTCGTTGTAGACCTACTGAGGTGTGTGTGTATATTACACACCCTGGCCCGGTCATTGTAGACCTGCTGACGTGTGTGTATATTACACAGCCTGGTCGGGTCATGGTAGACCTGCCGAGGTGTGTCTGTATATTACACAGCCTGGTCGGGTCATGGTAGACCTGCCGAGGTGTGTCTGTATATTACACAGCCTGGCCCGGTCATTGTAGACCTGCTGAGGTGTGTGTATATTACACAGCCTGGTCTGGTCGTTGTAGACCTGCTGAGGTGTGTCTGTATATTACACAGCCTGGTCTGGTCGTTGTATACTTGCTGAGGTGTGTCTGTATATTACACAGCCTGGTCGGGTCATTGTAGACCTGCTGAGGTGTGTCTGTATATTACACAGCCTGGTCTGGTCGTTGTATACTTGCTGAGGTGTGTCTGTATGTTACACAGCCTGGTTTGGTCATTGTATACCTGCTGAGGTGTGTCTGTATATTACGCAGCGTGGTCTGGTCATTGTAGACCTCCGAGATGTGTCTGTATATTGTACAGTTTGGTCTACATGGTAGACCTACCGAGGTGCGTCTGTATATTACAGTTTGGTCGGGCCATGGTAGACCTACCGATGTCCGTCTGTATGTTTTACATTCTGCCCGGGTGCGAGTATAGATTGTCGCAGTGTGACTAAGACCCACCCGTGTGTGCAACTCTGCAGCATGTTCAGACGTGACTGCAGCCTATCCCGGCACGACCCAACAACCAGGCGGATAGGGTGTGATGCTGCAGCCTTCCGAGGCGTGACTGCAGCATGTCGAGGTGGTACTCTACAGTCCGTCAAAACGCGACTCTACAGACCGGTGTGTTACTCTGCAGCCTGTCAAAATGTCACTACACCATCGCAGGTGCTACTCTGCAGGCTGTGAAAATACCACTACAGCATCACAAGTGTAACTCTATAGCCTGCCAAAATGTCGCTACAGCATCACAGGTGCTGCATCAAAGTATGCAGCACGCAGCATCAATGTATGACTGCAGCTTGTGGGGGTGACTACAGCCTGTCAAGGCATAGCTACAGCCTGTCAAGGCATGACTACAGCCTGTCAAGGCATGACTACAGCCTGTCGGAACGCTTATCCGACCAGTCAGCCGAGGCGCGCCTCTAGAGACAGCTGACCAAGACGCGCGTTTGTCCTCTCGAGGTGCCGCTCCACGCACAGCCCGCCAAACTTGTCTGCTCGGATCACATCAAATCATCTTCAGTACAGTGCCTCCGAGCCGTTAATGGTGGTAGCCGTCGAATCCGAGAACGCGTTGTGATCCCCCGAGGAGGGCGGCCCGAAGCTCAGCAGACTTCACGCCGGCGAGGGACGGCCAGCGAAATTCGATTGTGCGTCGGTAATTATAATCAATGGTCTGATCGAGGCGCACGCAGTGGAAATGGTGCGCGCAGCACGCTGGGGAAACGGCGAAACACTCGCCACAGAGAATGTCGCGACCGGGACGCGGTCGTCAGGTGTTCTTCGCCGGTCTTGTGACGCCTCCTCATAGATCCGTGGCTGGCATGGTCTCAGATTTCATTTGTCGTTCATGCAATCACGAGAGCGAAACGAGGATTATGTTGTTCGTTGTAGTGCTCATATATGTATCAACAACTTCAAGGAGTCTTACTGCAGAATGCTAAGATAACTCCACGACTCATCTTGCTTCAAGGATATATAACTGGAAAAATATAGGGCTTGCGCTCATTATCTGCAGATTAGTATGCACCCAGTGTTTGTTGCATTGCCTTAGGAGGCTGATCAACCGTTGGAACTGAGATAAATCATTTAATTTAGATCTTCTATCATAATAGCAGAGGCACGCGCAGCATGATGCAGACCAGCTTATAATAAGCAGAGTGCAATCAATTTCAGTAGGTTTCAGGACTAGTAGCTTTTTATATTGGTGCCGTGTGCTATATATTGAAATATTCTGCTATAATCTAGGTGTTAATCTGGTATATGTTGGTATCCTATGGTACCATATGCGAAACATTGCAGTCTCCTGGTAACATCTGCCAATCACTTTGGTCGGTGATTGGATAACGGCCAACCTTGAAAGCCAGCGACAACTACCAAGCCCCGAGCCAAGAGGTTTGGCCGGTCGGTTCTGTGTAATGTCTTCGTTTACCAGCAAGGCAGCACACTTGTCCAGAGTAATAAAAATACGAACGTTCGGGATTTGTGTCCAGAATTCTTCAGGCATTATCAAGGTGTCCCATTTGTCTATCCACAATTTCAACAGAGCAGACTTTAACGGCATGAGAGAGGCTTTAAGTGCCATCAGATGGGAAGAAGAATTCTCCAATTTAAATGCCTGTGAAATGTGGGAAAAGTTCAAATCTTACTTGAAGGAAACTCAGATTAGACATGTCCCCCAAAAGCAAAGACGCAAAAGAAGGGTAGGAAAGCCAGCATGGCTTACACCAGACGTGATAAAAGCAATTAAGGCTAAGAAAACTGCATTTAGAGTTTTTAAAGAAGCCTCAAATGTCGTTAATCTAAAGGCGTATCGAAAAGCTAGAGACACTGTGAAGCAAAAAACCAGAGCAGCAAAGCGAGCAAAAGAACTGGATTTAGCTAGAAACTGTAATGGGGACAGTAAAAAGTTCTTTAGTTTCTACAAGCTGAGTAAAGTTTCTAGCACAATTGGTCCACTGGAAGTAAACGGGACTACATTGGGTGAGGATAGTGAGATGGTTGAGGAGCTGAGCAAGCAGTTCAAATCAGTGTTTACATTGGAAGATATGACCAATCTGCCGACCATACACCATAGTTCAGTGACATGGAATCTGACAAATGATGTTGATTTCATTGATAGTGATGTTGTTTACAATCATATCAGGAAAATAAAGCAAAATAAGGCAGCAGGACCTGATGAAATTTATGCTAGGGTGTTGCGGGAAACTGAAAAGGAACTGGCATTTCCACTTAGTATAATATTTTGTAGATCAGTTTCACATAATTAAATTCCAACCGATTGGAAAAGGGCAAATGTAGTTTCTATTTTCAAGAAAGGAGAAAGAGGGAAAGTTGAAAACTATAGGCCAATAAGTCTCACATCCCTAGTATGCAAGGTACTCGAATCAATTATCAAGGATAGAATAGTTAGTTATCTGGAAGGTAGCAGATTGATTCAAAATACTCAACATGGGTTTAGAAAAGGACGATCGTGTCTCACAAACCTCTTGGACTTTTTGAACTTCGCCACAGAACAATTTGATCAGGGAAATCAGGTTGATGTAGCATATCTTGACTTTAGTAAGGCCTTTGACAAGGTACCCCATAAACGGTTAATGATACAGCTTCAGTCCCATGGTATTGCAGGTAGCATCTTAAAATGGATAGAGTTGTGGCTTTCAGATAGACAGCAAAGAGTGATGCTAAATGGTACAAAGTCATCATGGCAAAATGTTCTTTGTGGAGTCCCCCAGGGGTCAGTACTAGGGCCATTACTGTTCATTATATTTGTAAATAACATTGAAAGTGGCCTAAGCAGTAAAGTTTTGAAATTTGCGGATGATTTGAAGGTCTTTAGAGCAATAACCGGTCAGGATGAGCATGTCTCGCTGCAAAAAGACTTAGACGAACTTGTGAATTGGTCCGAAGAATGGCAAATGAAATTTAACTTTGATAAGTGCAAAATCATGCATGTAGGTAAGCAGCATATGAAGGCTCCATACTTGATGGGTGGCCAAGTGCTATCAGTGACTCAACAGGAGAAGGATTTAGGTGTTATTCTAAACACAAAACTGGGAGCATCAGAACAGACCAAGGAAGCCAGGAAGAAGGCACTGAGAATGCTCGGGGCAATAAATAGGAATGTATCATACAGAAGTGAGGAAGTGATCAGGAAGCTTTACTGTGCATACGTCAGGCCACATTTGGAATACTGCATCCAAGCTTGGTCTCCTAGCTATGAAAAAGATTGTTGGCTTTTGGAGAGAGTACAAAAGAGGGCTACAAAAATGGTTAATGGCATAAGCAACCTGGCATATGAGGAAAGATTGAAGAAATTGAATATGTTTTCACTTAGATATAGAAGGCTGAGAGGAGATCTCATCGAAGTCTTTAAATTTGTCAATGGTCTGGAGAGGGGATACCTTGGGGAAATGTTTGAATTTAACAGAAATGATGCAATTAGAGGTCATAAATTCAAAATTAAAGTTAACCACAGCAGAACAAGGTTAAGGCAAACTTTCTTCACCAACAGGGTAGTGGAACACTGGAACCAGCTGCCAGAAAACATCGTCAGTAGCAGCACATTGAACATCTTTAAAAACAGCATAGACAATCATTATAAGAATATAGGGCTTGCTTTTCAGTATTACAGGGAGGGCTGATTAACAGTTTTGGTGTGCAACTGGTTCAGTGTACAGAGTGCAACCAAGAAGGGCCCTTGTGGCTCATAGTTGCACTAATATTTTATGTCTTTACAACCAAAACAACAACACGCGTAAATATGTGATAAATGTTGGCAGTTTTGGCTTGAAATGCACGCACAATGCTACGGGACCTCCTTGACTACGCCACAGGCTAGCAACTTGAGTGTCCCCAGATGTAGCGGTCATGAGTAAGCGTCGCAAGTTTTGTGCGTCAGATTGCTCGTTCACCATGCTTGGAGATCAGAGAAACTTCTTCTGCCAACCTTGCCGCCAGGTGGGCGGATGCGCCGACTCTGTGATGTCGATGTCCAGTTGCTAGGGTTGTTCATATCTGGTTTGCGTTTATCATGCATCCAGGACTCAGATTGCAGGCTTATTTATAATTCAATTTATTTTTCGGTAGACGGTTTCGCGGAGTGTGTTTTGTACTATCCAAATGCAAAGTTGAATCTAACCGGTCAAATAGAAGAACCTATACCTCAATGTTCTGAACCTGTTTCCTCACGTCTAAGAAGTTGGTAACTTCGTACATTCTAGCATGACATAATTCATGCATTATTTATCGACAATTATTTTATACATATGGCATTACCTGCATGACCAGCTTTAGAACGAATCTTTGAAACCCTTGTTCCCTGGATCAAGCGAAATCTTCGAAACACATGTGCTCTGAATCAAGATGGGTATTTGAAATAATTTGAGAAAAAAAGCAAACAAGATCGAGTCTCAATGGATCTCGTTTACAATACACTCGAGAGAGAAATACATTCTTCAGATATTTTTATCAGCTATTTTTTCATTTTGTTTCGCCCTTTAAAGCAGAAGGCATCATGTCAAGACATGCAAGCAATAGCCACTACTGGCCCTCCGATTTTGTCATCAACAATCTTAACCACTCATGCCACACGTGCGGTAATTACGGTCGTTATACCTAGGGATAATTTGCGAGGAGAGAGGGAGGTAAGTACCAGTTCCGAAAACGCAATTACCTGCTGGATTACTACAATTGCCGACAGAGGCGCAACCAATGCAACCAGGTCAGAGATCGCGTTCGCGCGCCGAAGGCGACCTCTGTTTGATGACATGTCTTTTTGCCGGTCCGCCGGTAAGAAAATCCTGGCTGCTCCCGGGATGGCCGGTTGTGCTTGGGTGACATTGTCTTTTCTTCCTCGAACAGTTGACTAAAAATATTCCCGGTTTTACGTGGCTGCGCTAGCATTCCATTACAGAGCGCTTTTCTGTCTTGTCCAAAGGTCAATTCACACAAGTACGCGGCAAGTCATTAACTTAAAAATCTTGTACGCAACGAAATTGAAGCATGCGTGACGCTGCCAATTACTGCCATATGAGAGGAAAAACGTTGTCGCCACCATCACAGCTGCCATGTACATTCAATACGATGTGTGATATGAATCTACACGTGTTGTATGGCGATAAGCTGTCTGATAACGGGCATGTCTCCTGCCGAAACACCTTTGCACGAAGTACTCCCATGCAGCTCAGCTTCAGTGCGGCCGCGCTGCGTGTTCGTCCATCAGCCGAGAGTGAGCATCTGACCGCCATAATTTGGACCACAATCTGATCCGGCCGTTTGCCAGCGCGTGCACGACCTTGGCGTGGGCAGCTCTCGGCCGCGGCGTCTGTCGCCGTTTGCGGCGTAATTGGCGCGAGACTGCCGCGCCGCGGTAGTTTAGAGACGAGACGTGGCGCACCGGCGGCCGGCGGTGGACTCAGGTGAGCCGGGCGCCGGCCGTATGCTGCCCGGCCACGCGCCCGGGGGCGGTACGTCTCATTGATACGCCATCCGGACCGGAGAAATTATCTCCTATCGAAATCTTAACGATGTTCCGAGGTGAGGCACGGACGGAGGCGCGGTGCTCACGTGGATACGCGTGTTGCATCAGCAATCGCCTGGTTGAAGAAATGGCCTGGGCCTGTGACGATGCGACGAATCG
The DNA here is from genome assembly GCA_034440575.1 of Imbricaverruca yamaguchii. Classification (NCBI taxonomy): domain Eukaryota; kingdom Metazoa; phylum Arthropoda; class Thecostraca; family Neoverrucidae; genus Imbricaverruca; species Imbricaverruca yamaguchii. Next base: position 1,635,438 of record JAOTOL010001660.1, read on the forward strand.
CTCGACGTCGAGGACCCACCGCCGACTAGAATTTTGAAAGGTCCCCGGAGAGCTCCACGAGATTTTAGCATCAACGTCTTGATCATTGGTTACTTTAACACTCGCACGTCTGGAGGTCCGCGCCAACTTCGCATGTCCGGGGGGCAGATGTCTACCCCCTCTAATATCTCTAGAACTATACTAGCTAGCGACACACGGAAAACGGCGTTGGATAGCTGGCGACGGGCTCTATCGAAAGTGCTTCGGTCATTTGTCGCTCAGGTCAACATTCAGGTCACTGGGTCATCATAGGTCAAATTCGTCCAGATCAGGTGGGAGTCAGCTATTGACACATATCTCAGGACCTGCAACAGATAGAAACAAACGGCGAACGCTATTCCACAGTCCTTGAAATGCGCTACCGACAATAGGCGGTGTAATTTAAGGTCAGGTCAACCGAAACTCAGGTCAAGGTCATAACCTCAGATTAAGGTCATGAAGTCGCCTAGGGAGGTTATGTGATGTATCAATCGACACGTCTTGGCGATACAAGCACAATCACGGTAATTTCATCCTGCTAGCTCAATGCAGTGCGATATAATGCGTAGAAATGTGTGGTAATCTCAGGTGACCTCAGATACCTTGATGAGGTCACTGAGCAAAAATATCAGCGGTAGCATTGAACATAGCTTCCATCTACATGCCACAACCGTTGTGAGATCATTCCGAGCACAAATATGTAACCAGGAGACATTTGTATATTTTAACATAGCCCTATAATGGGGAAGCCATGGCCGCGACCTGACCTAAGGTCAATGCTACGAAAAAACGATATAAGTATTATGGTCCCTGATGAGATCATGACATGTTATAAGTTTGAAATCAATGGCCCAATTATTGTGGAAGTTATGCCACCTAGAACTCCGAATGTAGTTGGGTCACTTCGCCTAACCTGGTGACCTTCTCTGAGATGACCTAGGATTAAAAATGTATGAGAATATGCGAAAAAGACAAATGAACACCTATGCGAGGTTTGGCCTTGCTAACCCAATTAGTTTGGCGGCAAATGAGGAAAAGCCGGAGGAGGGGGCAGCTATCTGCCCCCCAGACGTGCGCGGGTTAAGTGAATAGCGGAGACGGTATACATGTATTTGGCCTCCGCATTTGCATCCAAGCCCGAGTTTTAGCTGGTAGCATCAATGCAGTTACATCCGAACTTCCACGTTCTCCCATTAGTCGCGTCCATTATTTAGCCCACATAGCACCACAACCTCACAGCGGTGTCGAGACAAAGGATCGAATGGTATGACGTCACAGTATCGCAGTCACTGCATACCCGTGACACACGGCTTCATCAGTCATCGACGTCGGAAAAATCAAATGAGGAAATCGCGTCGAATGTCAGCGACCTGACCGGCTGCGAATGTAATTCCGGAACGAGTTGGCGGATTCCCGTCGGCAGATTGTGCGCGATTGCTTCACTTGACGGCGACCATGATCGCGGGTCAGGCATTTGGGCGAATCCAACCCGACGTGCCTAGCCATTGACGTCCGTGACCGGTGAGGAGTACAGCTGGCTTCATTGACCGTTGACAGTGTCGTGACAATGGGATGTTGCTGATAACGGTCCGCAATGCACAGGGCCGGAAGAGGTCTGCGGATTGACCCAGGGTTTGGCGACTACTCGCTCACGGCTTGAGGTTTGTAACAAAGTACCAGCAGAGTTCCGACCGGCTTCCGCCCAATTCCGCAAACTGCAATTTTTTTCGTGGAGGGGGAGGGGGCATAGGCTCCTGTGCTATTGCAACGTGCAGTATACAGAGTAGTACGCAAGTTACTCACCTCTGTTGGCAAAAAGTAGCGTTTAATACATGTACCCATGCATACATAGGAACCAGATTTCGTGTTCTGCGTGAAGGCAACGCACGAGGTCTTCTGTTTCACAGCTATTATGGTGAGTGATGTGAGGCTGAAACTCAATACACTTATTACAACCCGGTCAACAGACCGGATTTTTAATCGTTTTGTCAATATCAAATATATATATTCCATTCCACGTCAAATCGCACAAGAAATTCCCCGACCCCCTCCGATTTTGATGAAAATTGGTACACCTGCAGTACCAAGTGAAAGAACTCCAAACGCCAACATTTAGCCCAGAGTGACCTCTGGGGTCAGATCTAGAGGTCATCCTAGATCACGATTTTTTACCGACTTGACATCAATAAATTGCAAATATCTCAGGTGTTATTTAACTTAGCGGAATGCAATTGGTGTCAAAGTACGCAGAAGCCCTGGGCCATTAAGAAATATGGCAAAAGTTGCACGTGACCTCCCCGTGACCTTTGACCTAACCAGGTCAAAGTATACAAATATATTTGTATATATGTTTGCCTGCCCCTAATTCGACGAAACTGTGCTACATTAATGGTAGTGATATTAGCTAAGAACCTGCAAAAAAGAAAGGCGGAGACTTGAAAACTTTTTGAGATATCGGACTTTGAGTATTGTCATAGGACCTAATGGATGCATGGCCCGAGGCTATTTACCATATCATCGATGATAACTCTGGTTACCTTCGTCCGATTATCGTCAAATTTGCGTCGCACCATCAAGCAAGGTGCGCCAAACGCTTGCAAGAAGCGTCAGGGTGCCTCTCGGTTCCGAATCCGAGGCCTGGAAAAGTGCTTAAAAGTGAGACTGCAGAACTAGTGAGGGACTTCTACAGAAGCGAAGACGTGAGTCGTGCAATGCCTGGAACTAAAGACTTCGTTTCTGTCCGGAACAAAATTACAGGCAAAAGGGAGCGAGTACAGAAACGCCTTATCCTCTGCAACCTAAAAGAGGCCTATCGGTGTTTTAAGGATCTGTACCCGCAACAAAAAATAGGTTTTTCCAAATTTGCGGAGCTACGTCCGGGGGAATGTGTACTGGCAGGTGCGAGCGGTACCCATTGTGTGTGCGTATGCGTGCATCATGAGAACGTGAAGTCAATGATGGCTGGTGGCAAGGTAAGCGACATCACTGTGAGTGGGGTTCAGCTGGCATCCTATCATCATTGTTTGGCTCAGGTTCAGTGTAACCCGCCATCGTTGCTTTGTAAGGAGCGTAAATGTGAAGAATGCCCAAAAGTGTCGGAATTCGGCGAACAAATTTTGGCTGAGTATGATAACCGAGAAATCGATAACATTGAGTACCGAAAGTGGACTAATACTGATAGGTCCACCTTAGAGATGGCTACGCAAACTTCTGAAGATTTTGTGCGATCATTTTGCGAGCAGCTGGAAATACTTGTAAAGCATGATTTTGTCGCCCGTGCCCAAGGCAATTATCTGAAAGGCCTAAAGGAAACACTAGCTCCTGCAGAGGTAATTGTTATTGGAGATTTTTCCGAAAACTACGCTATGGTTACACATGATGAGGTACAGTCCCATCACTGGAACAAACTGCAGGTGACAATCCATCCGTTTGTGGCTTATTGGCGAAACAACGCAGGGGACCTCAAACATTTTTCTTACTCTGCCATTTCCGACTGCCTGACGCATGATACTGTGGCTGTCCACCTGTTTCAAGGAAAACTCATTGAGCGCCTGGAAGCAGAATTAGGCCAGGGCCCCCGAAGATATTTTATTTTTCAGATGGGGCTGCCTCGCAATACAAAAATTGTAGGAATTTCCTAAATTTGGCAGAGCATTCCGTCGACTTTGGAATAGACGCCGAGTGGCATTTCTTCGCAACCACTCACGGAAAGGGACTGTGTTATGGCATTGATGGGACGTTGAAAAGGTTAGCTAAAAAGGCAAGTCTGCAAGGAACTCTGATTGAGACCCCGGACCAGTTTTATCAGTTTGTAAAAAACCATGCCACCGGCACGTGCTGGAGTATTTTCCCAAAACCGAGTGGGTCAAAGAAACCAAAGCGTTGAATGACAGATTCGCAGCTGCTTACCCAATACCGGGAACAAGGAATGTCCATCGTGTTACTCGTCTCCACGTAATGGTATGGTGGTTGTGAGATGGTTTTCCGGCAGCGAGACGGGCCGTGAGGTACGTGTGGCGAAAAAGGTTGGTAGTTCTTCGTGAATATACTGTACTGCTGTTCAACTTGTTTTATGGTCGCGGCTATTTGCATCTCAGAAAAATTTACTGGCCCTCCCGATAAAATGTTAGCACGAAACGCACGCGAGCTGAAACAATATATTCAGGCTATAAAAACCGAGGAAACATACTTTTTTGCGAATAACTTTTGCCAAAGTAAAGATAGAAATATAATTTTGTTACAATCGTATTTTCCTCGTCAGGCCGCGTTGATTGATGTATCACATGACTTAGCTAGCTGAACATTTGATCCTGACCCCAGTTGACCAGGTCACCCTAAACCGAGGTCAAGTGATGACCTAGCTAGATCATATTATACATCATGATTAACCAGAGGATCTCGGTGGCATTAAAATTATTTCTCTATCTTGATTCTATATAAAGTTATTGACGAAAGTGTGACATGACCTCATAGTGACCTCACGTGACCTTGCAGAGGACACTTGTTCAAAATCAAACTTGGCTCGTTTGGAGTAGCCTAACCTAAAACTAGGTAATATAGCCTGTACGAGCCAAATTCAGCGTTTTTTGTTCAGGAAAATATTTTTGTTTCCCTGTTGGCTTGTATTGGAGAGGTCACTGCCAGGTCATATGAGGTCAGGTCAACTTGAATATCTGGATAATAGTTCAGCTTGCCACCGATGATTTGCACACCAAATTTGACGATAATCGGACCAAGGAAACCAGAGTTATCATCGATGATATGGTAAATAGTCTCGGGGCATGCTTCGATTTGGTCCTATGACAATACCTACTCATAGGCCGATATCTCAAAAAGTTTTAGAGTCTCCGCCTTTCTTTTTTTGCACGTTATTAGATAATATTACGACCATTAATTCAGCCACGTTCCGTCGAATTAGGGCCAGGCAAACATATATAAAAATGTATTTGTATATTTTGACCTCGTTAGGTCAAGGGTCACGGAGAGGTCACGTGCAACTTTTGCCATATTTCTGAATGGCCAAGGGTTTCTGCGCACTTTAACACCAATGTCGTTCCGCTAAATTAATGAACATCTAAGATATATGCATTTGATTGTTGTCAAGTCGGTAAAAATAGGCGACCTAGGATGACCTCTAAATCTGACCCCAGAGGTCACCCAGGGCTGAAATTTGGCGTGTGAGGTTCGTTCACTTGGCACTACAGGTGTATCAATTTTCATCAAAATCGGAGGGGGTCGGGTTCAAAATAGCCAATTCTAGAGCCAAGAAAAGAACCAATATATATATATATATATATATTGGTTCTTTTCTTCGTCAAGTCATATAGACAGTTCCATCAAATTGGAAAACCTAGTTCACTCCGAAAACATAATTTGAAAGTAAGCCTCTGTTCAAGACATCTGTTTGCATTCGCAGATAATGATAGCAACAACACGGTGTTTACAATATAATTATGAAAGCACAGGTTAATACCCATTACTTGTCATCATTAACGTAAGGGAACGTGGAAGTTTAGGCTGCCAAGCTTTGACCTATTCAGTGTTAAATAATCTCCAATATGCCGCGCCATGCATCTAATATTCCTCCAGCACTAGTACCAAATTCAAAGTGCAAACCGATGTTATTCAGCCTTCAAACTTCATGGAAATATACAATGCCGCTACATTGAAGATTCCACAATAGCTCAGGTGATTAGAGCTCAATAACTCAAGCCCGATAACTCGAGCTCCGGCCTGAATTAGTCCTTGCGTGATACGAAATGTACGACCCTCAATATACCAAGAAGTGCTGAGTTTACATCAAAAGTAACGTTAGGGATTATGCTATATTACTCATCCCTGAGTGTATCATACCAAGTGTATCAATGACATGCTGAATTAGTCCCCCTGTCCTAACAAGACGGTGATCGAGCCTCTTCACGCACTTACATATCCCCCGGCTGGGAGGGTGAACTGGCAACTGACCTGATAAAGCCAGGGACGCTGCGGAGTCGATGCATTGGCGGCACGTTGACCTCGGCCAAAAGCTTGCTGTTGAACTGGAATTCCCGGACAGATCAATGCCGCAACCTTGGCTTAGCATTGGACCGTGGTCCATAAAGCCACTCAAACAAGAATACAACTTATATCTATATCTACCCCGGTTAAAATTACATGATTACACCATGAGGACTTTATCAAGTATGAGTTGATGATGATGCTCAGAAGTTATATGTCGTCGCGATGCTGAACAACGTCTGATAAATTGACTTCACGTGTTCGGTTTTCACCTGTATACTGTTGTCTTGCCGCTTTCATTTTTTGTTCATGTTTGTGAAATATATCTGACTGTATTCTGACACAAACCAAATATTAATCCATTTTATGGAATCGGTTTGTTAAATCTCGCAAATACAAAAAATTATAATGAACTAACAGGTCGTTGGAGTGCGGGTCCCAAAGACCGGTCAAAGGCGCCCAGATTCTGGCCGGGCTATTTGATCGGTTTTCGGTTCAGTATCGTCCTTCTTGATGCGTGTTGATGAAATAGTCGTGTCTCGTTTCTGACAGTATCTTGTGTATAATCATTATGCTTATGCTCACCAAAAAGGATCGTGATACACGAACATCTCGTGGCGCAATGCCAGGCAAAGCGACCACCTATGATGTGGTCTCAGTGTTAAATTATGCGTGAAATAGGGTGGAATATACCACTTTCTGAACACTCAATCGACATCCCTCTCCAGGAAGTATCGATATCCTGCTTCTCGATGCGGGCTATGAGTTCTTCGTGTCTCCTTTCTAACAGTACCTCGTTTATATGTAGCATGTTGATGCCCTCGATAAGGGATGGTGATACACGAACATTTCGCATCACAATTTCACGCAAATTACTCATAATGTGATATGGCATGCAGTGCCATTGGAAAGCATAGTTTTTTTTCTCGCTATCCCGATTATAGCTCTTCCTAAATTAGGCATATCAAAACGACTGATGAAGGTAGTCATAAGTACACCATTGGCTCAAATTTGAGTCTGAAAGACATCAAAAGCATTTGAAATGATACTAAATCCATAGCATATTTCGTCATCCTGGTTGGTTATTGGTTTTACGACACATCGACCGTTGAGTCATGTAGCATCGCCAGTCTCTCACGCCGATTGGCCGCGAGAGAAGAGTAGCGACAGGTGAGACTCGAATCCACAACCTTTCGATTACGATATGGGCAACTTACCACTAGACTACTCGTCCCAAACTTCGACATCCTATTGAGCTCGTTTCGACATCTCACACCTAACGGAAAACCATTGCTTTAACATTGTGTGGTCTGCTATACGATATCAGTTTATATCATAGATATTTGTATCGTTATTGTTAATACAGATGTCCCTAAATCAGCTACCTCTCAAAGCAACAAAATGTACAGTTAGAAGTTTGCTATTGTCTATTGTCTAAAACATCTAATGCCCACAGTCACTTAGATGGTAGGCCACATCCATGCACGTAACAAATGCTTTTTAGCGAGATGTTAATTTCGCGAAGAGCACGACATGTGGCTACTCGTACTTTGGCAGTAGCAAAATGTTCCCTACGTATCACCTGTAACTAAGCATGCCCTGTTTGACATGACGCTTTGCCTTTTCAGCTTCTGTGCTAATGGAAAGTCTCCGGGAGCGGCGGTGATATCGTTTGGGGCCGCGCCACAGGGGAGTCGCCAATGTGGCCGCGGCTCCAGTTTAAATGCAAATACCCGCCTAACGTGAGAAGAATTCAGCAAGTTGAGCCAGAAGTCTAGATTTATCTATCGAAGTTACCGCATCAGTCTTCCAATTCCGAGCTGGCGAGCCGTAGTTTTGTTAATTCGTCCGATTGGCAACAATACCTCCGTGCAGAAGGCAGGATTTGGAGGGAGCGCAGCTACTGAAGCAGTTGGGGTCTGCCATGATCCAGGCGGTCAAATGCCAGTCATTAAGCCCAAACGAGAACAACTGGGCGCTGGAGTCAACAGACCCCCAACGCCTCGAAATTGGTCTGAGCAACGGTTGCGATCGTTTGTTTATTTGTATAATGTGGACCAACCAGCGGACTCGTGACTATCGTGACAGCTGTGAATCACTGGTCTAACCAGCATACTCAGTGAGCAGTGAGGAGGGCCGGCAGTCGTGAGAGCCCACTGTATGGTGTTTCCTGCTGAGGAGAACCGGTAGCCATGAGAACTCAATGTATGATGTGTTCGTTGCCATGCGCCATTTCACAAGATACAACCTGCAAGTGCTTCCTAATCGTGTGTAGTGCATGCACAGCCACATATCGCGGCTCGATGATATATAATTCCAAAGCGTGGCTGCAGTGACTATATCATGTTATAAATGTAGTTCGGTTTTGGGCCAGAGACATCGCCCAGATGATATGACATTAAGCAATCCTTGTAAGTACGGGCGTATTGACTCCGTGCATCAACGTTTTATTCCTTGTTATTTTGCAGCATGTCGGAAATTGAGCATCGCACCGGGAAGGTAACGCTTCAAATATTAGAAGCAACCTCCAAGGACAATCCGAACCGCTGAAGAGTGCTCCGTTCAGGATACTGATTTACAAATTGTTTACACTTAATAGCTAGCAATCACTGTATGCTGATCCGTCGACCTAAATGCACGATAAAATAAAAGTGTAAATAAAATGCAAACTGGGGATAATACCAAATGTAAATGTTACTACTGTGGCTAACTGACTAACTCTACTGCGAAACACACAGACCGTCCGTCCAGTTACCTGTTAAATCTCACACTCAATCATCTGGGCTGATTTAACGATTTAAACTCTGATATTCCGCCGTTGTTGATTGGAGCACATGTACCTGAGAAATAACCTAAAAGGAATACTAGATTTGCATTTCGTTTTCCAGCTGGCTGACTTCATGACTGATCTTCGACCTCACTGGCAGATTCAGGAAGGGGCATCCCCAAAATGTCGACTTGTTCTGAAAGCTTGCGTTGTGCTAACCTGCAATATTCTAGAAATCTAATAATAATTCGTGACGTAAATATTGTCTTAGACGGACCCGAAGACTGTTAGCTCTTTAAATCCTGTAGGTGTTCCGAAACCAGAGCTTTTTAATTCCTTTAATTGTGAGAAGAAATGGACGATGGCCTTGCTTACCATAATTGAAAGTCAAATAATTCCTTGTCAATATGGGCCAAAACGTTTCTTCTTTTTAATTCTCCCTCTCCTCAAGCCAGACTTTTGGATCGGCCCCTATTCGAACTACATGACACACAAGCAGCGCAGTGCGTCACAATTAGTGTATCTCTTGTTTCCTGCTGCGATCAGCCGCCATAGTACGGTGGAAATAGTAAAAGTTAAACTGCCAGTGAGTATACGCACTACCAAGCTCTCTCGTGTATTACATCAACCCTACGTCGCTACAAATGTTTGCACATAAATTTGCCGTCAGTAAATGGCACGCACACCAACCTTCCATCGGTACAAAGGCATACACTGTGCTATCGGAGGTGCAATTCGAATTTGTCACGTACTATGATCGATGATTTAGTAGGTTAATGCTGACTGGAAAACCTTGAGTTCATCGTGATTGTACCCTGATGAAGGCACTAACCGAAACGTTGGAAATATTAAGTTCCTAATTTAAGCATCAATTGACGTCTCATTGTCATCGATCATCCAAAGGTATACACATCAACTTTCCGCCGGTGTAATGACATGCACATCAACTTTCCGTCGGTACAATGGCATGCACGTTCCGCTCAGTCTATGTCCAAAAGCACTCCAGTTCTCGGACGCAGCGGGCAGACTGAGTCCTCATCGTTGATTATGAATCCACGCAACAAAATGCGGCAGTCGTCGCAGAAACCGCGTGCCCTCCAGAGCCGTTCACACGGAAGTATCTCATCATTTGAATAATTCATGGTCGGGTTTTATTTTTCTGGGTCTGCCGGTGGGATAGTGGCAGCTGCCTCGTCATAATTCGGAGCGAAAAGCCACATCAGTCCTTCCTCATTCCTCGCACCTTGGTGGCATCCATGGAATTGTGCGTGTCAAAATTACCCATAAATTCAGCATCAATTTTCATTGGTGTGTCGTATTGGTCAGATGTTTTAATGCGCGTCCGGTACCTATGCATCAGGCATCAGCTGAAGGTTGTGTAGTGTGCATTCACATCAAAGTGTGGTCTGTCCACGCAATGCAATCCGTGTCCGAATGTGTTGGTTTCTATGGTGCTCCTCTTCACCGTCGGTTCATCCCTGTTCTGGATGTGGCTGCATTGCAAACAAACAAATCAAGAATGAAACAAACGGACCAGAACAGTTGTGCGCATACCGAACACATTTTTACACCCACCTCGAATGTAAACCCGAAAAAGTGTGTCGCTGATCCGGTGCGAGGTTGCGCCTCATTCAAATGTGCAGCAACACCTCCACAAGGTGCGAACACTACATACGCACTTGTCTCTCAGACAACACTTCAGAGCGCCCTCGGCCGAGTGCTACACGGGAAAGAAATACCTCCATGAGGTGTAAACACTACAAATTTACACTCACCTCCTTCGCAACACTTCAGAATACCCTCCAACCGAGTGTTACCCCTAAGTGAGAAGACTCCCGGTTGGTGATGGAATACGCTTATATCAGATTGGTAAAATGGGTGTTGCCGATCCTGTTCTCAAGGCCACAACTCACTGTTGTGGTGGTGGTCTGAAGCTCAGGTCCTGAATTGCTTCGTTTAGATGGACTTGAGCATTACTTGGATGTTGGTGATGTGTTTCATGCTGGGTCGGCGGGACAGCAGTGGCGCATGGCAAGCCGTAATATCTACTACTATATATACTATACGTTGACATGCGTAGACATGTAAAGTAAAAATATATCCTTAATAGAGAAAGTTAATGTACAAGCCGTACAATTATTTCTTCGTGCAACCGCTTTGCAAACGTTTGCACCCATATCACATTGTAATGTGGATCCAAAGTATCAGTGGGGCGTGGTAACACCAGAAGTGCACGTATGCTTATTGCTATGAAGGGTCCACAATTAATTTATTTTTTCTTTTCGTGGATGGTATGCTGATTCAGCATGCCGAAATATAATCGCCACCCACTCATTCTCGAGTGGGCGACAATTATAGTGGCGATTATTATTATCGAGTCGGTAGCGGTAATGTCTCGAGTGGGTGGCGATGTCTCGGGTGTGTAGCGATAATGTCTATTGATACCGCCTTCCAGGTTTTTGTGGTTCAGAAGTTGAGATGCGTGTTCACGGGCGTCACCGGAGGTCTTTTTTTGTCGGCAGGGTAGTGCAAGTATCAAACATATGCGTGACATAGTAAAACGTTCGTCTTCGTGGTCCCGGGAGCATCGTGTCCATACTAACGTTGCTTGAACAAATTCAAGGCCCACTATTAAGTAGTGTACCTTTCCCTGTCCTAGTGATATCCAAAGATATCTTGCTGGTGCAATGGAAATGCACCGTGATTTCGTCAGGTATGGCGTCGATATTAGCCGCAAACTACTTAGAATCGAATCTATGCGTATTTATAATACAGTTTCTACAATAAGACACATCTATTGAACTAACCCCTTTCTCACATATATACACTTATGCTGCTATGTATTTCCTTTAACAAGCTAGACCAGACTACGGCAAGGTGCTAAATTAGATACTCGATTTAATGAAACATACTTTTAATACCTATTGTTTAGAGCAAAACTCATTTGAAGCTTAAATAGAATCAGCATTGATGCCTATGTTATGTTTTCAAGCGCTATATCTCATCTTAGGTTGTTCACCGATGTCTACATACTCGGCGCTGCCCATCGGTGATGGGTGGTGATGTGAGTGTTTACCCATGTTGACATACTAGGTGCTGTCCCTAGAGGATGGGTGGTGATGTGAAATGAACACAAGTATTTACCCATGTTTCCATACTCGGCGCTACCCTTGGGTGGTGGGTGGTGAGGTGATGAGTCGTTGTGCGTCAACGACTCTCCTAACTCGGTAATGACGCGTTGCTGCTATAGTGATCAATGTGCAGCACATATGCGTGTGATATGTTGCATATACGGTATATTTTGTACTTGTTTTTATGCTTCATGATGTGTTCTTGACATGGTTCGGCTTGTTCTGTTCTTGTTGGCTATTTCCCCTAAATGCTGATCTTCAGATAAGGACAGACATGGAAAACTGTATGCAACATAACCCAAGGGGTGAAGGCATACGAATAAAATGGAAATTGGGTGGTATCCAAGTGTCAAGTGACAAGACGAAAATTCGATAGCATGTGTCACGCGCCTTGCAACTGAACGGAAACGTCCTATGATAGCCATTTTATGCGCACTTGAGAACATGAGCACGTCAAAGCATACATAAATAGGCACAGACAGGCACATAAACACGCTAAAAGATTACTTTGGAAACTGCGTATCAAAAGCTGCTCCTGGTCTGCATGCACTAGCTGCGTATGCAGTGGCGGCGTTTGTGAGCTTCTGCCGCACGAGCCGCGGACCCGGGCTGTAGCGCCGGTTGCACCAGTACGGCATCGGCGAAGGCATCTACACAAGTAGCGTCCCATGTCAGACACCTGCCTCCAGTGTATTGGAACAGCGTATGCCCATCTGGCCGCTCGCCGTCGCCACGATCGAGACCCACCGGCCCCAGGATGGCAGGAATGCCCACACTTTGGAGGCCGCGCCGCACTGCATTATTCAGGTGAGTGTGACGTGGGAGACGGCCAACGCTCTTGAGGCAGGATAGTCCATGGTGTCCAAGCCGGTTGCATTGGCGACAGCGGTGTGGGTCGCACACTGCAGCCCCGAGGCGAAGCGCCACCGCCACACGGATTGTCTCGTCGTCTAGGTGAAGACCGAACCCGCGGTGGGGCCAGCCTCGTTACACGGCCGGCTAGGGAAATGGCGCTCCCTCGGGTCACCACAGCCGCCCCTCTTCCTTCCGTCCATACGCTCCCATTCCAATTCCCATATCATCCCAACATCCATGTCCTTCACCCGACCCTGCAACATCAACTATCCTTACTATAAGCAGGCAGGGCAACTTCCCCGGCCCTGCCCACCACCTCAGTTTTATCGGGGTAGCCGCGCCCCCTCGGCCCATCCCCCGTAGTTGACGGAGTCCTGGAGGTTGAGGTCCTCCGTCGCACGGTGCTAGTTGTGACGGGGGACCAACACACCTCTTTGGTTCCGATATCCCGGAGGGGCGGACGGGCCCTTGGGGCCTCACGCGGGCCAAGTGGCCAGTCGCCTCAGGCCGGGGACCTGGGATCCTTCCCAGTGTTTGCCTGCCCGGCCGGCTGGGGTCAGGGGGTGGGCGGTGCTGGATCCCGGTCGGGATAGTGAGTATCTCTCTCCCGGCCGGGCGAAGGCATCACCTGCCCCGTATAGCTCTTCGGGCGCCTGGCGACCTCCCGTCCGTGGGACCCAGGTGTCCCCCCGGTAGGGCCCCTAAGGGGCGGGGCGCCCGAGGAGCCGAAACAACAACACTTCATGGCATCCACCAACAAAAAATTCCTCCTTGCCCCTCCCGTAGGGGCCAGACCAATGGTCCACGTATTCTTATTTTCAGAGGACAGACTAAGTCCCTCGCCTCGTTGCCGCCATTTCAGCAACGCGATGGGTGTGACCGATTTGGTAAGATTTTGCGATGCGAGAAGTTGAGGGACGGTTCCTTGGAGGTGGAATTCGCTCTGACAGGAGAGGTGGAGAGTGCATTGCAGGCATCCAAGTTCGTATACAGTGTTAGAAAAGGTGACGGAAAAGTCGACGAGACCATATCAATAAGCATAGAGCCACGCAAAACAAAGAATACTTCACGAGGCGTGATGAACTGTTTTGACCTGAGAGATGGGCCAGAGGAAGAGATCGTAGACGGACTTTCTGAATATGGGGTAACTGGGGCAAGGAAGATGAAGGCGAGGAGAGGTGCAGACATGATTCAAACCAACAATGTCATCTTAACACTTAGCACTACAAATCATCCTACAGAAATTTGGGTAGGTTATATCCGTGTCAAGGCACGCACGTTTCTCCTCAATCCAATGAGATGCCTTAAATGCCTTAAATGAGGTTTGGTCATACTAATCAGTACTGCCGAAATCGCCCCGTATGTGATAGATGTGCTTCCTATGACCATACCAGCGAAACTTGCAACTCTGAGGTGGCCTTCTGCACGAACTGCGGTAGGGGACAAAATCCACACACTTCCTTTGATCGAACGTGTCCAAGCTATACGGAGGAGAAGGAGATAATATCCATAAATCACACCCAGAAAATCACATTCCGAGAAGCAAGATAAATTTATGAAATGTCGCACCCCATAGTCTCGTACGCAGCGAAAGTTAAAAACACTGTACTGGCTCCACACGCACTGACATCAGAAACACAAGTGACCTCATCGAACAGCTCAGCATTTTACTTCGGAATTTTGGTGTACCTATTCTCCCACCAACAAAGCAAACGCCAGCACCCCATCCACTGGAAACGGATGACAACCCACCACCGTCGCCCGAAGTTATCGGACCACAAAAAGAGCAGGTTTGTACCACCTCGGCGGAGACGCCGGCGCCGCTGAGTGTTTCCTCACACACCACCTTGCCTATCGAAGAGGAAGGGGAAACATGGCAGGTGGCACTGGGGAGGAAACGCCCTAGTAAGTCCTCGCCGCCCTCATCTTCAATCCTTCCATCCAGCAATGCCCAACCTTTCTGAACCCACTCCATTTTCGCGTCCGCCTCCGACTCCACATCCCTAGAAACCACAGCACCACCCAGCGTACTCATGACCTTGCCATCCACCTACACACACACCGTCTCCAACACAACGACCACTACAACAACGTCCTACCCGACTTCAGCATGCCCTTCCACTACTCGCTCTCTCCCACAGACTTCTAGGCACCTCATGGCAGCTGTGCCAGGTATCCGAGGCGTCAGGGTGCGCCCTGGAGCTCCGGACTTGAGGGCCCGGGGGCGCACGGCCCGACGTCCGTACGTCCCCTTGGGCTCGGAGTCCGGGGCCGGCACCCAGCGGTGACACCTCCGCCATCGCCGCTTCCCTCACCCTCGCCACGTAGGCGAGTCGAGGGGCCGTCTGGTCCTCCTGCACCACAGATGCCAAAGATGGGTCCACCGCCACCACCGCCGCCTCGGTTGATCATCTAGTAGCCTTAGTCACTTTCGCCTTTAAAAACTTGATATGATTGACGTTGTTATCGGCGCTGCATGACCTCTGCAGTTGATGCGCCCCTAAACCCCAATACCCAACCAACCAGGTGAGAACCGAGGTTGGGAACAGGACCAACCCACAGCCAGGCAGCGGTGTGCGGCTGAGTGGCGGCGGGTAGGCGCGCAGTGCACCGGGTTGGCTACGCCTATCAGCTGGTCGCGAGTCACGGTGGCGCCCGAACTATGCCATGCGGGCTGACTACTGGCAGATGTCGCGTTTGGTAGCTCTCATCCTCTGTCAGCTCTCTGAAACGCTGCACCGCCGACTGTAGCGAAGACGGCGCCTCGCTGTCGGAGAGGTCTGAACAGATACTGCGGTCCAGCGGAAGAGCTGCGCTCAGTGAGGCCACGTAACGCGTGGTGTGGCAACGCGGTAGTGTAGTGTTGACGTAACACGGTAGTGGCAAGGCCTCGCGAGGCCGCCCAGTCAGAGCGGCAGCGTCGCCTGCCACGACGTCGTACCACTGCACTGACGTCGACGGTGGAAGCCGCTACCAGGGCCAGCTCATCGATCTCTCTGAGGGCGTCAGGCTCCTTGTACAGGGGTGCTGACAGGTGGTGGACGAGGAAGAAGACAGCGATGTGGCTGTCTAGCTGGCGAAGTCGGGCACACAGACGTGCGATGGTCTCTGAGGCGGTGTTGGTGGCAGCGGTGAGGCCGGCGTCGCACAGTGGTGAGCCGAGGAGCGTGAGGGCGTTTAGAGAAGTTTCTACTATATCCGGTAGTGCGTCACGTATTCCACTCATGGCTGGGTCGCGAACTGAACAGGACGGGGAGCCCAGAAATGCTACCTCGAACTTAGCGGGGCTCAGCTGGAGACCGATCCCTGGCGGAGCCGAGGTGAGCGAACGGAGACCAGCTGCGACACGACCACGTGTTCGGGGCTGAGCGCATGACCCGAGCACAGGGATCAACAGCGAGAACGAATACAGCAGGACCGAGAGGATCGTCTTGTTCTACGCCACTGCACGCCACACCCGTCTGATCGCCGATGTGGAGAGGAGTCGGAGCACCGAAGGCTTGACGCGCCATCGGGGAGACCTCAGGACAGCGTTCTCGTATGCGGGTTAGGGTAACATTGCGGCGGACCGTGTTGAATGCGTTCCTGACATCCACCTTGACCAGGACACGGGGTCTGGGGGCGGGGAGTCGGTGACGCTGGCCGCGAGATATTCGCGGGGAGCGTGCGCGGCGACCTCGCACCCCAGCGGCGTCGCAACTCCGAGTTGGATGGGGCGGAGTTCCGCTCCGAGTGTGCTAAAGGTGTGTCGCACGCTCATGCGCCCAGACAGACGACGGCATACACTCCCAACAGCTATTGGTCGTAGTCCGACGTCTTTTTTTCTCCGTAGCGCGCAAAGCGACGCTCCGTATAGCGCGTCACGTTCGCACTCCGAGGCGCAGCCATCCAACAATAAGTTAGTCGAAGCAGTGAGCGATATGAGGATGCAACAGCCAGACTTTGCCGCCTCTCGGCACAGCAGCTGACGCAGGTGGAGCGGCCGTATTCCGTCGAGGCCGGCCGACGAGCCCGGTGGCATGGCGAAGATGGTGTCCTGTACCTGCTCTTCCGTGACGGTCAGCGGTGGCGGGTCAGAAGCAGTGGGCGGGACAGGAAGCTCCTCGTCGTAAATCAAGAGATGTGCAAGCTTCGTCAGGTGATCTGTTAAAATTCAGGGGTTCTTTTACACAATTGCGGTGTGATGTGCTCGCAAGCTGACGAAGCTTTGAAATGAAGAGGAACGTCTTGACAAGCTGATGTTAATTGTTGTTATTATTATTTTTCTTATATATATACACACACACACACATATATATATATATATATATATATATATATATATATATATATATAGATATATAGATAGATAGGTAGATAGGTAGATAGATAGATACATAGATAGATAAGTAGATGAATAGATATACAGATATATATATGTATATAAATAGATATGCAGATACATAAATATGTATGGGCGCCTCTGGGAGTGCTCTCTGGTGGACAGTACCAGGGAGCACTCAGCTCCAGAGCACGAGCGGCCCTGGAAGTGCTCCCTAATGGGCAGCACGGGGCGGCCCTGGACAGACAGCGTGTTGCTGCAGCCTTGGCCCGAGAACACCGACTGCAGGCAGTCCTCCGACGGCAGACCGTCAGTCGGGCCGGCTGAGCAGGCCTAGTGTGTTCAGTCTCTGGTGCCTGCCTCTTCTGCAACAGTGAAACATGGCTCATTTGCACGGAATTCCAGTAAAATCTGTAAAGAATATTTGTATTGTTTGTTCGTGGGTGTAGCGATATCCAATGTTACCCAGCACAATTCGAGGTGCCTTTGACTCCTGACACGTCGCCCGTATTCGCGTTCGCACGCCATATGCGGAGTGAAAAACAACGATGGAACGAACATGCAGCCATGTTCAAAGTGGCGAACTTTGGTGTTGATCGATCACTTATTCCATAGTTATTCACATTCCAATGGATCCTAAACTATTTTTAGGAGTCGAATTTTCTTTAGATCCTATAGTGAAACTGATATGCCGAACATCGAACATGAAGGTAGGCCTCGTGGCGTCAAAGAGCAATAATCGGTATAGAATAATCGACCCAGGTGTGACAAACTCTAATTTAATTTGGTGATTGCCAGCAGCACTTAATAATTTCGTGTCAAATGAGGACGATGGACCCAAATTGAATATCGACGATATCGATCTGTTGTCAGCCGTGCCAGCGGCGGATGAACACAGAGGTAGGTCCATTGCAGCACTGGGCACTGGCTTCAGGGAAAACACCCGAGACCTGACTTGAAACCGGTGCATTTTGCGTGGTTGCCTGAATAGTACATGCATTCACATGCTTTGCGATGGTCCAACAGTACCTGCGATTGCAAAAATTATGGCCTATTTATTGTCACATAATATTCTTTCTTTGATGCATGGCAATATATAACCTGTCGTATTCATCCCGTGCTGTTTCATATGTTCTCTGAAGTTTAAGGTAGCTGTATTTCATCGATAAGTGGACCATTTATCATCTACAAAATGACAGTTTGTGCATGTCATTTTGTGCAAGTGTGCATGTCATGCATTACTATCGGCAAATCTTCATTATTATCTAGTAATATTCAATTAGACTTGGCTGACCTAAAAAATGGGCTGATCTGAAAATTGACAGATGTCCTTCAACTACGAAAACTGCAATGTTGTGCATATGGGGTCTGGAGGTGAACACTTTTAGACGTTCAATGGGAGGGTTCAATGGGAACATTCAACGCCAAGCCACTAGACTCATGAGTGGACTAGAATATGGGGACAAGTGGCTTGGTGGCTTGGCAACTTAGAATATGGGGAAAAACCTTTGGCATTGGATATGCCAATGGATGTGCCAAAAATATCCTATTGTCAAAAATAGGAGATTAAGATGTGATATAATTGAAATGTATAAAATCGGCAAAGAGTTAGATCGGGCCAATCTAAATGATGCACTTCTGTTTAGAGTATCATATAGTGGTCATCAATTCAGGCTAGACAAGTCGAGGTGTAGGACGGTTAAGTAACAGCAGTTATTAAGTCAAAGGGTGGCAGGTGAATGTAATGGCTGCCTGCTGATATCATGGGAAATCCCTCATTGAATACATTTCAAAATACGGTGGACAGTTGTTTAGTCTGGCGAATTTTATTTTTCAATAGGGGCCGAACAGGGAATCTAGCTTTAGCAGTCACTACCCCAAATGTCAGCGTTGATTCTTCAAAATGTTTTTCGTCGGCGAGACAGCGCTCGTGCTCACAGGTGGGGAGGGGGCGCTACTGCTTCGTGTGCATTGTGCAGAAGCCTTCAAAACTGCCCCGCTGAAGAAGGGCTGTCGGCGGGCGTATACACCACATTGTATGAAGCAGCTGTCATTGCGTTTCAATGAGCTCACTTGTGCAGTATATATGTGTCGATTGTCTCGTGCGTAGGCTGCTCGCATGTTCGTCGTTGGTGTGTCGTCATATCCTTCAGATTATTTAAAAACAATGTACTCGAGTGGATCACTCCCGGCGACACCGCTGACCCCCCCCCCCCCCCTCCCTCCCCCACTCCCACCCCTCCTTTGCATGGTGTTGGCACGGGAGCACGGCCCCCGCGTCACGCCTGGGGTCAGCGGTAACGTCAAAGGTCAGGCTGCCGCCGGTGAAAGGTACGTGACGCCATCACCCATATTCTGGTGCGTAGAGGGAGGCCGTGCCCATTTTGACGGCGGTGAAGCCGGTGACCGAGTGGTGCTCTGCTGCTGAAACACCTGCTTGTCCATGTATCCTAATGTATGTTCTTTAACGTGGTATTTCCATGGCGGAATATGTTGGGATTTGAAACCCAACTAATGTACTGAGTGTACTTTTGCGCATAACCGCTGCGTTCAGAACGATTGTCTCTTTCAGGCATGTTTTAAAAGTGCGAAATGATTTAATATAATCTCTTTTGTTTTGCTAAAAGACACAACTCATTAATTATACGCAAGTGCTTGATATCCAATTGCATTGTATAATGGATCATTTATCTTCCAATTACGATTAACTGCAGAAAACTAGTCAATTGACTCATACTGTTGATACCTGGGTAAGTTTGTCAACCCACTTATGTTGCTAGTCCCTAGATAAATCGGTGAACTCACTTATGCTGCTTGTTCCTAGGTAAATTAGCCAAATTCATTAGGTGTCATGAGCGGACATAACACCGGTGGCGCCGCTCTGGTGGTGGGTTTGTGAATGAACACCACCAGAGTGGGCTTGCTATGATCAATACTATATCCTAGTTCCTGGATGAGGTGCAAGTGATTTCCAATGGTCAAATTTGAACAATATTGAAACAAGCTCTCTTATGTTATGTTGTTCGTTGTATTGCGCAATTATTTCACCCGGTTACTTTGTCCTTAAATTAAAATGGTAGCAATTGCCACTTAACATTTTATAATAAAAACGCGCCATACATCTCCTGCATGAAGTGTTGACAATTTCCAATGTTCTCACCTGAACGAAAATCGAACGTGCTACATCTTTGTATCATCTTGGATATCTTGCATGAATGTTTAACCTTGTCATTTTTTCACAAAACTCAGAACTTGTGTCATAAATTATCACATTGTATTCCTTTAAATTGCATATCAGATGTTCAACATGAACGAATTAAATTCCAATGCGCTCAAATAAACCGGCACAAATTCAGCTGCCTTCTAATATCATATTCGACTACTTTTATAGATATCTAGCTCTGCCATTTTTGCACTCAATTCCAGGATTTGTGGTTCGAACTATCACATTGTATTCCTTTAAATTGTATACCAAATGATCTACATCAGTTAAATAATTTCCAATGGCCTCAAATAAATCGAAATAAAGTCACCTTTCTTCTCATGCCATAATCGACCACTTTTATAAATATCTAAACCTGTCATTTTTTGCACAGAATTCCAGGATTTCTGTCTCGAATTATCACATTGTATTCCTTTTAATTGTATATCAGGTGTTCTACATTAGCTAATTAAATTCCAATGGCCTCAAATAGACCAGCATAAAATCAGCTGCCTTCTAATTCCGTACTTGACTTGACTTGACTTGACTTGACTTTTACCTTTTTACATCAAGCTTTCCATCATTACTGAGGTCCCGGCATGCCTCCATTGTACGTCAGGCGCCGACGCTTGCTGAGCGTCCGTAGTGCCGCCGAGTGGTGGCACGACAAAAAATAAAGTTCCACCATTCAATAACGGGTGAGTTCAACCAAGCAATATCGGCTCTGCGACAGCAAAATGGTGTAGGAGAAATTCAGGGTTGTAGATGCGTTCTTTCCATTCAACGCCCATAAGCGTAATGTTCACAAACAATATTGAGAAAGCCTGTCGGTCTCAACTGCAATGGTGGCAGAACTCATGCCAGGCACATCGCCTATCGTCTCAAGTATGAAAATCTGCCCGTGATTTTGACATTGGGTCCCATTAACGTTAAGTGGATGGTTCCGCGCCCCGCCATATCCGTGAATGGCGGGTACACGGTTCGGCGGGTGGTCGGCGGTGAGCCGCGGGCGGCCGTCGATGGTGGAAAATAGTTCCAGAAAGCAATACGCAAGGTAACGATATCCGCAATATATCACTGTAAGTGGAAGTTAAATTGACCTTTGAACGCAAGCTAACTTTCATAATTGCACTTCACGTCATATTTTATGGAGATAGAATCTCATAAATTGTAACTATATCCTTCGCGCGCACACTAGTGAGCATCCGGGCGCTCTTGTCGCGGGCGCATATCTCAGAGTTCTTGAATGACATCAGGAAACTACCTGTTTTCTTTATTTACTAGAGATCCCCGATATCCGCATTAACATTGCGTCTGACGCCTAACGCACTTATACTACTGCTCCCTGGGTAATTTGGTCAAATCACTTATACTGCTCCTCCTTGGGAATTTGTTGAAACGCTAGACATGTCCGGCTCAATAACAAAATATTTCCTTCAATTCTTGTCGAAGGAAATATTCCTTCAATGATTATATACCCTTGAACTCACTAACCAATCACAATTAGGCTCAGCACAGACCACATCGACTACACCAAATTATTCAGTCCATCTTTGAACGTGAAAAGAGCAGACTGGACGAAATTCCAGCATCAGGTGAACCTCAGCCTTGTGAGATCAGAAAACATCAACGTCGATGTAATGCTCAGGGCCATCAGATTAGCAGCACAAGATTGAGTCCTGAAAAGCAATGAACTTTGGAAAAAGGCATCAGCGCCATAGTTTACCTCGAATTATCAAAGGACAATCGCCTCCCGACGCCGCGCCCGCAAACAGTGCAAAGGATACATGTGTGAAGCACACCCGTCAGCATACAGAAAGTCCTAAATCACTGCCGGTGCACACTTCAAGCAAAACGTCAAAACTGTTGCTAGCCTTTCGTGTGACAGTTCAATAGATTCACACCCACCGGCATAACCTGGGACATTATAAAGCGCTTCCTCATGAAATGCCCAGCGTCAGGCTCATTCCGCAGCTGGCTGTGAGATGACAGCACGCGACTGACCCACAAGTCGCAGACAATTTTAAACTACACTGCATCTGCATCACCATAGTAAACGCTCTGTAGCATTCGCCTAGCACTCGCATAGCATGCTAACATAGCATTCGCCTAGTGGTTTCCCCAGGGGTCAGTACTGGGGCCACTACTGTTCATTATATTTGTAAATAATATTGAAAGTGGCCTAAGCAGTAGTTTTGAAATTTGCGGA
This sequence comes from Imbricaverruca yamaguchii, assembly GCA_034440575.1. Lineage (NCBI taxonomy): Eukaryota > Metazoa > Arthropoda > Thecostraca > Neoverrucidae > Imbricaverruca > Imbricaverruca yamaguchii. The sequence goes on from JAOTOL010001660.1 coordinate 1,657,938, forward strand.
TGATTTGAAAGTCTTTAGGACAACAACAGGTCAAGATGAGCATATCTCGCTGCAAAAAGACTTAGACGAACTTGTGAAGTGGTCCGAAGAATGGCAAATGCAATTTAATTTTGATAAGTGCAAATTCATGCATGTAGGTAAGCAGCATATGAAGGCTCCATACTTGATAGGTGGCCAAGTGCGATCAGTGACTCAACAGGAGAAGGATTTAGGTGTTATTCTAAACACAAAACTTGGGGCATCAGAACAGACCAAGGAAGCCAGGAAGAAGGCACTGAGAATGCTCGGGGCAATAAATAGGAATGTATCATACAGAAGTGAGGAAGTGATCAGGAAGCTTTACTGTGCATATGTCAGGCCACATTTGGAATACTGCATCCAAGCTTGGTCTCCTAGCTATGAAAAAGATTGTTGGCTTTTAGATAGAGTACAAAGAGGGCTACACAAATGGTTAAGGGCATAAGCAAACTGGCATATGAGGAAAGATTGATGAAATTGAATATGTTTTCACTTAGATATAGAAGGCTGAGAGGAGATCTCATCGAGGTCTTTAAATTTGTCCATGGTCTGGAGAGGGGATACCTTGGGGAAATGTTTGAATGCAACAGAAATTATGCAATTAGAGGCCATAAATTCCAAATTATAGTTAACTACAGCAGAACAAGGTGAAGGCAAACTTTCTTCACCAACAGGGTAGTAGAACACTGGAACCAGCTGCCAGAAAACATTTTCAGTAGCAGCACATTGAACATCTTTAGAAACAGCATAGACAATCATTATAAGAATAGAGGGCTTGCTTTTCAGTATTACAGGGAGGGCTGATTGACAGATTTGGTGGGCAACTGGTTCAGTGTACAGAGTGCAACCAGGAAGGGCCCTTGTGGCTCATAGTTGCACTAATCTTTTATGTCTTTATGTCTTTATGCCTCCAATACAAATTGCGACCCTAACGACACAGAAGATTACATCCAGACATTCACTATGCACGAAATGAACCTTTCCATCAGCAAGTGTGGAAATACGTCGGTTGGGCCCGACGACATTCATTATCAGTTTTTCAAATATCTGAGGAAAAATTATCCAACGTACCTACTAACGGCTATTAACAATTTGTACCTAAATGAACCTTTCCCGGTACATGGCGGGAAAATGTAGTTACACCATTGCTAAAGCCGCATACAGATCGTTCCATCCCAATGGGGTGTAGGGCTGGCTCACTTACTGGCTACGCTGGTGAGCTGGTCGAGCATGCGACCAACACACGATTGCGACACTTTCTAGTACACGAAATCTTGCCTGACTAATTCCAGTGCGACTTCCAGCATCAAAGATAAATCATAGAAAATATAATTAGGCTAGCGCACGAAATAAAATAATCTACGCATCACACGCACAACAATTGCTGCATGCATAGACGCCACTGGTGCATTCGGCCGAGTAGACCAAGTCCGCACCAACGCATACAGATACTCCACAAGTTAGGCCTGCGCGGACACACGGCACGCTTCATTCCCAACTTCCTCAAAAACAGGACCTTGCAGGTCGGATGGGGAAGCGACACATCCAGCATCTCAGGACCAGGGTCTGGCACAGGGGAGTATCCTCTCACCGAGCCTCCTCACCACCATGATTAACGACATGCTTGCTGATCACACCAACACATCACTTCAATACTCACTTTTCGCGGACGACTTAGCCATTTGGACAGCTGCACGATGCTTCCTAAAGGCCGCGATGATCATTCCAACGGCTCTAGATCACATCGGGTAGTGCTACGAACCTTGAGCCTTCACCCTGTCTGGAGAAAAATGGGTCACAGTCACATATAGCCCTTCTGCACCACACCCAAAGCTTTTCTTCACATCAACGGAAGCAATCATGCAAGTGAAAAGTGTCAAATTTTTAGGAGCACATTTGGATCAAAACCTCAGCTTCGACACACATAAATGCCAGCATGAAGATGTGCGGTAAGCTCGGCAACCTACTCCGTGTACTTGAAGGAACAGACTGGAACGAAGACAGAAAAACAGTTCCGGGACTCTGCAAGTAAATAATATGACCCATCCTAGAATATAGCAGCATCATCTTTGCATAATTTCATTTCGCTGTATGGAATCCACAATTGGAATAGGTTTGTCAGTGCTGTTGCGTCTGGGTCGAACATCACTTTGAAACGGAAAAAATAATTTTGCTATATTCGGGGTGGACTCTAATAAGTCCATTGACTATGAGTTCGAAGATTTTGAAGGCATGTCCAGTAAGAAAGATAAGGCAATAGCTCGAGGCTCGAGGACAAGTGACGACTGTTTGCGAGACTTTGTGATAGGAATGCTCGTGCTAGTGGAACATAAGGGAGCGGGGGTGTCCGTCCCGTCGATCCATAGTTGCCTTAGTGCCGAAGAGAGGCTGTCTTTTCTAGAGCCAGATACATTTGGAAGAAGTGGTGTGCCAATTGGTGGGAATGGCCAACATCAGTGTTGGTTACCTTTGGCAGGGATAACATTATTTAATAAAGAGTAAAGAGGGTGGTATCATAATGTTCAATGTTGTCCGAGATAAAACCCACAGTTGCCGATAGTGTTGCCAGTGAATGTGGTGCTGTGTGGTGAATACTGCGCGTTTAAGGTGTGAGCATGATTTAGAGAAGATGACAGTGTAGCACGGCGTGGCTCAGTGTTTCGCGACGGTTGGGGGTTCGGCAATGTGACATTCGTTCCTGGTCAGTTGTGGGAATGCGTGCAGTGTTGTTCTACCATTGCAGAAGGAGAGAAGCTGTTCCTTTATTTGAGGAAAATGGATGTAAATCGATTGAAAAAGTTCTCATATTGTTGTCAGCTTTATTATCGGCCTCAACGATAATGTCCCGACGATACATTTTGGCTTCGCGGGCTTCTAATGTTTTGCACGGCGATATTTCAGCGAGATTTCCGCCCAGTGCGCCGCCACAGGGCGACAGCGTTGGCGACCATTGATCTGCCACGGCGCGTGTTTACGGCCGGGGGACGACGAGCCTGAACGATGCACGATGCAAAACGACATTGACGTATGCCGAAACCGGGGAGTGAGATTGGAGAGGGTGGACAGTGTCAATTTTCTGCGTAAAAGACGGCCGTTTCGCTTCGCGAACGTTCAAGTGGGATAAGAATGAATGATCGCTGCACTGGGCTGAGCGGTCAAGCACGACGTGAACGGGGATGTGATCGCTAAACAGTGGGTCTGGTTGGACGTGCCACGGGAAGAGGAGGTGGGGGAATGGTGGCCGAAACAAGGGATATATCGATGGCAGATTGGCGGTGCGGTGCAATGCCGGTGTTGTGGGTGGGTGTTTGTTCATTTAAAAAGGTCATGTTGTGGCTGCTAAGGAGTGTTTCAATGTGGTGTCCGATTTAGGATGTGTTGTGACACCACATGCCTAGTGGTGGGCGTTGATATTGCCCAGAACCAGACATAGATTTGTGAGAAGAGCGAAGAAGTTGGCGACGGAAAACAAAGATGGCGTTCGGTAAACGGAAAATGCAGATAAAGAATGAAGGATAGTGAGAGGAGAGTGAGTTTTGAATCGTGCCGGACCATGTAGGTCATTTGCACAGCCTTTAAGGTGAGTGAGTTTTGTAACCAAGTCTGCGGTGTGTGCACGTTTACGTTCAGGGAGTCCGACGTTATAATGTATGAGGCGTTCAGGTGCTAAAAGCGGGGGCTGGGCGTGAAACATCTTTCTGAAGCTCAGTGTTTTAATTTTACTTTGCTCCTCCGCGAGAAAATTTATAGTTGCGTGTAGGAGAGTTGAGAAGAAAGTTTGTTTTGCCAGGGCGTCGGCGAAGCCCACTCTTGTCGAAGAGCACCGAGGTTTTTTTATACTGTGCTAGCAAGGAAGTAATTGTACACATCGCCTGGCGTGCCGGCTGCAGCATGTTAGTTGTTTGAAATGAGTTAGTGCAAGCATGCTTTTGGTGTTTTGCAATTCGGCTTATCTACGTCCTTTGTAATTCTGGGTAGTCGTACGTTATGAATTGTAGGGGAAATCGGCTCATCTTAGTACGACACCTCTGAATAATGGTAAAATGGCATGCTAATTTTTGCAGGTGTTTTTGTCACCCAACATCCCTGGAAGCGAGAGAGTGATGTCCTCGTTTTGGCAGAAGGCCTTAAGTAGTTTTCTTTGAGTGTCAAAGCTACGATTGTCTTGCAAGATGTGACATATGTTTAATGTGCGTTGCAGGTGTCGCAGTGAGGTGCTTTATAATGGCCATCCTCTAGTTGAGACTGTGTTAGCTTTGTGCAACCAGTTCTAAGTCTAGTAGGAAGACTTCTTTTTGACGGTGTGTTGATCTGAAGTGTCCGAGTGCCTATCCCTGGTTTGCTGTTGTGAGTGTGGTCGAAGCCGTGAGGTGTACAGTTGTACTGTGCTCATGTGTTCTGGTGATGCTTACGCATGTGGTGTTAGAGAAGTGTTCTTAAATGACTGAAGGACTTATTTGAAATTTGAACAAATTAATTTGTTCCTCATGTTGCACCTCTTCATAGTGCAATCGTCAACCGAATACCCCATGACTTAATAAGTGGTTAAGGTTAAGCCTAAGCTTTGCCGGCCCGTCTGCTTGCTCGTGTCCTGGAATGTTGAGGTGGCCCGAAATCCAGAGAAAGCAAGTTGTCCACGTTGAGGGTCGCGGCTTGTTGGATTCAATTAATGACTGGATGTGAGCAGTCATGTGTGTTGTTAATGGACTGAAGGACTGATTTGGAATATGAACAGATTACTACGTTTCCCGTGTTACACCCCTTTAGAATGGAGATTACTACGTTTCCCGTGTTACACCCCTTTATAATGGAGATATCGATCAGAATAACCAGCGTTTTGGCGGTATAGATGACGAAGTTTTCCGGTGGACGCTTGGGAAGTTTAAGGACAGGTCCAGTGATGCTGATGCCTATTTTGACCTCGTGTTTTGACCATCCCTCAAGAGGAGTGTTTTGCGATTGTTGAGATCGGCAAATTTGTTGAAGGTGCCAACAATCTTCGCCGATGTGGTATCTGATTTCTTCTTCGAGAGAAAGTACTCAACCATTGGTTGATTGTGGGTCCAGAATGGCCTAGTGGACGGTCGAGCTGAAGTGATTGGCATTGTGTGGTTCAGATCTGACAGAATCGTGGAAATTTGAACACTAAATGGTGGGAATTTGCGCCAAAACCGGTTCCTATCGCATCTGTCAGGCTGAAAGCATCGCTACGCCGAGTGGTTTTCAATGGACTTGACTTTAATGTAACAGTGGCACAGTTGTTGTGTTCTCCTGAATTGGAGGGGAGGCGTGGCTGATTTTACTAGAAGGCTGGCTATTGGTATTGTGCTGAGAGCTGCAACGGCTACTCTATTGCATTTGTCTTCAAATATTTCTAAGTGAAATGATGCAAAGATGATGCTGCTATATTCTAGGATGGGTCGTATTATTTGCTTGTAGAGACCCGGTACTGTTTTCCTGTCTTCGTCCCAGTCTGTTCCTTCAAGTACACGGAGTAGGTTGCCGAGCTTACCGCATATCTTCATGCTGGCATTTATGTGTATCGAAGCTGAGGTTTTGGTCCAAGTGTACTCCTAAAAATCTGACACTTTTCACTTGCATGATTGCTTCCGTTGATGTGAAGAAAAGGGTGTGGTGCAGAAGGGACTATATGTGACTGTGGCCCATTTTTCTCCAGACAGGGTGAAGGCTCACGTTTCGTAGCACTACCCAATGTGATCTAGAGCCGTTGGAATGATCATCGCGGCTTTTAGGAAGCATCGTGCAGCTGTCCAAATGGCTAAGACGTCCCTTGAAAAGTGAGTATTGAAGTGATGTGTCGGTGTGATCAGCAAGCATGTCGTTAATCATGGTGGTGAGGAGGCTCGGTCAGAGGATACTCCCCTGTGCCAGACCCTGGTCCTGAGATGCTGGATGTGTCGCTTCCTCATCCGACCTTCAAGGTCCTGTTTTTGAGGAAGTTGAGAACGAAGCGTGCCGTGTGTCCGCGCAGGCCTATCTTGTGGAGTATATGTATGTGTTCTATATATGTGTCTACATCCTTCTCGCACATCACATCACTTGAATGCATATACAATCACGCACTACTCCTCATCGCCAGTACACACTGCATCACACTTATCGCCAGTCTTTGAGACCATCCTCCATAGTCCTCGACACCGCAGAACACTTCAACTCGCCAGGTATCACTCCAGGACTACAGTACAGCACAATCACCCGCCGCTCTTACTTTGTCTTGCTTTGATCCAGTTCGACGTACCTATTACAGGATTGAATAGACCATTGTTATTAATCTGAACCAGGTTCCTACACTCGCACTGAAATTCTTGGATGCAACCACTGGCAAAATTCCCCCTTACTCGAAGTTTGGTACATAAAACACTCCAAGTATCGATTTCGACAACCCAAAAATATACTCTTCCCCATCGAAACTCAAGTCAAGCTTCGTGAACATGAAGAGGCCACCCACAGCACACACACTTATACTCCGATGGCTCCTGTGCCAATGATGGTACGGGAGTTGCCTGATGCGGTGGGCCTAACACTGACGAAACAAAGGTAACACCAAACCATTCCGTCTACACGACAGAGTTAGTTTCCATCCTAACCTGCCTGCAACACATCATCGAACACATCACCACACCCACCATCATCTGCACTGACTCACGCTCATCAATTGATGCCTTCGCGGCCACACACAACACCATCCATATCGCACTCCACGCTATCTGACAACTCTACCATGACAACCACGGCCACCTCCAGCTTACACTTCTCTGGATCCACGGCTACATGGGTATACCCGGTAACGAGGAAGCGGGCGGACTGTCCCATAGAGATATTGACCATCTGCCAGTCCCCCTGTAGCAGTGGTACATTATCCGTGAAATAGGGTGGAATGTACCACTTTCTGAACATTCAATCGACATCCTTCTCCAAGAAGTATCGACATCTTGCTCCTTGATTAATGCTGATGCAATATTCATGTCTCCTTTCTAACCATATCTCGTTTATAAATAGCATGTGCATGTTCTCGATAAGAAATGGTGATACGCGAACATTTTACAATGCAATTTCAAGCAAGGGTATGACCTATAATGCGATATAGGATGCAATGCCAGTTTATAGCATGGTTGTTATTCTCCATATCCCGAATATAGCTCTTCTTGAATTATGAATCTCAAAACAAATGATAAAGGTCTAGTCATAATTGCCTACACCATGGACTGAAATTTTAGTCTGGAAGACATCAAAAGCATTCTAAATGACACTTATTCCATGGCAAAGTTCGACATCCTACTATGCTCGTTTCGACATCTCACACCTAGCGAAAAGCCATTACTTTAACCCTGCCCAGTAGTAGTCTGTCCCTGGATGACAATTAATTCAAAACACATCTTCAGGCATGCTGGAGTCACAACACCTCATGATTACACCACGCTAAACTTCTGCATCCAGAATGGTCGTCTTCACACCAGAACACACGCACGCACGAGGTGGTCCTTGCCTTGGCTGTTCGTGGCTAGACCACACCATCTCCACACACGACTACGTACTCAATCGACCTCACCGACCTTTACTCTGTCGTATGTGTGTGTGTGTGTGTGTGTATGTGTGTGTGTGTGTGTGTGTGTGTGTGTGTGTGTGTGTGTGTGTGTGTGTGTGTGTGTGTGTGTGTGTGTGTGTGTGTGTGTGTGTGTGTGTGTGTGTGTGTGTGTGTAGGTGTGTGTGTGTGTGTGTGAGTGTGTATGTGTGACGTGCACTACTCCCTAGCACATTTTATTTTTACTTCCGTGTCCTAGATATAATGCACAATGCCGCGCCAATTCCGCTTACTTCGCGAGGCATCATATTCCACTATTTTTATGCATACTTCTTGGCGATGGACATCCTGAACACCTTGAGCTACTTTTCGCTTTATTGCATAGCAGAATGCAATTCATTTGAAGCTAAACGCTATCATCCTTTCCACTTTCTCGTAGCACACACACATAGGTTTCTCCAAATAGGTAGCCAGAGACCGATCCAAGTAAGTAAAAAATAGGACGGTTCTCCCATATATTGCGCCGGGTGTGTTGTTCTCCCAGATATCCCCCTCCCGGTTCTCCCATATATTGCGCTACCTTCTGGTTTCACAGACACCTTTGCCTTTCTCCGGTCGGATTCGCCCAAGCTTTAGCTTTAACACACACTGACACGTCCGAGGTTGGGCCAGCTCAACTTCTTCCCGTTCGCAAAACACAAAATGTTCCCTGTCAAGCAGGCCATGATCGAAAGCCCTCCATCCCAGTCACGCCGTTGTAGGCGAACCACGCCGCAGCGCTCCGCCAACTGAGAGAGACCACCCGGTGACGTGCCCGTATTTGTCGTGACGAGTGTGCGCCGGTGCAGGTCGCGGCAGGCCCTGCGGCTAGTCGTCCACCCGAGCTGATCGGCACGCTTCTGCGAGACCGAGTCCCCCGGGCGGTCGCCGGGCCGTTCCCACGGTGGCCGGTCGGCCGGGCGCATGAATAGGCGAGTAGACACTGAGACAGCCGTATATATGATAGTAATTAAATTGTGGTTGGTATGTTGTGTTTGGTGGGGTGTGGTGTGGGTGGGGTTTAATTATGTGGATTGTTGGTTTGTGGGGGTTTTGTTTTTGATTTAAAAATGAGTGGTTTTTGTGGTTTTAGTTTTGGTTTTAAATTAATTGTTTGGTGTTGTGTTTGTGGTGGTTGTGGGTTTTGTGTGTTGTGGTTTTGTGTGTGGTGTTGGTTTTGGGTTGTTTTTGTTTTTTGTTTGTTGTGGTGTGTGTGTTTGTGGGGTGGGTGTTGGGTTTGGTTTGGTGTTGTGGTTTTGTTTTGGGGTGGGTGGGTGTTGGTTTGTTTTTGGGGGGGTTTTTTTTGGGTTTTTGTTTTTGGTGGGGTGGGGTGGTTTTTTGGGGTGTTTTGTTGGGTGTTGTGTGGTTTTGGTTTGGTGTGGTTTGGGGGTGGGGGGGTGGTTTGGTGGGGTTTGGTTGGGTTGTTGTTGGTGGTTTGTTGTGGGGGGTTGGTGGTTTTTTTGGTTTTGGGTTTTGGTGTGGTGTTTGGTGTTGTTGTTTTGGTTGTGGGGTTGGGGTGGGGTGGGGTGGGGGGTTTTTGTTTTTTTGTGGTTTTTTTTGTGGTGGGTGGGTTGTGTTGTGGTGTTTTGGGGGGTTTTGGTGTGTGGGTGTGTTTGGTTGTTTTGTGTGGGGGTTGGTGGGGTTGTTGGGGGTTGGTTGTTGTGGTTTTTGTTTTGGTGTTTGGTTTTTTTTTTTGTTTTGGGTGGGGGGTGTTTGTGGTGTTTTTGTGTTTGAATTTGTTGTGTTTAATATGTTTTAGTGAAATTTTTTTTAGTTGTGGGGGGGGGGTGGGGTTGGGTGGTGGGGGTGGGGGGGGGGGGGGGGGGGGGGGGGGGGGGGGGGGGGGGGGGGGGGGGTGGGGGGGGGTGGGGGGGGGGGGGGGGGGGGGGGGGGGGGGGGGGGGGGGTGGGGGGGGGGGGGGGGGTGGGGGGGGGGGGGGGGGGGGGGGGGGGGGGGGGGGGGGGGGGGGGGGGGGGGGGGGGGGGGGGGGTGGTGGGGGTTTGGGGGGGGGGGGGGGGGGGGGGGGGGGGGGGCCGTAATGACGCGTGCTGGGGTTATGCCCAGCCCGCGGAACAGGCCATCCACCGCGTCGTTTGTTCGCACGAGCGTCGCTGACGTGGCAAGAGTCGTGCGTGAGGCGGCGGGACCTGAGGGGCCGTCGCATCGTCTAATGCCGGGTGACGAGTTTCAATTTAATAACTGCAAGTACAATTGTATCACGTCAGAATAGAGCACCAGCTGATGGTGACTCATTCGCCGTCCAGGGTTTGGCCGAGCTTCGTGACTGGAAAATGTGTGCTCCGAACCGAGACAATAGATGCCGTTTTCGATTTATTTGTTTGCATGCCTACCGTATTGACATGGGAATTAGAGGCCACGCTCGCCTTGGCACGATGCACACACACTGAGCGGCTCAGTGTGTGTGCAGCGTGTGTGTGTGCACTGTCTGTCTGTCTGTCTGTCTGTCTGTCTGTCTGTCTGTCTGTCTGTCTGTCTGTCTGTCTGTCTGTCTGTCTGTCTGTCTGTATGTCTGTCTGTCTGTATGTATGTTTGTATGTCTGTCTCTCTGTCTGTCTGTCTGTCTGTATGTTTGTATGTGTCTGTCTGTCTGTCTGTCTGTCTGTCTGTCTGTCTGTCTGTCTGTCTGTCTGTCTGTCTGTCTGTTTGTCTGCCTGTCTGTCTGTCCGTCTGTCTGTCTGTCTGTCTGTCTGTGGAAATGTTGCATAGTTGATGTTTGTATAGTTAGATTGTTCTGTGTTCCCGGGTCTTGGTGCCATTGTAAATCCGGCAAACTGCATAAGTGTGCCACCACCAACCTTTAGACGCAGGCTGGCAATTGCATTCAGACAAAGCAGTGTGTAGCTGGTCGGGTACGTTCAAGAGTTCGAGAGCACGTAGCTTCTGGCGCACGCCAGCTCTAGCAGAAGTTTGAAGGATGCCACCTGAGATGAGTGTTTGCGCCTCTTAGCCTGGAAACTCGCTAATCTTCGGTTTCTTGAATTGATTCCACAGCTACCTCTGGTATGCCTGTAGCATAGCTTTCGTGCCAATGTGGTGTGTTAGTTGCCATTATATATTCTGTATTGTCACTTCGATTTTGCTTGAGCAGCTTGCGTACATAGCGGCGGGAGTGCGTATGTGTGGGGGGGGGGGGCGAACCACCATGCTTGATCTGGCAATCTGGCCTTGAATTGCATTGACTGGAGGCAAGTGATGTCATATTGAAATAAGTGGGTTATGTCGTCCATTGAACGGTGGGATTCGTGTCGTCCATGGTGTGTGTGTATTCAGGTCTGTTTAATGTTGTCTATGGTGTGTGTGTGTGTGTGTGTGTGTGTGTATCCAGGTCTGTTTGATATTGTCTATGGTGTGGGTGCATTAAGGTCTGTTTGATGTCGTCTAAGTCGTGGATGTGTTAAGATGTGATGTATTTCGTATATGGTGTGAGGGTGTCAAATTGTGATTGATGACGTCTGTGGTGTGAGTGTGTTAAGGTACGATTGAGGTCGTCTATGGTGTGAGTGTGTATAAGACGCGATTTATATCGTATATGGTGTGAGTGTGTTTAGCCCGTCCCGTCTCGGAGGGGTCTTCAACCGCCTCCTCCCCATCAGGTTTTTCGCGGATACTGACAGAGCGCCCAAATTTGGCATATCTTTTCCCACATCAATTTGACATGCTGATTCAAAATGTTTAGGTCAGGTCATCTTGGGTCAACGAGTTAGTCAATGTCAAGTGAGGTCACCTCCAAAACAGTTCAACCAGTCGTCACGCTTTAACGGATACAGATATTTTAATGAAACTTTCAGTGTTTGCTTAGCTTTAGGGATGCAACAAAACGTACCAGTGAAATTTTTTCGTTTTTGACTACATATAAATTTTACGTATTTGCCAAATTGCAGTTCAAATAGAGGATTCCGGCTAAAGTAGGTATTTTTATTAGGGAAAGTTGACTTCCAACAACTTTTCTTGGTCTGCTCTACCCACTGGAAAAGGAAAATTAAAGAGCACTTGAAAATTCAAAATATTGAAATTTCGAGAAAAAAAAGAATCTTTACTTTTGGGGCCAAACAAAATTAAAGCCCTGGTCGATTTCGTCGTCCTTTTCTCATTACAATTTTTTTTTAATATATCCCAAAATGAAATCCTCAGAGCCAGAAACATAATGTAAGTCGTGAAAAGTCGTGAAAATCTAGCCCCCTGGTGACGTCACTTTTGGGGGGAAGTTGTTTCGGGGGTGGACTCGGACCCTACTCGTCGAGCGCTTTCCGATGACACCTCTTTCGTTTTCGTGCAATGCTTAGTTTTGATTTTAAAGGGGGGTTATTTTAGAGGGGGTACTAACCGTCCCCCCCCCCCCCGAGACGGGATGTGAGGATCTGACCGGAAAGACGGCGCGGGTCAAAGTATTTTGGCGATGTTGATTGTCCAAGACTGTCCGGAGCTCAATCTGCATGGGTGGAACGGAATTACCCTTTAAGCACTTCAGTAGCAATACAAATTTGGCTACATTAACCTGTCATGAACTTGACCTGACTTGACTTCGGCGACCTAACGTGACCTTGAAACTATATAGCATAGCAATATACATAAAACAATTCGCTAGTGTTGCCAAGAACATTTCCCTTTTGTCAATATACGGGAAGCGCATCAGCTCGGATTTTTGTGGTCTGGCGCTACGAAATGTTCTGACTTTAACGGCCTCCAACTCCAAAAATGTTCGGCAGATTTGTCTTGTTTGTCTTGCTTTAAACGATGCGCCAAATATTTCTAACCATTTACGCAAAACACTGCGTATATCAACTGGTACAATCTGGAGTTATGTGCGAAAAGCTGGAGAGGTTGGCGAATTTCGCACTCGCCCCTTGCAGTGCGTGTGAAAACCACTTCCAGTGTGGATTTCGGCATGCAGTATCGCCAATTAAGATGCGATCACTATCGCGCTGTGACAGATATAGTGGAACTCGTCGCATGTGCTCCCTCCTTAATGACAATGTTGCTCCCTTCTAGCCTAGAAAGGGAATTGCCTTTTCAGAAAGGATCGCGTACACCCCCTCCCCCTTGTTAAATGGATTTTCAGCCAAAAGCGCCCCACCTTGGACTTTCGCAGTCTGAAAGGAAATGGCGCTCCCACCCCACGCCCATCTCTCTCCGACTGTCGCCCCCATGAAAATTCCTGGATTCGCCCCAGCTACTACATTGTCATCGATAGTACATGCACTCATTGTTTAATAGTATTTGAATCATTATAAACAAAAAATTTAACAATTGGCATCGACTTGTTTTATCCGAAATGGTGCCTTGAACAGGCATTCATACTAGCTCAGCAATATTCGAAATGGCGTGGATGATAATGCCGCAATGCGCCTATGCACTTGGGGTCGTAAGAAACATAGGTACTTCACAAAGATGCGACAAAATTTCGCGTTGCTTTCCAACACCTAAGCAGGAAAAATCTTGAACAACATTTCGTTTCTAAGCTTGACATTTTTGTGCATGCCCTATAGCTGGATACCCGGGATGCAGTTTAAAGGTCAAACAACTCAATATGGCGAAATTAACAATGCATTCTTGAGTGGTTCATCCTATTTCGGTTATCGTACCAATCAGCTTACGATTCCCAGGTATCCCACTAAATTCCGCCTCACCATGCATGGAAAAACTGTGCGTGGCGGAGCCGAATTTCTTTAAATCACACAAAAGAACATTAAACAAAATAGCATGTTGCTTAACCCGCGCCGTCTTTCCGGTCAGATCCTCACACCTCGTCTCGGGGGGGGGCGGTTAGTAACCCCCTCTAAAATTCGAACTAAGTATCGCACGAAAACGAAAGAGTTATTATCGGAAAGCGCTCGACGAGTACGGTCCAGGTCCACCCCTAAAACAATTTCCCCAAAAAATGACGTCACCAGGGGGCTAGACTTTCACGACTTTTCACGACCTACATTATGTTTTTGGCTTTGGGAAGTTCATTTTGGGGATATATGAAGAAGAAAAAAATATTTGAAATGAGAAAAGGACAGCGAAATCGACCAGGTCTTTAATTTTTGGCCCCCACATATTATTTTTTTGTTGTTGAAATTTCACAATTTAAGTTTTCAAGTTTTTTTCATTTTCCTTTTACAATGGGTAGAGCAGCCTGAGGAACATTGTTGGAAGTCAACTTGCCCTAACAAAAAATGCTTACATTAGCCAGAATCCTCTATTTGAACTTCATTTTTGCAAATATGCAAAATTTATATGTAGTCAAAAACGACAAAAAAATCCACTCGTACACTTTGTTACATCCGTAAAGATGACCAAATGCTGAAAGTTTCATTAAAATATCTGTATCCGCGTGTGTGTATGTGAGTGAATTTTGCCAGCCTGCCACCGTGCTGTATCCGTTAAAGTGTGACGACTAGTTGAACTTTTTTGGAGGTGACCTCACTTGACCCTGGCTAACTCGTTAACCCTAGGTGACCTGACTTCAAAATTTTGAAACATCGTGCCAAATTGATGTGGGAAAATGAATGCCAAATTTTGGCGCGCTGCCGCGCGTCGTTCGTCCACTATCCGCGAAAAAACCTGAGGGGGTGTGGGTTAAAGATCCCCCTAGACGTGACGGGTTAATTCTATGTTTATGTGTTGGTTATATTTATATTTTGTTTGTTGGTTCTTTTGTTTTTTTTTCAAAAGGTATTTTGATGGAATTCGACCGGATCAGATCTAACTCGCACCGACTGCGGGCCGGCAAACTAGCCGCCGGTTACGTGCCTACAGCATCATGTCACACGACTTGCGATACTCCAAAACTGGACGACTGGACGACTGGACGACTGGACGACTGGACGACTGGACGACTGGCCGACTGGACGACTGGACGACTGGACGACTGGACGACTCGACTACTAGACGACTGGACGACTGGACAACTGGACGACTGGACGACTGAACGACTGGACGACTGGACGACTGGACGACTGGACGACTGGACGACTGGACGACTGGACGACTGGACGACTGGACGACTGGACGACTGGACGACTGGACAGCTGTACGACTGGTGTCAGTCTGACGGACGGTGCCACGCTGAACATCCGCTCGTTGCATTAACTGAACTGGAAGGCTGTGAGACAGACAGAGCCATAGGTGTCACTTTATGAAGTTGCTTACGTGTGCGGGGTGCAAATGGACCCATTCATGGTCAAAGATGCCCGAGAGCCACTAGTATGCAGTGTACGCCAATGTGCCTAATAGTTCAGCTTCAGTCTGACTGGGCGCCAAATCGATGATTGAGGGGCCAATGCGCCCTTCATAACATATAGGGCGACACTCCTGGCCGTGACAAAATGACACTTCACGCTAATTCGACAATCACCCGACAGAGAGCATGAAGTTTCAGATACCTACACCAGACTAAATAGATGAGCCAGATTTCGGCGGGATCGCAGCCAGTTCCTGCAGAAACCAATCGAAAACGCACATTTTCAATTGTTTTTTGCCGCAGTTCACACCGAAGGTACTACTTCCGTATTCGAGCTTTCTGTGAATTGTCGACCACTTTTTGAATGCACTGTGCCAAATTGCAGACGTATCGTTGATTTAATTCAGTGCGTATCTAGGGGCAGCCAATACAGTGCGTGTTTAGGAACAGTCAATGCAGTACGTATGTAGGGACAGCCAACACAATGTGTGTGTGAGACAGCCAATACAATGCGTGTCTAAGGCAGCCAATACAGTGCGTATCTAAGGCAGCCAATACAGTGCGTGTCTGAGGCAGCCAATGCAGTGCGTGTCTGAGGCAGCCAATACAGTGCATGTCTAAGGCAGCCAATACAGTGCATGTCTAGGGCAGCCAATACAGTGCGTGTCTAAGGCAGCCAATACAGTGCATGTCTAGTTGCAGCTAATGGGGCGCGACTGCTGTCCGCGCATACGTTCACCGTAGCGGAGCAATACGCGCTGATATGCCAGCGGCGGGGGACCCCACAGCACGGATCTCACTCTCCCTCGTCCAGCACTCCGAATGACGCGGTCCACGAGTTAACATTGTATTTCCAGTTACAAAGAGGCGACACCGGTGCGGGCCGTTGGCTTCGGGGCGATATGACGAAGAAAAACACCGACTGTCGTGCAATTCAATGCCCGAACTGGGACAGGACTTTCCGCCGACTTTGGCCCTCCATCAAGATTTGTATTTAGATATGCAGTGTTATCACTGTACGGGGACGAGATAGGTGCCGCGCGGGGAGATTTACCGCCGGATTTATTTGACAACCGTGTCGGTGTCGGGCATTCAAAGCTGCGCCATAATTTCACTGGATGCGATCGGGAGGCGGCCGTGTCGACAACACAATTGGCCACCTCGCTATGTGCTCCTTGAAATGCAGCACCTTCGCTGGAGGTAACGCTGAATGGAAATCAGTGAAATAATTGAGGTATGTTCCAACTTGAACCAGTCACATCATAAGAGCTGTGCTCTTTGGATCTGCTCTGCTGTGCAAAAGCGGCGCTTCGGGTCTGCGCCGCTCTGCATAACGAGCACGTCAGCGACTCATCGCAGTGCCTTCAGACATGCCACGGGCATATGTAGTTTCGATGGCAGCTTGGTCGTATAGGTACAATTTGATTAGATAGACAACGTGTGCGCTCGATGAGAAATAGCCGGAAAATGTTCCCAGACGGCGGAGAATTACTTCACGTCATATTTGCGGTCCCAGCAACTTTCACCACCTTCCAGTGGCCGTCGTTTCCCTGTGCTGGCACCTCAAGCGTGCCAAGCGCACATGTCCTAGCTCAAACTGTTACACCCTTCCAGTGACTATCTGTCCCCTGTGTTGGTGCCTGAAGCGTACCAAGTACACTCACTCTTCGCTTAAGCCGTCACTCCCTTCCAGTGTGCATCTTCCCCTGTATTGGTATCATGTGGTACCGTCAGACCTATAGTGAAATATTCTGGATCTAGACGGAAAACAGGAGCAAAGTTGTGACACACTATGCATGGAATACGTATGTATAACGTTGGCTGGCATCATCATACACGCCACGCTTATTTCCGGGATCAAGACCAATTACAAGGTCATCAATGCAATTCACCGTTCCAAGGTCATCGTTGCCAATTGTAACGATTGAGATTTACCTACCTTACTTCCATTCCCTTTGCAGTTGCAAGACTCTGGTACTAGGTAACACCATAGCACACGTGCAAGTAAAGTCAGCACCAGTTGCAAAGTTACGCTTAATGCAGCTTTCGAGCCACGCATTTCGAAGCTGAATACTGTGCCACAGATTAACTATATTTTCTTTCCTCATTGGCTGAGGCAAAGTATCATCTGTCAGGCTTCGGACGGTTAACTTTAAGGTTGCTTTAAGCCGGCTTACGTGGCGTCCGGTGTGAAAGGCAAGTCCCGTACCCGCGACGCGGGGTATCAGGCGGCTAGCGCAGCACGGCAAGCAAAGACACCGATCCAGTCGACAGGTGCACATTGGGCGCACACACCCGCATACATTACATTGGACAGAACCTTTGGAGGGTGACCAGCATCACTTCCTCCGTCTATCTTTCAAGTTCCGATGTAACTGGGCCGTTGAACGTGGGAGATGGTGGGCTCTACTGACCATAAGGGGGTGGAGCCAAAACCCATGGGCTCTTCATATTGGTTCGGGGTCTTCTCCGGCAGCCCGTGACCCCTCCAACGATACGGAGCCCCCTCTGTCCACTTGAAAGCCCTTCATGTTGACCCAGGCCAAGGTTCTCAACATTTTTCCGATGACAATCTCCACCGACTCGGGACCTTCATCATCGGCCCGGGACACTTTCCGTCAGCTCAGGGTACCTTTCATCGGTCCAGGGGCTCCCACGTAAGCGCTCCAGGGTCCTTCACGTCGGCCCAGGGCGGGGGTGGGGGTTGCCGTCCCCTCACCCCCTTGGCTACGCCGCCAGTCCTGGACGGGAAATGCATCACTTAATGTTGCGTGCTGTTCTTTATAGACATATATATTTGGTTCCTAGCATACGGCGATTCCTTTTGCCGTCAGGTGCCCAGCTAACTGATGAGTGTTTTTAGATGAATACCCGCACCATAGCATGTAAGCCGTGTGTCAAATCAAGTCAAGCTTGCCGCTATCGCACTGTGTGACTACGGTGGTACTACGTAACCCGATGTAGCTTGGGCTGGCGTGATTTAAGTGAAAACTAGAGCAATAACTCTGACAAATTGCCGCGTGCTAAATCAAGTGCGTCACATTTTCAAACGATTTGGCGGAGATGATACCGCCTTCCTCCATCTGTTTCCCGAGTGTCGGCTTCCAAATGGGCAACAGTCCAAGGGGTGTCGTTGTTCAGCTGTATTTCCGGTGTTTTGAAATCATCTACTGCTAAGTGTAGGGGAGCAGCAAAACGATGATAACCCAGATGAGCAGTACCAGAAGAAAAGAACACCCAACAGCGTCCTTTCGCCACAAACTCAAGCTGTTAAATATAGTTCGTACTAAAATGGCAGAATTAATTTGGAAGTCCCATTATAGTACACAGCACTTCACATTGCGATGTCTATCCATTTTAAAGGCTGATTTTGCATGGTCTGTTACCCAGTGTTATGCGTAGCTCGCAGAACAGAGAAATGAAGAACTTTGTTCAAGTTGTTAGATGCCGCTTCATGTTGCCAGACATTGCTTGTTCTAATGTCACTTCCAAGCTACATCAACATCCTACTAGCATAATTAACAATTCAAATACAGAAACCATTCCCGGGGGCGTCTTTCCTCTCAGAGTGGCGCCCCTGGCTGAAAAATACTAAGGTATGCACTGGAACTTCAGGCTCTAGTGCACTGGCAAGAAAAAAGTCATAGAATCAGGCCACCGTGCCAAAATTCACAATCGGAGAAGTATATGCTAAAGCATTTCCAGCATATTTGTAGCTTCAAAACTTAAATCTACCATATTTGGGCACTCTACGCCTATTCTTTAGTCTAATCAACGTCAGATCCATAATGGTGCGCAACGGTAAAATGTGCGGGTGCAATTGAACCGGTTACTAAACTGCCGCACGTCTCATCATCACTATTTTGTATTATGATCCGCGAAAGGTCAGCGTTATCTACACCAGGGGCTGTACAACTTAATCAAGACGTAAAATAAGTGCTTCATGAAAGTGTATGATGGTCTTTGGAGCACCAAAATGAATTACTTCCTTGTCAGTACATCTGATTTGCTTGTAATAGGTCATGGCGGCTAAAGTCTAATGGGCATAGCTTACCACAAAATCAATAACCACGCTATTAAAGCGAAATCACATCGACGCTACCGAAAGCAATGTCACAGCTTCAATTTTGCCCATATTTGGACAGGGTGAAGTAAGCCAACCCTTTCCTAATATGGACGACCACTTTCCTGCCTTTCCTGCCTTTTCCAACCTCACCATCCGGCCCTTGTGTAACTTCAGGTGGCCCCTCTCCGACTTCAAACGACCCACTACGAATTCAAATGACGTCTCTCGTACTTCATAAGACCAAGGTCGACTTCAGACGGCCCATGCTCGAATTCGTACGTTGTCATTCAAACACTGTATGACTCCTCTTCGACTTATTACAGCCACTCCGCTACTTTGGACAGCTCCTCCATAATTGGCCATAATGAGCGCTAAATGACCAAACCTGGTTCATGCGCCCCAAAACTCAAATAACCAACCGACAGCCCGTCTCCGAGTTCAGACGGCTACTCTACGAGCTCAGTGGACCCTTTCAGGTCAGGTCCACTCATTCCTCGAACCGGGGAACAAATAAGAGTCATCCGACCTCACACGGTCGCTTGACGAATTCAGTAGCCTCTTTTTAGTCGGCTTACGTATACATTCCTCAGACAGTACTTCACGGTCGGTTCAGAGCGATTCTCAGAAGTGTTACTTCCTGAGATGCTCGTTCCACAATCCGCTCTGCAAGTTGGCTCGGTTTACTGCTGATTTCGCAGTATTTTATATTCTCCATTTTCGTGGAGCGACACACGTCGCTCATTTTCCGCATTTCGTTTCTAGTGGGGTGACACCCGTCACCCCACATGGCTTTCGTCTTCGTCGTATCTTTGTTCCTTGTGTGCTTGTGTGTTTGCGCCTGTGTATATTTCGCTAGGCATGACTTTTTCACACGATGGAAAAAAACGCAAGAGGGAACACGACCCCAGCTCGTCACCAAGCTCTGAATTCGAATATCCCCCACTGGCCGCACCTGGTGATCGTCTCGCTACCCCGGACCTTGTCCGGCTGACGTTCCCTCTCTGGATACCACTGTTGATGACCCACGTTGATGACCCACGCCGCACTGTTCCTTTGGCTGGCGCCACAGAAGCCCTTGGTACCTCGCCGACCCCTGCTCGTCCCATAACCACGACCACGTCTCACAACCCGGATCAAACCATTACAATCATCATACGCCTGTGATGCAAAAAAAACACGAGCATAGTGTCGCAGTATTTTTGGCAGTCGATCTTTCGATATGGTTTTCAAACTCGCATTATTTTTTTTTAAATTCAGCAACTCGGCTTAAAAGGACACTTAACTAATATTTTAATGGATTTTTTGTTACCTGGTTCTCATCGGTTCCACATCAGGTGCCTGCCACCCATCGCCGATTCACATTTTCAACCGAATGAAATACTACTGGGTATTCCTCTTTCATCAGCGTTATTTAACTTTCATTATTTTTATTCAACAGTCATCTTTTTGCAGACATGCCTTTGTTGACTTATGATTGACATGCCTGCCAATTTATCTTATTCACGTTTTGCAGACGATAACGTAGTTTGGTGGTCCGACAAAAAATATGGACATTGTTGAATTCGCTTGCAAAGCACACCTGGCCGATTATAGGAACGGTTCCTGAAGAATGGTTTCATTTGTTTCAACCACAAAATCTGGAACGCTGACATCTAGTAAATCGACACCCTGTCCAGACAAAGAAACACCTCTTCACCTCGAAAATAATAGCATACCTTTTGTAGATTCATTTATAATTCTTGATTTTGATCATAAGCTTTTCATGCATAAACACATCGAACACGTCCAGAACCAAGTTTTCATGAACCTAATACATATCGCTGTTACTTTTTCATCATTTGGTCGATCGTCACACACTTTTACGACTGTATTAGTCCTTAGTTCCTCTCATCATCAAATATGCTTTGGTAATTTTCGCTGGTATCCGCACTGCAATCTTCAACAGTTTAGACGCTATTTAAAATGAATTTATCCGTATTGCACTCGGTGCAATAACCACTTCTCCCATCAATTCTTTACAAGCAGGTTCAGGAGGTGCACCGTTAGCACTCCGAAGACTGCATCAGACACTTACAACTGTTGCAGCTATGTTGTTGTACGCTTCAAAAATTCAATTTCTAGAAAATCATGCCACACGCGTGTTTTTATAAGCTCTCCCAAATTCTGCATCACTATTGCTTAGGCCCACCAGAAAAACGAACTGGCCTCATGATAGCTTCTCGTGTGAAAGCACTTTCTGCTCAACTTCATCATAATATACCACCCATTATTTATTTTCCTCCACCCGCTACCGTACTGTGGCTGATGGCCGAATGATGCATCCTTTATTCGACCACCACTCCTAAAGCATAGCTTTGTCCAGAATATGTCAAACAAAAGTGCTATCAGTTATGGTGTTGCTATCGCCACGTTCTATTCAATTTACCGACTGCTTTAAAGACACCACCTCACAGGAAATGCAATTGTTTCGGGTATACACACAAAACAACATCGCTTGCCAAACGGAACCTCCATTTTCATCGCCGAAAAATGTCCGCAGCCGTTCAATTTGTCACTCCTTGCGAAGTGTTGTCATTTGTTCGGACTCCAAATTCTACAATCCCTTCCTCCACTTGCTTCTTTGCATCATTTTCATCTTTCCATTTATGAATCACTTGAAACGCCCTATCTGATTTGCGTCGAGGTCCGTTTTCTGTGGATGCCCGATCACGACATCACAGGAAACGAAGAAACAGACTACATAGCAAAGGCCTTATTACCAAACGTCACATAAATTCCACAACATAAGCAAGCCATGAAATCATCAATAGAACAGAACATTTGGCATTTTTGGAACCGCAACTGGATGCAGAAGTCAAACCACACATGATTACGGAACATCAAACCAACCGTCGATTTATTTTTGTCATAGTTTCGAACCCAAAAAAGCACACACAAAAATCACAAAAATCACGCAAAAAAACGATCAGAAAAAGTCACACGATCACAACAGAAGAAAAATCCTATCGCGGCTCCGCGTAGGACACTCTCACCCATACATTTACTTATTCAGCTTCACTTCGGCCTTCATGCACCAATATGCAACATCCAGCTTACAGTTGCACATGCCCTTATTCATTTTCAACAACGCTACGGCTCTCGAAAAGCACCGATCGATTATTGCCGTGCGCACAAAATTATCTTCTCTTTGCTCGCACTATTGGGAGATGAACCTCCATTTCTCACCAAACTACTTGTCATTTTTCTCGGATAGACCAACTTGCTCCAGGACTTACTTACACTTACTTTTACAACATAATACATTGTATTTTAGCCGCGGTACGAATTGCCTGAGGAGGCCGAAGTGACATTTTCAATACAACTCAAACTCAAACTATGCGTATCAACTTAAGCTCAGTCAGTCTCAGTTCCCCAGCCATGGTTGTAACAGACCCCACTCCTCAAACACCACCCCCACCAAGAGGTAAAATATGATAACTCTCCTGTCATACATCTGGAAGTGTCAAATGACATCCCAGATGTCGTCAGCATTCGCGTCAAACGACAGCCCAGATTGAAGGCTTGGGTAAGGGTACCACAGCTCTCTCTTCCGGTGGCATCGTCAGTGCACTGGGAGGTGTCATTACTCCACGTGACTGCAGGTATCGTGGAAAAACTGCATCCCGTCACGCACAGCAAACCATTCCCTGTCTGCAGTAACCAGCAGTCTGACCGGGCCAGTCATCACGCGTGGCTCACATCGTGGTATCCTCTCCACATGACACCACCACATCACGCGACAAACCCCGCAGGTGGGCGGAGCTTGCGGGCGATCGAGCGCGCACCCACACTGGGGCGAAAGCGCCTCGAGCGATTCCGACGAAACAAACGTTCATGTTTTATGGATTTGTACAAAACACTACGGCGGTGTGAAGCATGAATCCGGTATACTATCACGCCAAAGTGCTATGAGCTTCGGTGTGGCAAATGTGGTTATTGTGTGGTGTCGGTAGCTCGGTGGTTAAGCTGAGCGTTTGGAATGCTGGTGCCACTGCAGACCCCTGAAATGCAGATCGAGCAGCAGGAAATATTCATGAAATTCATGTTGTGGCTTTGATATTATTTCATCATCAAAAAAATCAGACACTTTATTTCATTACTTCTTTCACGGTACATCCCCTCCACGTGCAGTGGCTATGATGGACAGTGCAGTGCAGTGGCTATTATGGACAGTCTGGGTTATGGACGGTCTGGGATAAAGACGTTGCTTATGGCTAGATTGTGCGTACTTCCATGGGTGTAACCACTGATTCGAAATTGTGGGGGCAAACCAGGGACGAGGTAAGTTTGAGTATGATAGAAGGGTTTCCCCATCCTCCCTCCCCCCCATCCCCTCCCCAAAAGAGTGGGTTTCAACCACGTCAATTCAATGTTCAATGTATTTCAATTATTCAGACTTACCATTGTTAAAAATGATATTTTGGGAACTAAAATTTCCGTCAAAATTCTCAAATTGCACTCCTTATCACTGCCTGTGAACATCTAGCTTTATGTCGTATGTACTGAACCCGATTTGACAATTGCCATAGAGGAACGCAGTAATTATGTTAAACGTTGCCCTCTTTTAGCAGGAAGAGCATACAATGTTTGGCGATGGTTTTATTGTGGCAAATGTGGAGATTCAATTACCTCTCCCATGCTATCCTGTTTTACGGACACATATTTCGATGCAATTGAAAGCAGTGCGGATAAAGGGTGTGTCACTGAGGGCATGTACACCACACGTGAAAGGTGGCGTCACTCATGTCAGGAAAAGGCGTCCCTCTGAAAAAAAAGGTTCCAGCGTATATCAGCTCGAATTCATCAGCCGGAGGCGCCCCTATGAAATATAAATACATCCCTTTGAAAGGAAAGGCAGAGTTTTTTCCCGGAAGGTCCGAGTGCATCCCGCCCACTCGAGGCCAGAGGCACCCCTACAGGTTCTTTTGCAGGGCGCCGCTCCAAAGAAATGGCGCCCCTCCAGACAAGTGCCCGCGTGACAATTCCTGGGTCTACCCCTGATTACAGCGTTGCTCTCTCGCGGTTATGAACTCCGGCTAGTTATACAATTGTGCGCATTCACGTGTGGCTTCTCTTGGAAATTTAACAACTTCCGTTGAACCATTAAGAGGAAAGACGACAATTTGAGGAGAAAAAAAAATCCATATTTTATATGTCCGGAACAGCAATGTGGTAGTGTTGACCTTTACAGACATACCCCGGATTAAACATGTTACTCTAGTGTTCACGATGGGCCGTCGCCTGATAGTAGATCTCGGTATGCTTGGGCGGAAACCAGAAAAAAATGTGAGGCGACCGAAGAAATTAGATTGAATTTTGACCAGTCGGGAATATTTCAAAACATCAACTTCCTGGTACTCCACAACAAGATAACACGAATGACACAACACGAATGACCTACATTTTCTGGAGATTGAAGCCATAGCGACGAAACTCGATGACATCGAATAACTCAATCAAACCATTGACCTGCACATGTTCCGGTTTGAAATGCTACTCGAGTGTTCACCACTGGCTATTGCTTGATACTACATTTGGATAGGTTTGAGATAAAAATGAAAAATTGGTGACCGAAGGATCAGATTGGCCTTTGTCCTTGACAAATAATTCAAGTGCTTAGCTTTCTGATGCCACGTTGAATGACGTCCATTTGATGGAAATTGAAGCGCTAGCAACTGAACCTAGAGTTCGGTCGATATACATTTAATATCGGCATCTAATAAATCAAACTAACGTTTAACCTAGAAGTTTGACCTTGAAATGCACCGATTTGAAATGCTGCACGATGGTTCACCACAGTCTATTGCTTGATACCAGATTTGGGCAGGTTTGGGTACAAACGGAAAAAAATGGGAGGCGACCGAAGAAACTGGTTTTCGTTGAACCTTGACCGTTAAAATGGTAATGTAGTTGCTTCGGGCGTGTGCAGTGCAAGCAGAAGTATTTGTGATGATTGATTCAAACGATCATAAACCCGTCGCTGAATGCCCATGCTGATACAAATACGCCTCTGGCGAACTCGTTTAGTAGAATACGGATGCGATGTTAACTTGACGTACATGCTTAAGGCTGCTCATAACTTCCTCGATGGTCTTGAAGATACCAAAGGACACCCAGAGTCGAATTTGTTCGACATATATCAATATTTGAGCAGGGACGTATAAAGCCTTGCGATAATGTGAATTTGTTTCCTACCAGAGCACAATATTCCACCTAAGCGAAAACAGAAGATGGCCAAGGTTCATGTTCTACAAGAATGGCCTGGAAGTAGAAATTTATAACGTTTGCTAGTTTACTATTCGAAGAAATTGTGGGGACAAATAACCTGTGATGCTCCTTGATTGGCTACATCGGCTTCTAGTGGTGATTCTCTTCCATTTATATTTTCACTTTATAAATGATTAAATAGAGTTTTGCGGCGATGCTACTCAGGTAAGCTGAGGCTTGTGGGGACACTGAAAAAAATTGAGGGGGACAAATCGCCACTTCTCAGAAATTGTGGGGGACATGTCCCCCCCCCTCAAGTGTTTAAACCCATGCGTATCTACAATTTCCAATGAGTAGACTATTGTGTTACGATGCCATAAAGATTAACTGCACCTTTGCATGTAATTATATTAAATGCTTTAAGAATGAGTATGTATATGCAAGTAATATATTTTGCATGTGTATGATTCATTTTAAATCAATTTAAACTTTGTGAAGATTAAATAAAATGTAGCAAATTGGAAACAAAAGTAATGTATGGATCTATACAGCAATTATGTTACTACGGATAGGACATGCCCCAATCCCAAAAAGTGGCAACTTTACTAAGCGCTCTTGTTCCTGTTCACCAGTCTTACCTGCGGCATTGGTATGCTTGGTCAGATAAATATCACGCGCAATGTAATACAGAGTAAGTTCAATAATACTGGACAGTTCGGCAGGTATTTCCTGAGGGTCTTTCTCCTATGGATTTTCCTGATTGGTAAAATTAGTGCTGAGCGTAGGTGATATATTTCGGTATTTTAGGACCAAATGTTTGCATGGGAAGTGCTGGTCAGTAGAGATTAGTATTCGTTTAATGAAAGCCCCAATAAGGGTGTCAGAAACTTGCCATGCGGTAATAATTCGCGTGATAATATATCGCGCATCTAGTGTAACTAGATTAGTAGCATGTATGTTAGTAGCAGATGCTATCCTGACACAGGTTGTATACGTTGAAGTTAGCTCGGCTAAAATAACAGAAATTCATATAAAAGCTTGCTCGGACAAGCTTCTGGGTATTTCGTTCTTCGATATCTGGTTCTTCTTGTTCAGGAAACTACCAGCCCACACAGACCTCATGAGAACATTCCTGTTGAATGTGTGCTCGTTATCGATACACTCGCGAGTGGATTGCCGTCCCCTCCTATTGCCTCCATATAATAGACACAGCCCTCGTTATAAGCCATAAGCTAAAAAGATCCAAGCGTTAAAAGTTATACCACTCCCACAGAAGCCGCACTTTAGCTGCGATCGAAGTGACGATGATGATGAATGATTCATCCCGGGATCAAAGCATCAAGCCGCCCGTAATCGTCGTGAAAAATTGAAGAGAAGCGAACAGTCATCTTTTACAGTGGTGATTCATGGTGACTGTGCGCCCAAAGGACTGCTATGAGTGGAATATTATATGTCCATTCGTCTGAGATGCGGTATGAATGGTACGGAGGAACGATCTCGTATGTCCTGTCGCAAGTTCGTTCTTGTATGTACCATTACCACAGCATGCCCCTTGCCGCAAATGACATGTTTTATCCGCGACACAATGCTGGATCATCTCGTATTGGCCTCCGTGCAGTACGCACATGACCGCTTAGCGCCAATGCACAGTGCAGCAAGCCACTTGCTCCCAGCGCATGTCGGCGTGTCCGGAACCGGACCACATCCGAACGAGTTATTTGTGCTGAGATCACCGTCACCGTCACCTGCATCGAGTCTGTGGTCACAGCTCGCCGGGCCGTGATCGCGGCTCGGGCAGTGCACGTGACCGGTCACGTGACTAGCGCCGGCGCCGCGGCCCCGCCTTCCGGCGGCCGGTAATTCGCCGAGTCTCGGCTCTCGATTCCGGCACGCCGACAATCACGCCCCAATTACCCGCGGCCGGACGCGGCCGCCTGCTCCGGGAGCTGCCGGCGTCGAGGATCGCGGCCGCGCGCGCGCGCGCTAATAAATCACCGCTGATGAGGCGGCAGTCTCGTCGTTAACCCAATCGGATGACCACTGGCGGGGTGTTACGCCGGTGAAAGTCGGCCGCGTGGAGACCCCGCCACTGCACGTGCGGCCCGGTCCCGTCATCCACGTGCACCAGATGACCCGCGGCTGCCCGCAGTGGGCCCGTCGCGCCTCATATTTCTAGTTGAGGTACCGTGTTTACTGAGCCATCAAACGCAGTGGCGTCTTTAGAACGTCGTCTGCATATTCTGTCATCACCAAAATGAGGATCGCTCAACAAATTATCACACTATTGACAACTTTGCATTTCTGTTTCCAATAGACTCAGACCATCGTCGTGTCTGCGAATGCCCATGCGAATGCCTCCAAGAAGCATCAGTGGCGGATCCATGAATTGTCGTGCGGGGTGGGGGCGGGAGTGCACGTGGCCGAAGGGGCGGCACTTCTAAAGTACCTACCTGGAGGGACGCCGAGCAGCTTGGCCTTCCGAGGGGTGCCTCTGGCTGACAAATTCGAGAGTGGGGGGGGGTGGATTCGAGCCTTCCAGGAGGGGCGCCTTTGGATGAAAAGTTAAAAGGGGTGCCCAGCCAACTCAGAGGGGGTTATTTTCCTGGCCGGAGGGATGTCACATCCCCATGGCGGGGGGGGGGGCACATGCTGCCAGTGTATCCCTCGTATCCGCCCCTGAGAAGCATGCAATGGATAGCTTAATGGTCCATGCTTCTACTCAACGCAAATGTTCGGCTAATTTCGACAGCTTCATCGACTACGTCCAACATTTCGGTAGTTGCTAATTTCGCGAAAAATGTGCAATAATGATGAGGGGGAGAATGAAGAAGAGTGAGACAAGCATATCATAATCTCATCATTGCTTGCACAATTCAACAGGCACGAAGTAGCGAAAATGTGACAGTTCGATTATCCATCCAGCGTTGTTATCTAAATAGATTGCTTCATGACGAACATTCGCATGATGGT
This sequence comes from Imbricaverruca yamaguchii, assembly GCA_034440575.1. Taxonomy (NCBI): domain Eukaryota; kingdom Metazoa; phylum Arthropoda; class Thecostraca; family Neoverrucidae; genus Imbricaverruca; species Imbricaverruca yamaguchii. The sequence goes on from JAOTOL010001660.1 coordinate 1,686,006, forward strand.
GTTAATGGACAAGGTTCTGATGAATTATTGCTAAAATAGCGCTCATGTCCATAAACTTAAACATCATATTGTAGGCGTTAAGCACGTGCAGTACACGTAGGAGACATGACATAACGGCCGCAGACGAGCGCTCGGCAGTCACATGCAGTCATCCGATTAGTATTCGAATATTATATTATTCGTTACACACACACACACACACACGCGCGGGCACACACAGACATACAAACACATATGTATATATATAATTATATATATATATATATATATATATATATATATATATATATATATATATATATATATATATATATATATATATCGGTTTATTTTCGAAGCATTGACCTGAGGTCGGGTCGCGGCCATGGCTTCCCCATTATTATAGGGCTACGGTATAATATACAAATGTTTCCTGTTTGCACATTTGCTCTCGGAATGATCTCACCACGGTTGTGGCGTGTAGTTGGAAGCTATGCTCAATGTTACTGCTGACATTTTTTCTCAGTGACCTAACCAAGGTCATCTGAGGTCACCTGAGATCATAGGCGCACCGGAGCGGGGCAGGGTGCCCCCCCCCATGAGACCAAAGTACCCTGTTGGCCAAAAGTTCCCTGTAGGCCAGAATATCCCAAATTTAGCCCAAAAATCACCTGCTTTATGTGCCTCGCCTGTGCCAAAGGTGCCCTTTGGACCCAAAACTGCCCTTTTGACCATTTTTTTCACGCCCCCCTCCCCTCCGGTCAGCAAACCTTTCAGTGTGCCCCAGGCCCCAAAGTGCCTTTTTGGAGCCGGCCAAGTGCCCTTTTCGGTCCGTCCCCCCCCCGCCCCATGGCAAAATCCAGGGTGCGCGCCTGCCTGAGATCACTACGCATTTCTGCACATTATATCGCACTGCATTGAGCTAGACGGATGACATTACCGTCATTGTGCTTGTATCGCCAAGACGTGTCGATTGATACATTATATGCCCTCCCTAGGCTGCTTCATGACCTTGACCTGGGGTCATAGCTTCGGCTGACCTGACCTTAAATCGCACCGCCTATCGTCGATAGCACATTTCAAGGACTGTCAAATAGCGTACGCCGTTTGTTTCTATCTGTTACAGGTCCTGATATATGGGTCAATATCTGAGAGTCCCACCCGATCTGGTCGAATGTGACCTATGATGACCCAGTGACCTGAATATCGACCTGAGCGAAAACATTACCGAAACACTTTCAATAGAGCCTGTCACGACCTATCCAACGCCGTTTTCCATTTGTCGATAGCTAGCATAGTTCTAGAGATCGTAGGGGAGCAGACATCTGCACCCCGGACATGCGAAGCTGGCGCGGACCGCCGGACGTGCGAGTGTTAAGAGGCATAATCGTTTCGTTTTCTCATTTGATGAATCCGCATTCAGACCATACCACAATATATATCCATTCCATGTCAATACATGCTTCAATTGAAACATGTATCTGCATCGAATGAGTATTAACAGATACTCGCTATGGGAAATTCATCTTGATTGCCAATCTAGTTAATGTGTGACGTCACACTTTCGTCAGCTGTACTGCCATAAACCCAGCAGTGATTCGAATTGATGCAAAACGAAAACCATGGGGATGTCTTGGTGGTTTTTGAGTGAATGTGATCACTGTTATTAAAGAAACATATACACTAATAAAAAAATAGAGTCCTGATGTCATATATTTGATGATAAAGATGACATTGCCATCCATCAGTAGGCATCATTATCAGGATACATTATATATACATTATACGATACATATACATTATACGATACATATACATTATATTATAAGAACATATACGGGATACATATACATTATATTATACGAACATATACGGGATACATATACATTATACGAACTTAGTTTTCAGTCAGTGTAAGATATGTCGCGTATTGTATGTCCTAATTCTGGTTTAATTTTGTGTTGAACCGTTGCCTTTAACCCGTTCCGTGTCGGGGGGGGGGGGGGGCGGGTCTTCAACCGCCGGCGTAGATAGTGGACGCGCCAAAATTTGGCATACCTTTTCCCACATCAATTTGGCATGCTGTTCCAAAATTTTGAAGTCAGGTCATCTAGGGTCAACGAGTTAGTCAAGGTCAAGTGAGGTCACCTCAAAAAAGTTCAACCAGTCGTCACGCTTTAACGGATACAGATATTTTAATGAAACTTTCAGCGTTTGGTTATCTTTACGGATGCAACAAAACGTACGAGTGGATTTTTTTCGTTTTTGACTACATATAAATTTTGCGTATTTGCCAAGTTGGAGTTCAAGTGGAGGATTCTGGCTAAAGTAAGCATTTTGTATTGGGGCAAGTTGACTTCCAACAACGTTCCTCGGTCTGCTCTACCCATCGGAAAAGGAAAATTAAATAAAACTTGAAAACTCAAAATTATGAAATTTCAACAAAAAAATTATCTGTGGGGGGCCAGAAAACTAAAGGTCTGGTCGATTTCGCTCTCCTTTTCTCATTCTAAATAATTTTTGTTTCACATATCCCCAAAAATGAACTCCCCAGAGCCAAAAACATAATGTAAGTCGTGAAAAGTCGTGACAATCTATCCCCCCTGGCGATGTCACTTTTGGGGAAAAATTGTTTTAAGGGTGGACTCAGACCCTACTCGTCAAGCGCTTTCCGATGACACCCCTTTTGTTTTCGTGCGATGCTTTTGGATTTTAGCGGGGGTTTTACTAACACCCCCCTCCCCCCCGAGACGGTGTGTGAGGATCTGACCGGGAAGACGGCGCGAGTTAATAAAATGCTGTTACACGTTGTGACACATTTTTGCGCAAAGAATGGCCTTATGGGACTTGAAATATTGTAGCTGGGCGACACCTGGTGCCATTCACCCTCGCCGGACCGCCCGACAAATCCGCTTACGCTGGTCCGGGGAAAGGGATTTTGAAAATCTTCCCCAACTAACTTTCGATCCACGTAAGCTAGGATGGAATGCAAACACAGTTAGCAAGCACTGTTCTTGAATAGTCCAAAACATACCTTAGAGTTGCATTTTGGTTTATAATGAGGTCATCATATGTCATATTAAGCATTAAGTGCATACGAATGCTAACTAAAATCCATGGAAACTATTTAAAGACAGTTTGCTTTCATTCAAGATTGTTTCATCGCAACCAACAGAGGTGAATAATAAAGGATCCGAACAGGGTAGGTCAGGTCGGGTCAAAATCAGGCTTGAAAATAAGCTTTCGAACTATACGTGCAGAGACGCAGGGAAAACGTCCTTGGCAAGCCGGCTTATCCTTGATCGCCCATCCAGCGTATTGCTTCATTTTTGCTCATGCTAAGTTCTTCAAGGCCACAGTAGATCACCCCAGTTAAGTGACCTGCATTATTAATAATGACCTGGAAAATATAAAGACACAGGCGTCGGGTATTTCAGCATTACTATTGAAGTCACATGTGGGCATCTGTTTGCCATCCAAGAATGTTCAGGTCTAGTCAGACCACGTCGCAAGGCCATGTTAAGTAAGTTCAAGCTTAAGTACCCCGATCCCCGCTGACGTTTGAGGTATAAAAGCTTAGTTCCCAGGAAAAAGAAACTGATTTGATGCTGGAACATCTTTGTAAAATATGCAGCTCGGAGATAATGATTTTTCGACATGCCGGACCGTAGAGGTGATTTGCGACGCCTTAAAGCGAGTTCGTTACATTTCTGTCTATAAAAGCGAGTGTTTGCATTCGAGGTGCAAGCAAATTGACATTTATGTAAAGGGAATTTTACGTTACAGTTGGTGTGATATCTTAGGTTCTGAAGGCGGGGGCTGGGTTGAGCACATAATCCTGATGTCTAAACGGTATTCATTTTATTTTACTCCTCCACAAAATATTGTATAGTTTGGGTGGGGCTGGGGGTGTTTTGAAGTGGTGAAAAGTTGATTTTACCCAGGTGCCGGCTTTCGCCTACTCTTGTCGAAGAGCACCGAAGGATCTTTACCGTGCGAGCAAGGTGGTAATTGTCCACATCGCCTTTCACGCCGGCCGCCGCGTGTTAGTTGTTAGTAGCGGGTTAGTCTATGCATGTCATGCAGGGTTGTCAGTTGGGTTAGTACTGTGTTTTGCAATTCGGCTCCTCTACGTCCGCTGTACCTCTGGGTAGCCGTTTACGTTATGAGTTGCAGGGGAAACCGGCTCATGTGGGTCCGATGTTTCCTCTGAGTAGTCGTTTTACGTTATGGTAATTTTTAGTTTTAGTTTTAGATTTTGTGTTTTCCTAAAGCAAGTCGATTTATCTATTTCCGACTGCACCGCTACGTAGCCAATTATTTATAATTGGGAATCGAATCAGCTCATGTACGTCCGACGCCATCCGGGGCTATTTGCGTGTTTCCTACCAGCCAGCTTCTGACCTCGTAACCTAAAAGTAGGTTGCCCTGGGACAACATATAGATTCTTTTTTTTAAATAGATTTACTTCGTCTTTCGCTTCCGCGTGAACTATTTGGAATGTAAGTCCATAGAAAGGTCAAATCGGATTAAATAAGGTACAGTTGCAAGAGACGGGTCACTCCCGGTCGACGGCTAACCACCCGATCATGTCACATGTCACGTGTGACATGTGACATGTGACCTAACCTAACCTAACCACCCGATATTATGTCACAAGAACTGGGAGGCAATGAAGCCGAAGTCAAATAAGACTTCACAAAGAACAGCAACATGGTCCATAAGAAGGTTTGTTTGTTTGTTTAGTGGGTGCTTCACGACACACTTTATGCACATTCACGGCTAATGGCTCCGCCCACACTGTTTCGCCGGTGGGCCGCGGGATTAGGAAATGTCCTGAGTGGCGCTAGAGTCGAACCCGGGACCTTTGGTACCCATAGCCCGACACCTTAAGTTATCACGGACAGATGCTGAGGGCCCCGGCCCTTGCCAACGTGAACAGCCTCTAGGCCGATAGAGGAAGCTCGGGTCGTTGGAAGGGCATCGGTCTGACTGAGAGGGTCCTACAGTAAATAGACCACCTGAGCTGACGACGAGGGCCCCTCTGAGCCAGCGGAGGTGGCCTCCAGCTGTCGGAGAGCGCCTCGAACCAACATGGGGTCCTCTGCGCTTGCCGGAGGCCCCGGAGAAACCGTCTCGACGTCACGAAACTAAGGAGCACTATCATCACCTTTGGTGCAATGTTACCTACAATGAAGATAGGACGTTCGGAGCAGTCAACAAAAATCATGATGGAGGAACTAAAGATCAGAGTGCACCAAAATATCTGATCCCCCCAGATAAATAATAGATCTGTCACTGTGCCCATGTCGTAAAGGACAATCAGCACATCAGATGTGGGCAGAAAAACTAGGCCTGCTCTGTTGCTTCCCACTTTCCCATTCCCATTCTCTGTTTCTACCCTCCGAACTGCATCAACCATGATCTGATTGTTCCGAGCCAAACTTCTTGAAGTGCATACAATTTTTGAAATGCATTGCCCTCTATCAGATCAGGAAAACATTACAGACGTAAACATTCACCACTGTCCGTTCCTTTCTGCAATGCTTCTTAAATCGTATTCCTCCCTGCCAAGCCGGCAGGCATCCCGGATCCCACAGCACGATCAAAGAACCGGTGGCATCCAGACACATCAGCAGATACATTAAATACCGGCTCAAGATGTCGACTAAGATCGACCTAGAGATGTCAACCTAGAGATGACTAAGATGTCGATCTAAGATGTCGACATTCTTCCGGTTCCAGCGTGCGTCAAGGGCCGGTCGCGAACACCAAATTCCAATTAGCGCCGACTTCTGTGGGTGGCAGATAGCCGCACACGGCTCCACCGGCCGCGTGGACCCCGCCAAACCCGACACGTGCCGCCTGTCGCCGGCACGTGGGCTCGTCATCTCGTGCGGGACCCGACCAAGCGTGCGCCAATCGCACCGGTATCGCGACCATTCCGGGCGAGGCAATTTGAAACACCCGGAATCGTCCATCTTTGCGGTCGAACAACGTGAGACTGTTAGATTTTGTGGCGCCGACGTCTGGTCGTTCGCTGGCTGGCTGGGCAGACGATTCATCTGATGATTCCACACACACACACACACACACACACACACACACACACACACACATGTACATATATATTATATATATATGTTTGTATGGGTGTGCTTTCTGTATGTGTATAAGTCTGCATGTGTATGGTGTGTGTTTGTGTGTGTGTGTGTGTGTGTGTGTGTGTGTGTGTGTGTACGAGTGTTTAAAGATCTACCTCGGGTAGACATCTGTCGTCGGTTCTATCCAAGCCGTGGCAATAGATGGTGGGAATTTGTCGGTCGCGAGATCAGAGCGCCGGCCGGCTGGCGCGTGCCGTACTGTGCTCATTCCGCAGCATGCCTTGTCTAGCAAATCGTTCACCCACGCTCAAACAACACCCAGCAATGCACAAATGCTATGGTAAGGCGTCTACGAGATTAATTAAATGACTGATGCACGGACAGCCGGCAAGCCTGTCACGGCCTGCAGCGAGAAAGGTTCAGAGGACCGGCGCAAGTGCACAAGTCCTTTAATTATCGGGTCAGGGTTGCAATCGAGACGTGTCTAGTGAATGTGTCTGAATGGATGATTTGACAGCGTCGGTAGACTATCTGATACAGGTACACTATACGGCGATTGTGAATATCATGGCGACGCACAGTGCAATACAGCATATTGAAGCACATGAGGCATTCCGAGATATCCCTCATGAGCGTTGGCAAAAATAATTGATCATATTGCTAAGTATCCAGCAGTTTCACATCTGACCTGACTGTTGCGTTGGTGGTGATGGTGATGGTGGTGACTAGTGACTAGTGGCCAGTGACTAGTGGCCAGTGACTAGCGACTAGTGACCAGTGACTAGTGATCAGTGACTAGTGACCAGTGACCAATGACCAGTGACTAATGACCAGTGACTAGTGACTGACTAGTGACTATTGGCTATGGACTAGTGACTAGGGACCAAAGGTGACACGGTTTGATGCGGTTTGTTGATGCGGTTTGTTGATGCGGTTTGTTGGTACGGTTTGCTGTTGCGGTTTGAGTTCCATAGCTGTTAAGCACGGAATGTCATTGGGTCGTGGCAAAGATGATGATCACTTGTCTACGACGATGGTGCGGTGTAGGTCAGATAACTGACTTCATTTCCGCTGTGGGTACGGAACGCTGCCCAGTCGGTCCATGATCACGGCCTAAGGGCCAATTATGGTCGCGACATGTGGTGATATATGCTTGACACATAGTTCAGTTGGCATTGCTATTATAGTTGTGGTTTATTGTCCCCAATATGTTACGAAATGCTGCAATAAACTGCATGACATTAAATTGAATATCGAATGACGGGCACATATTGTTCCATGCTTGTAATTGATTATGATATGTATGATGTTGCTGCATGTATGCATGCGGCTACTGCATGTAGGCATGCGCATTTGGTTGCTACACTACAAAAAGTTTTACCACAATATACTTCGGACATGTCGAGGTTCACTGACCACCGCGTGGAGCGATGCCGCTAGTTTTAGAAACTACGCACAGTTTGATTTGGCGCGGGGAGCCTTCACTGCGTGCCCGATCCATGGCGTTCTACCAATGCGTGTCGCCACAGTGCCCGTCAACACGTCGATAGGATACCATCCCAGGGTATGGCGAGGACGGACGCAGTATTTGGCACCTGGTCGCACATCTACGGCTCCTTGCAAGCTGGTGTCGACCGTCAGCTGAATGGGAGCAAGGAGCACAAAGACCATGTATACGTTATCAACGCGGGCGGCTTTTGGCGTCGACCATTGTTTGGAGCGATGAAAATGAACACTGATGGAGGTAGATGAACGCCGGCAACGACGGTGCGTTACCTGCATGAATTACCTGGTGGTTTGTAATTGTGTCCCACTCACAGCAGCGACACGACCCCTCTAGTGGATGTCGTTCACTGCGATCAATCATGTCTGCCCATCATCACTAACGTTAGCTGGTCATCAACGACCAGAGCGTGGGTGAGCCGACCAAGACCGATCAAGAGCGTGGACCACACACAATGACACATGGGCGGTCGGCCCATTAGGCCACTTAAGGCGGTGCCTCAGCTTAGCATAGCTGGCAATCATTTTCGTACGTTATTTTCATCCAAATGATGATTTTATCGACTGGAAAATGGCGAAGTTGAAACACTGGAAACAAATATGCATGCATGATTCGTAATTATAGTGAAAATTGAAGTTCACATTTGCATCTTAGCTGGGGCGGGGATGGCCGAGTGGTTAAGGTGTCGGGCTATGGGTACCAAAGGTCCCGGGTTCGACTCTAGCGCCACTCAGGACATTTCCCAATCCCGCGGCCCACCGGCGAAACAGTGTGGGCGGCGCCATTAGCCGTGAATGTGCATAAAGTGTGTCGTGAACCAACCAATAAACAAACAAGCATCTTAGCTTCAAAACGGCTCTGTCACTGGTCGGCGGAGGAAAGTCTCCGGCAGATATTGCGCTTTCGATTCATTACAAGCGCAGGGTGTGCGGCCTTAATGGAGTGGAGGCTATTGTTCTCTCAATGGAGATCGCTGTGTGAAGGACACTTGAGGTACACCGGCCCATGCTTTACACAAAAATGTTCCTATTGATTCGAGAAATCAAGGCTATGTGCGGAATTGTGGACCAGGAGCAAGCTTCTTACCCACCCACTGTGGTAGGTACGAGAAGTGGCAAATACTAGAACTGAAAACCCAACGGGGAAGTCAGTTTGTGACTAGTGGGCTCTTACTGGGCTTTGATGTGATGCTTAGTCAGCTGTATAAATTCCACGCATTAACTAATATCTCCAGGAGGGACATCTCAGTGCAGCAAGGAAAAAACAGCATGACTTGGAGCAAACTTGTTTTTCAATATCAAATTATGCAAAACCTGGTGGCACCTTATGAAACAGCGTTGCTCTGAGCTCATACTTAGGTAGTTAGGCACCTACTAAGCTTTCCAAATCGAAATTTGTGAGAATTAATTTTTACTTGGCCCCACCAAACGACTGAAAACCAACTTTTGGTATCTGCGCAGTGCGTTCGGTTTGGATGTATATATATATATATATATATATATATATATATATACATATATATAAAGAAGCCACTATGACACTTTCGGTTGAAAGTGCGTTTTTCCAGCGTCTTGATAGCATTTGACATAATTTTAAATTCATATCATTGGGAAATTAGAACTTTTTTACACAAGCACTACAAGTTGTACTTACATCACAATCAGCAGTGACTTCGCCAAGAAAAGAACATTAAAATCAATCAAATAACAATTCAAACAACCACAATATTTTTTGTGGCAATGTCGATGCAGGCAATGCCCCTCGCTTGAACTAAATACGGGAAGTATGCGGAAAGGTGTGTTGTGTGCGGCAGCATACATGTAAGAATAATGGAATTCTATATATTATGGCCGACGGCCGACATATATTAATACTATAAAGAAAAATGTGTGCACCATCTGCGGTCGTTCTATCCGTTCTATCAAACTACGAAAATGGTACCGATCGAATCGCCTCCACGATGCGAATGTCTTAGGGGTTTTTAAAAGCTCTGAAATGCACGCCCAGCGCGTGCCACGCGATTTAATTTTCTCAAAAACCCCATTGAGTTAACATGGCGTTTTATAATGCCGTTAGCATGGCGTCTTATAGTTCCGTTTCATCAATGGCGGCGCCACATATTGGCGCTGGTGACAACGACATCATGATGCCGACTGAACTCCAGAAGTACACGAACCAGGTGAACGTCGCTGCAACCGCGAGCAATGCCCTCCAACGGCGTCTCTGGTGCATGGTGGAAGGCTTGGTCGGCCTTTCCCTGTTGGACGACCGGGTTCCAGACAAGATGAAGGCCGACTGCGTGACTCGGATGAAGACGGAAAATCCGATCGAAGATCACTCACGCCGGGCAAAAATCGAAGACACACAGGACATCCGCCGTCATGCCTTCTTCACCAATAGGTCGCATCGTGTTTTCGATGTCCTGAAAAAATGCGGAGCCCAGGAAGCGAAACAGGGCTTCCTGCAGATGGATCTTTCGGCTTGGAAGGAAGACAAGCTGTTCGAGGACTTTCAGGCCAGAGCCAAAAGCCTGAGAGTGGTGAACGACGCAGCTGAACGTGGAGTGGCCCTGGCAAAGGCGTACAATGCGACGCTGACCAAGGATGAGGATCAGAAGCAATTCATTTTCCGTCTCGTTCACGGACACCGAATTGCCATCCCGACACCCTCAAAGACCAACCTGACGAAGAAAAAAGTGAAAAGTGGGACGACCCCTAAATGATGAGTTAGAGAGACGAAATTTTACGTGTAATTTCTTGTCGTGGTGTGTAATAAAATTGGTCCTGTGGAGAGAAAGAAATATCATTTTCCGTTTTTTGGACCACCCCAATATATATAGAGATATATATATATATATATATATATATATATAAATATATATATATATATATATATATATATATATATATATATATATATATATATATATATATATATATATATATCTGTGTGTGTGTGTGTGCTTGTGTGCATGTGTGTGTGTGTCTCCAATATGCATCTGAACCAACATATCCAGCCTACATCTGGACTTCCGAATCAACATACCAGCCATGGCTTTGATCCGACTTGGTCCAGGTTTACTGAGCTCAAGCAGCGTTGTGGTATTCTGACCACACGTATTATTCGTTGCTCCTGTTTTGTCTTGATTTTGGAAGAAATATCACAAACGTCACAGCAACAGCAGTGCGGTGTCGCCTGGTCATCCGGAAAAAAACATCAGTTGAAGCTATTCCCACTCCCTCTATCACTGAGTGTGTTAGCTCTGCCACCAAAGGCGAACCGTCCCACTAGTCTCATTTCTTGTAAAAACGTGACAATGTGTACTACTTATCAGGCTTCATTCATATCATTTTCATTCTGCATTGTATTTCGTCGCTTGTTTCCAACACGTCGTACGAATGCACTTGTGCTTCTTTTGCATAGACGAGTGCAGGCCTGATACCTTGGTTCGAGCAATTGAAATAGAAGAAGTGCAGATGTGTAACAACAGTCGAACTGGTGTGGCTCAGCAATGTTAAATGTCTCCATGAGTGCATGCGCATACGCAAGTTTATGTTGAACCCCCATGGTCCGCGCTGTTTACCAAAAATCCCGCACAACAAATTTCCTAAGTAAGGCTATAAGCAGAAAATAGTGTGTCTCACGACGCGCATGTTGCAAGCCATACCCCACATATTTTGGAAGGCGAATGAAGGCGGATTATGATCTATTCATGTGACACCGTGTTGCCGCCAACGACTTTAGTGAGCCATATTACGGATGCCGAGGTTAAGAGCAAGACCGATGTGTCATCTACAAGAGTGGCGACCCAGCCAAACTCTGCTCGTGTCCTGTCTCTTTCCAAGTTCCAAAGGATTGCACAGTACACAGTACCTCTAACGCTGAGACACGCACCACAATTTTCATCCTTCCGCCCTGCCACCCCGGAAGCATCGATCCTGGAAGTTTCCCAACGGCGTGGGGATTATGCAATACGGTGCAAAATACGTCATCCGTCGCGAACATATCGAAAAAGATCGAAAATTGTTCCTCACTCTCATTGCTAAGCTGGCAACTTTTTCACCTCTGTTCACATATTTTCTTCATCGGACCGGCAATATGAATACATCAAATATCCATTGAGTTTAATGGCCGGTGTTGCCCCGTTGTTTACACTTTCCATTAACTTGCGCCTTCAGCAGATCCGGGTTGTAAAGCTTGCGTCTTTCATGCAGTGTCATGTCTCCGAGTCGCAGTCGAGTAACGATTATGGCAGCTTGCTAGGCGTCACTGAAACTCAAGTTCTCCAGCAACTGTCGAGTGAATTAGGTGTCATCTGGACTAAATGGATACAAAATACGGCCCGAGTGATTTATGGTCCGTCATACATCAAGTTTATTGCAGAAGTTTGTTGCGTGAGTCTGAATGTGGTGACGCTTGCAATGGCACCCATCTCAGATAATAGTGCTAAGGCGCAGGTCAAATTAACTTGGTCTGAGGCATTTTGTTACGCACATTTGTGCGCCTTGTGGTGCGGCCATATTGATGGTTGAGCAATGCACAATAGCAATTATTTTTATCTTCCGCTTTGCTTCCTGAACTTGGTTGACACGCTCCCTGGAGGGGGGGGGGGGCGAAATCCGCCCACTCCTCCGGTTTTTCGTATATAACGTAAGAATTTGCCGGTCGATATACACCATTTTTACGCACCTCCTTTGAAATGACTAGCGCGTTGTATAAAATAAGAAAAATGAAAGTCGGCAAAGAAATTCGAGTTACGGGCCGCTAATTTATTATTAATCGTAGGGCCGGACCACAAAAATCGTCGCTGATGCGTTTCCAGTATATTGGCAAAAGGGAAGTGTTCTTGGCAACACTGGCGACTTGTTTGATGTGTATTGTTATGCTATATAGTTTCAAGGTTATGTTTGGCCATTCAGGTCAAGTTCATGACAGGTTAATGGAACCAAACTTGGTAAGCTGGAATGTTATCACACATTCAAATGAATCATGCGATTGATGTCACTTTGCATGCTACTCCCTACACATCACGAAAACTACTGTTTGTCGTTGTGTACCTGAGTGTTTCCATACTTGATTCATGTAATTTGATGATTGCGCCGAGCCGTCCAACGGAGCAGTCGGCCGGGCGGCCCAGTTCTGGTAGTTGGATCAGGCAATGACCTGATAAAGTACTGCTATATAAATGGCCTGAGGTCAAATGCCTGGTCTAGCATTTCCATATTGCATCATTAGAAATGTTCAAAACATTATTGATGCCCATTGTTGAGCATTTAAACACAATCACAGCGATTCATAACAATGATAAGCCATGCCACGCAAAATAAGAAAGGCTGACATAAGTGACCTCATTTGACATTAAAGATATTGACCTAAGGACATGATAGTTGCACACAATAGTCTTTCCTACCGTACCCATCCACACTGGGAATTTTGTTCCCCTAGCTTTAATAAGAGCCGAGATATTACGGGGCAGAATCCGTCTCCCCACCCTCCAGTGCGCATAATTTGCACAGGCCTTCCAGGGCGTGTGCAAATAAGCGGAGATAATCGCATCGATATAGTGTTTGCCAGATCACCTGACCATCGCCAGCCGACCACCGACATTTAATGTCATTAAGGACAGTGTCAAGACAGTTTGGAATCGAAGTGGAAACCATCACTTGGCAGAAGCCTGCTTTAACCTCTCCAAAAATAGTTTTGAACTCCTGAAATGTTTCCTTTTTGGAAAGATTCAGAATAATTATGGAAAGCAAAATGATGGCTAGAAATGAGAGGCTAATTGATAAAGAATTCACAACTGGCAAAAGAAAGCATACGATGGATGGTGCCCTGCAATCTACCTTCAACTTATGGGCTGATTACAAAACTTATGATATTTGACTCATTCGTTTTAGGTGTGATTAAGCATTACTGAACAGCATCTCACATTTCATATCATCTTGCATATATAGCCGTGGATACTGAAAATATGCTGGAATCCTGCACGAATAAACTATTCAGTACCTTCAGCACACCTAAATATGTTGGATGCTTTAAATGATAGTGTTTCGTGTAGCATCAAAATACGTCATGTTTTTTTCCTTCAGTATGGCTAGCCTGATATATATATATATATATATATATATATATATATATATATATATATATATATATATATATATATGTATGAATAACGCGCTCAACGCCTTGATGTTCTAAGCATGAAGAACATTGTTACGGCAGATGACAGTACTCATTAAATACTGTCATCTGCCGAGAACCTATGCATATCGTTTCACGAATCAAATACTCATATATACCAACATTCCATGTGGGCTTGTCGGTGGAAAACAAACTTAATCGGCATATTGTCTTTCTTTTCATATTACGACGTCATCTGATACCCATAAGATTGTCCCTGTGTATATGTGATGGTGGGTTGACATCCTGAGCCGAGTTCCAGGATTCGGGACTGGGATGGCAAATTGGAGTCGGAAACTGGAACATTTTGAAAGATAACATTGGAAAATTAAGCATGAAAAGAACGGTGTGGAAGATTGTGCTCCTTAAACGTGTAAATAGTGGGAGATGATTCGTTTGATTTTGTCAATGCTGGAAACTGGGGTTGGGACGACGCAGAAAGTTACCGCCCGTCCCCAAACATGTGGACATCATTCTGCATATCGACCCATACTTCATCTAGCTAACTAACGCTCTTCATTTTTTTTCTTAGAAACGCTGCTTAAATGATGGTTTGGCCTCATTTAGCTAAAGCTGGTGGCCCGAAGTTGAGCTTTGAAGAGACCATGGGCATGACCAATCAGTGCTAACGTTGTTCAATTCGATGCGAATTGCGAGGGCGGGCGGGTTGGCCGTGTTAAAATCAGCAAATGGTGAGGATCTCACCCGAGTATTTACCATGCAGGAGCACGAACTCTTGCAAAGAAATAGTAGAGTCCAATTATGCTCGTGATGATCTCCTTAGTCTTCGGAACAATTGTACCGTAGCCCCCACCCCATAGCTCCCACTCCATAAAAGAAATCCCTAAGTGCATCCGTGTTCTATATTTACTAAGCATGAGTAAAATACTGGCATAGGCTCTGCTAAGCGCAAGATGCGAATTTTCAGGAACTCGAAAAGCCATTTTTTGCCAAAAGACATACAGACATAATGACATATAAGATCAGTGCAACTATGAGCCAAAAGGGCCCTTCTTTGTTGCACTTTGCACGTTCAACCAGTTGCCCACCAAATCCGTCGATCAGCCCTCTCTGGAATACTGAAAAGCAAACCCTCCATTCCTATAATGATGGTCTATGCTGTTTTTAAAGATGTTCAATTTGCTGCTACTGAATATAAAAATAGCACATGAATTACACATTCAGCTTCCACGACGGCCCCGATTTTTGGTCACTTGCTATACTAACATAGTGCCATTTTCAAAAGAAGCGAGCCTGGGCCTGTGACAGTTAACGGATCTTAAGAACCGAAATAGGCACTCGATGCTGAAGGGGGTGGCGTGAACTTCCTTCCCCCCATCCGAACTACTTTCCGACGCCACTGGTGTACTACACTGGAAAGCAGGTGCGAAGTATTCCAGGTAATCGACTAGCCTGCTGCTCAATCGAGTTGAAATCCTAGCTTTGAGAAAAGATTGTTACCTATCTTCACGAGGCGTCTCAGAGCACGTTTAGTGGCAAACTTTTAGCAGAGCTTGAGCTGATGTCGTATTATGAACTATATTTTGCAGCAGTTTGGTTAATCTTATTGAATAGGTTCATCTTGCTTATCAGTACAATTTATTTATGTATAGATTGATTGATTTAACAAGTGCAAACAATGAAGAGCATGATATGCCTATGTGTTTACATTGGTGCAATCATAAGCACGAGGACTTTCCCTTAGACGATTCCGCATACCTTCTCCACTGAAAAGTACTGTGCGCCCAAATAGTACCACCTCGATTTGCATTTGGTTAACCTCTCCCTTCAAACCATCGTCGATGCCATCATGCATGCATACTGCCTGCCACGCAGTTCAGTGTAACCATTCAAAATGATAACTTTTTGAATTTTCAATAAACAGTGGCCGTACCCAATTGCCATTTTCTGATAGTCATAATTGAATTGAATTGAATTCTTGTCCGCCGGAAAATGGTGCGGAAACAGCATTGCGGTAATAATTGCTCGGCGCCCCTTGCCGTAAATCAAGCTGATTTATGTGACTACGGCCGCCCGCAATTGAGCGGCCGCTGCAACACACTTATTGTCGCGCGGCACCGCCTTGACGAGTCTTGTCGCCAGAAATTAGCGCTTACGAGCGGCTGCCATGGCTTTCAAATTAGCTCCGGCCGTTCGATTATCAAAATTAGTGGTGGCCCACGCTGCTCGTCGATCAAACCGCACGCCGATGCCTGGGTGTTGCCGTTCCGGCCGTAAGCGTACGCTGGTGCAGAATGTCGCCACGTGTCCGCGCCAGCAGCGATGTGTGTTCCTGGCCGACTGGCGCTCTACAACCGAGATGCAGCGGCTCTGAGCTGGTGCGGCGTCCCACGCAGCGACTCTGCGACACAGACGACACATGAAGAACATGCGACACTGAAACATGCGACACAGTTACCACAGGCGACATAGGCGACACAAGCGACACGGCGACACGAGCGACACAACGACACAGGTGACACAGTTGCACAGATGACACAGTGCCGCAGGTGACACGGCGACACAGGCGACACATGCGACACAGGTGACACAGGCGACACAGGTGACACAGCGACACAAGCGCCACAACGACACAGGCGACACAGTGACACATGCGATACATGCGACATAGCGACACAGAGACACAGGCGACACAGCGACACAGACAATGCAGACGATACAGTGGCAATGGACCAGTTTGGCATCACACGCAACGAATCAGCGATGCAGTGACAAAGGCGACACAGCGACACAAGCGACACAAAAGACACAGGCGACACGACGGCGCTAGACCAGCTTGACGCCACACGCAGCCTAGTTCACGCTCACGTTGGGCCCTTTTTATTGAATGTGTTGCAGGTGTGACTATTACGAGTTAGAATATTCTTCTGCTATATGCTTTATTTTCGGCGACGTGTAACCCTGAATGTTTCGTTTTACAAAACTGCCTTCACAATCTGCCTTACCAAAGACGGAATCTCCGTATGTACATACGTTACTTTTGACAATCTTCAGTGTGCAGTCAGTTCTCGTTGGCCGATGTAATTTGGCACGCGCATTGATCGCAATGTACGGCACATCTTGGCACCACTTGCTCGTTCCTGTAGGCGAAGGTTGGCACAGAAAACCAAACTAAGCCAACATCGTGTAACACAAAACAGATCAGCGATTTTCTCTCGATTTCTCTTTATTTCACAATTTCCCGTTTTGATGCATGTGGGGCACATACACATTTTGAGTTAAAATACGTGTCCAAACTGCATAGCACTGAACCCAAGCCAAGGCATGACAAGCAAAACATGCATTTTGATATCGTTGCTTCCTATAGCTATACCTAGTTTTCAATAAATACATGAGCATTCTTCAGATCAGCGAAATCACACGGGGACAATTGCACTGAGTACGGTTGTAATTCACTAAATTATGTTTCCTAGTGTTCAAAGCAATAATCATCGATCATAAAACTTTATGAACAGAAAGGAAATTGTATGGGTTATATTAAGCAAAATGGCAATACAACGAAAAGGAAATAACTAACAATTTTCCTACCAAGAAATTCATTTGTTGTCGCCTACATATGTAGGTTGGATAAATTATAGTTTCCCTCCCCTTGGCAACTAGAATAGCATACGCAAATAACATACCAATATTGACAATAACAATGCCAATACCAATACCAATACCAATATCAATAGTAGCATACCAATATATGCAGGCTACTTTTTATTTTTCGTACCGGTGATACGCATTTCATGTAGTGCCTTCTTTCACCTCGCTTACTCAATGAGCACTTCTTCGACCACAATTGTGCCTGCGTCATTCGGAAAGTTTAAAAAAAAAGCATCTGCTTGCGTCATTATGGGGCGATGGAAGTTGGAGAAAAAATTACCTAGGAAGTTAACAGTTTTCGGCTTCTGGAGACGCCAGCATGACGATCGAAGGGTGCACGAATCCAATGCAGCACCGAATACGTCAACAGATAAAAATGGCATTATGGAAAAAATATTGTTCAAGTAATGGTGGAAATCCTTAGTGTAATATTGACATACAGCTTCAATATGATATATATGTATGTGTGTGTGTGTGTGTGTGTGTGTGTGTGTGTGTGTGTGTGTGTGTGTGTGTGTGCGTGTGTATGTGTGTGTCTATATTGCCACAAGCGTAAATTACCTGAATAACTGATGACCAGCTGTTTGCGTTTTTATAGTTTCCTTCGCGCTACTGGCGCCGAATTGTTGCGCATGCGGATGTCGACATGGAGTTTGAATTGCGCTGTTTGGCTAAGTGAAAGATCAAGGCAGACAAGTGTGGGCAGGCATAGCCATTGCACGAGCAGTGCGTGGGGTGAATCGTTCATTTCAAAATAACCGGCGCTGTCCAGTCAGAATTGTCCATGCCTGTGCGTTGACGCGCTAGCGTTCAGGACCCAGTGCGTGGCGCGGGCCGACCGATGCACCAGCACTGTGTGGGAAAGGATGCATCACTACCAACGTCTGTCACTGGTCATGATGTACTCAGCTGAGCAGCTCGGTCACGGAAAATTATTCCCATGGAACGAATATCTCAACGATTTAGCCATCCGGCCACGACCGTGCGATAAACACGCCTGATGGTCGTTTCGGGGCCGATAGATGCAAATAAACTGGTGGACTTACACACAACCAGCCCCAGTTCAGCTCTCCGGTCCTCTTCGATAGTCTACCGTGGTGTTGGTTTCGTGTTCAACCGGATATCGGTTCGCAAGTTAGGCCGGTTGAAACCGGGCTAACTCGGCGCACCATAATAGACCAGATTTCGAGGTTCAAATTGTCGTTTTACGTGTTGCCTCATGTGTGACGGCTGATTTTGACGACACCCGCTCTCCCATGACCTCGTGTCGCCCACGCACAAAGCTTTGACCAGATCACACCGAAATTGTGCCCGACGAATGGCCAAAGTGTTGGGCTTTGCATGGTTCCAAACACACCTCGATGCCGCCCATTTGGTGCGTGCTACGCTTTAAGTGCAACGGTGATTACTCCACCACAATCGCCTTTGACAAATGATTCGCTTAGTGTTGACAAAAACTTGCTGGCCAGGGGCGTCCCACTTGCCATTGCGACGCAAGTAAGGTTACCGCACCATATATGAATTTCCTCTCA
Source organism: Imbricaverruca yamaguchii (assembly GCA_034440575.1). Taxonomy (NCBI): domain Eukaryota; kingdom Metazoa; phylum Arthropoda; class Thecostraca; family Neoverrucidae; genus Imbricaverruca; species Imbricaverruca yamaguchii. The sequence continues at coordinate 1,704,917 of JAOTOL010001660.1, forward strand.
TGTTTGGTGGCAGATCAAAAGGCTACAACAAATGGAATCCTCAGTGTTTTCGGCTTCACCCAACTTAGCCGACACGTCGATGGTGCTTCCTAGTTACTTCCTGCATGCCATTATCTGATCCGGTTGCTTCTCTGCCTGTTATCCCTCATCTTCAGGCTCCTCAGTCCTCTTCTCCGTTCGCCTTCATAGCCAGCTATCAGTCTTACTATTGTATTCATTTCGGATTTAGAGTCTCGTTAATTTTGCATATGAACAATCCAAGTACCTTTTTCTGACGATTGTGATTCTATATCGTTGTCAAAACCTGGTATGCACCAAATCCCATTCCTCAGAACCATCTGCGTTCACCAGTATTGTTCATGGTTTCATCTGACGTCCATATTCCAATACAATTGCTGTTGCTTATGCTCCAACGGATCGGCCGACTGATTTCGTCTGAATCTATTTGATTCACACCATTCGAGCCACTGGCAAACACGCACACTAAGGGTACCCGGCCCATCCGACGACATACCAGCAAAATCCTGCATGACCCGTGTTAAGCTGACGTGATGCCAGCGAGTGATCAGGCCTTGCTTACAGTGGTGGAGATGTCGAGCACCGTTGCTGGAGTCGATGGTGCTGTGGGTCTGCCGCACTTGAGGAGCAGCACGCTTGAACATGCGCTGTAATTGCCGTGATGTCGGACAGTTGTCTTACTGATGGCTTGATGTAACGTCTAGCCTCTGTTTTCGGGACTGATGGTGCCGTACATTTGGCGTACGTCGCAGCAGTGTTCTTGGGCTTAGGGGCGCTTCGACTGCTTCGGTCATACAGCGAGCAGTGTTCTTGGATATCTCCCGTGTTGGAGAGCAAGGGTTCTCGCATTACGGCCATCATACAGGAGATAGGCGACGGGCGCTTTCATACGCATTTCCGCCATTATGCAGGAGAATGGCGACATGCGCTTGTCGTGTTAATTGTGATAGTGTATTCAATCAATCGTGCTTGATACTGATGGTGCTGCAAATCAGAGATGGAGGGCAGTAACTGTTCGATAGCTGCCATGACGCCGAGGTATGATGACACGCAGCTGCCTTGCCAGGGATTGCGGTAACGCCTGACCACTCTTTATGAGACCGATGGCGTCGTGTATTTGCAGCGCGTTCCTAACCATCTGCCGTATTGGACGGCAGTGGCTCTTGGGTGCCCGCCAGGATGCCCGGAAGTAGGCACAGGCTTCCCGATGCCTTCCGAAGGATGGTCGTAAATTACAGCCATCGTTCTTCGTGCTGCTGGTCCCATGCATCTGCCGCAATCGAGAGCAATATTACTGGATGTGTGCGGCAACTTCCGTGATTGGAAATGATGGTGCCGTGCATTTGTAGTGTTGGAGAAAATGGTTCTTGTAGTGATTGTAATGATGCTGGGAAGTGATGTCAGACAGCAGCCTTGTTGTGGCTCGTGGTAACGTCTGTGAATCGTTCTTGACACTGATGGCACGGTACATTTGTCCCACTTCAGAACAGTATTTCTTAAATTTCTGCTATGCTGGGAAACAGTGTTTTTCATATGACTGCCATGGTGCAAAAAGCTGATGACAGTCACCTTGCCAGGGGCGGGAGTAGCGCCAATCTGTCGTGACCAACAATGTCGTGTTGTGTATTATTAGCACTTTAGACCCATATTCCTGGATATCTGCAGTAACTGACATGACGCCTGGAAGCGGTGGCTGGCAGCTGCCTTGCTGCTGGTGGTGGTAACGTCTAGCCATCGTGTTTGCGATTATCGGTGCCGTGCGTTGGTAGTACTTGATAACAGTATTCCTGGATATCTACTATCTCAGATCCTATTTCTTGGTACAATTCCTCAGAAACTTGCACCTGTTCCCTTCCCTCATTTACTTGGTCGGTCCTCACCCCGATCCTCATCTCCACCACTACCCCGTACCTTCCTCGCTTTACTTCCCATATTTCCTGGGTCGACCACCTCCCTTGGTCCCCTTTCTCAGTCCTCATTCCCATTCCTCCTACAGCACCCCTTCCCCAGTACAATCCCCGCTCCACAATTCCCATCTCCTTTCTCTATCCAAGTTTTGCACTCATGGTCCTCGTATCCTTACCAATTTCCAGGTCGCTATCCTCGGTCTTCTTGTTCGATCGCCAACCTCAGTCTCCATCGCCGTTTCCTTTCTCCGGTGCCAAATTGCCTTCAAGTAGTCATCCAGTGCCATCAATGTTATCTGTATTTATTGGGCAACTATAATATTAAATGGAGCCGACTTTATTCCCTATTATCTTGCTGGAAATATTTATATTTTCAAATGTAAAATTATTACAGCGGTAGTCTGGCTGGTGTGGCAGCGCATGCGCCATTATAATTTTAATTTTCTGTAGCATTGTTGTTGACCTCGGCGATCAAACGATGCCGTTTGGAGTAAGCTTGAGAAGGCCAAAAATGTCGCGTGGTAATGTTCCGGGAATCCAGTATTGTCACCAAACGATTTGCTCTGTGAAAAATGTAAAGATACTGTTAGCACCACATGTATTGGGCTTTGCATGCACATCATTTTAGACGAAAAATGTCATCTGACAGGAGTGGTAAATGGGCGGAGAGCGGAGGTTTTCCGGGCCGAAACGCGTACCACTCTCCTCACAATGGTGGGCCCCAGCACACTGCACCTGTTGATGGTCAATGGGAAGGTGTAGCCGGAACATGGAACCAGGTGATGCTCATCACGGCAATTCGCCATTTTTAGTCGTTCTCCAGCGCCAGACCAAATCGTGAAAACCGGTGAAAAATGCCGCTTACGCTTTCCACACCTCCACGTGTGTGCATGGCACGTGGCCCTGACACGGTTGCCCCAGCGAGGTTGACAGTTATCGTAGGATCACTGGTGTTGGTTTTGTGTAGATCCGTCCATTGGTAGGCGAGCCATAGCGGTCGGAACCTAGTCGATCGGGCGCATTAAAATTGGCCATTTTCAACTACAAAATTGCATTCTCCGTGCTAGGCCTATGACCGACGGCGGATTTTGGCGGCACACGTTCTCCAATGATTTCCGTGTCGATTGCGTACAGCACACTGACCCCCGCTCTCAATGAGATTGGGCCCGACGGATAGCCAAATTTGGGACCTTCATCCGTCCTTCCTTCCCTGTGGTGTGAACCGAGCCGGGTGGCAATATGTGCCGGTCTCGGTTTTGTCTGGAAGATCCTCAGGCATATGCTGAACCAATGAGGGTGTCGCGCGAATTTTCAGCGCATGCCATGCGTCCAGTATACACCCCACAGCAGTGAAATTCGAAAACGTATTGTGCATTCGTCGCTTGGTGCGTACGAAGATTACAAGCACTTATCACCCACGCCCACACATGGTCGCATTGAATGAAAAACAAACAAAAACAAAAGACGACAGATAAATAGACAGACAGGCAGACATTTTTTTACATATTCGGCATAAAAGAGTAGAGAAGAAAGTGGAATGAATGCAGCTCATGGTACTATTGCATGTGCTTTGATATTGATGGCATGTATGTGTAAAAATACGTATGCAATATAGTCGTTGATTAGACAGGTCATTTTTTCAGACAACCAAAAGTGTTCAGCAGGACTTACACCTAGGAGACTTAGCTAATCATTATTTGTATCATGTAAAACACTCGTTGGAAAACAGAAGTAAAGGTGCTTATTTTGTTCAATTTTGTTTCCACCGGAAAAGCTGGAGAGCGAATCCTTTAACCAATTCATATCCGTTTATGTTTTTCAAACTCTATCCAATCCGCTCCAGTATCCGCACAAAACGGATATCCATACGGATATCAAATCCGTGTTGTGCCCAACTACGCAATATTAATATGCCACGAAGAGCCCTAGGTGTAATGGCTGTGGAAGTTAAGCCCGATGGTAAAGGGGCCGTCAATGTCGACTATCTAGGGCGTCCTAACGAGGAATCGATTCTGTTGCTAGTTCACAGCTCGCGCCGTAGCCGACTCGGCCGTCGCTATCGGCTGAGAGATTGCCGAGTTTTTCAGCCGTCCACCCAGGCTCTAACAGCAGTTGTAATGAGCAGACTACGGCATGAATTCAGCGGGTGATGAATAAAAACTCAGCAGCTCTGGCCGGCAAAAAGTCGCGTAGCTGGTGGCGCGGTTGTGCACCACGACAGTCATCCACAGTCAAGTGCCGAGATCTAATTGCGCCACAAACAAAGCCAACACTTAGTCAAATCGATCGATGCATTGTCCACCTCGGAGCAACGGGGTGGCGGTCGATGGTGCCGTCTGACCCAGACGATGACCTCTGGTGGTCTGGGCCTGCCGGCTACCGACAGTCGACGTTGTCGCTGCCAGCACAACTCTGCCCAGATGTCCCCGAGGAGGTGCCGTGTCTCGGCCGCATGTCGAAGTGCTCGGGTCATCCCAAACGTTCAGCAGAGCTCGAATCTGACCCGTCTGAGGGTCAGGACCGGATACGATAAGGACCGGGCTGAGGGTCCGGACCGGATACGAGAAGGACCGGACCCACGTCTTACATAAATGTACGACCCTGGGCGGGAACGGGGTCCGGATCGGATACGAGAAGGACCGGGTTGAGGGTCCGCGGAGAAGGACCGCACTCATACTTGATAAGCGTACGGCCGGGGTTGATGGTCCGGATCGGATACGATAAGGACCGGGTTGAGGGTCCGGACCGGATACGAGAAGGACCGGACCCACAGCTTACATAAATGTACGACCCTGGGCCGGGACGGGGGTCCGGATCGGATACGAGAAGGACCGGGTTGAGGGTCCGGATCGGATACGAGAAGGACCGCACCCACAGCTTACATAAACGTACGGCCCTGGACCGGACGCGCAACAGCCTGATTTCTCATCTGGTTTGTTTCGATTTGATTTTTTTTATTTGATAACTACATTCTATATACAAAGATTAAGCCTAACTGGAACTAACTGGAAAAACCAACAAAACTAACTGGAACCAACAAAATAGTGTGAGCTTGCTCAGCAATTAGTAATCACAATTGTACAAAAAAAGTATGTAGGCTATAAAAGATTATACTCACCTCACACCTGCATGTTTACAATTTCCTCTGAATACGTGAGCAGCAGGGGTGCAAGTGCAAGTACTTTTCATGTTGCATTAGACCTATGATGATGCATGGAAAAAAATTGACAGAAAATTCCGTTTGGCGCCACCAATAATTTGGAGAAGCATCCACGCATGGTTACCATTCTTACCCACCCGCTCACACTGTCCTCGCTTTTTTTTTTGCAACAGATAAATAAATAAATTTTTTTTAATGAATTGGGCTAATTCAACCCAATCAACTATTGTAACATAAGGTGCCATTTTCCAGGGGAATATAATCGTTTAGGAACTTTAAATATTGGGGACCAGATGACAAGCTCCTACTTCATACCGGCCATACGTTATTTGTATCCCAAGTATATCCCAAGCAGTGTCCACCTTCCTGGATTTTAATCACTAAAACTGCGTTTACAGTGCAATTTATCCCCCTTCTTGCGGTTGCATTAGATCCCGGAGTTCATAGAGGTGAGTGAAGCTTCCACAGAGGTTTGTTCCACCGAGTAAGGTGATTTGTTGTAGCTGATGTTTGTATGTTTAGCTCTTCTGATCTAAAAAGCGTCAGGAGTAAGATATATTTGGTTATTAAGATCAATGGCAGAATAATTTATAGTGTTTCTGCCAGTTTATAGTGTCATTATGGCACGCCAGCTCGCTCCATCCTCGCTCCATCGCTCCTCTGGTCCTGAAAGAGAGAACAAAAAGTCGTTGGAAATGTGGCGGTGCTCGAACGACGTGCAATCAAATTAGTGTGACCGCCAGAGCCAAACCGTGCTAAATATATTCGCTCTCCATGCCAGTGTGGAATGACACGTGGGAAATTGTCAGATGCTTGTTCATCTGAGTGGAATTTGATCGGCATAGGGTAACTCGAGGGCCGGACTTGTTTTGGGACACTGGAGTTGTGGATGACGATTTTGAAGTGTTCCATGTTGTAGAGTATATTTCTCTGTGTTTATTCTAATCTCTGTGTTTATCAAAATATAGAGACGGAAATCCCCAACTAAAGCTGTTGCTGTGTGACCTGTAAACGTCACACGATCGGCACTTTTAGGTCAGCGATATTAACTCACGGAACCAGACAAAATGCACAATAATATTCTGAGCATGCTGTTATTTTCGCATCTCGTGACCGGACCGAGGTGGGTAGGGGCTTCCCTGGCAGACTTTCCGGGTTCGGGTTGGACTCAGGCCTCATGGACATGGTACAGCCCCGGCTTCGCTCAGATGAATGGCGCTGGGAGGCCGACCCATCCGGCCGACCCCGGGGGGGCCGATGGTGCCCCCGGGGTCGGTGTGGTGACCCGCCTCTGGCCTAACAACTGAACGACCCGTTTTGCTCCGCTGAGGCGCATCTACAACCGTCACAACACCTTGGTCGCTAATGACTCTACTTTCACGCGTTCGAATGGCACTGATTCTTATCCTCCTCCCCCATGGCGACATCTGGCGTGTGATGTTGCGTCACAGTATATGCCATGGAATGTCAATGCGTGTGAATAAAGCTGTTTATTGTTCACTGCAAACAATGCAGCAAAAGACTAATCACCCATTAACTCGTTGTATGTGCGCCTAGTGTTTTGGTAATTGGAATGCGACTGCATGTATTGACATTTCATCATGTATTGACGTCTGCTAATTGTAGACGTTTGCTAATTGCAGACGTCAATACCTGTTGAAATGTGTCGCTCGCAAATAAGGAGGTGTAAAATGTTATCGCAAAACAGAAATATAGGAAAGAAAACAGAAAAACTAACATAAAAATACGACCTGGTCTATCAGATTGCACACAGCATTCCTATGCCTACAACTAAGTTATACAGCATTCCTCCAACCGCCAGCTAACTTGCCCACATAGTATCCAACCGACCTCAGTAAGCAACTGAGCGTCTCTTCCTATCCGACCTGTCCACTGGCTTTGAGTTCCCAACGCGCCTCTCCATCATCTCAAGTTCTCAGCTCACTTGCTCCAAGTTCACATCTGACCTGTCCACTCCTCTGATTTCTTATTTGATCCGTACACTAACTCTGAGTTCCCAGATGACCTGACCTCCGCCTGTTGCCTCCCGACTGAACTGTTCTCCATCTCAAGTTCCCAGCTCTCCTGTCCCAAGTTCATATTTGACCTGCCCACTCCTCTCATGTCATACTTGACCGGTACACTGTCCCTAAGTTCCCAGTTGAACATTTCTCCGCCTATGAGTTCCCCGCTGATCTGTGCACCGCCTCTGAGTTCCCGGTTGACTTGTACACCGCGTCTGAGTTCCCAGCTGACCTGTACATCACCTCTGAGTTCCCCGCTGACCTGCCCTCTGCCTCTGAGTTCCATCTGAAGTGTACACGACCTCTGAACTCTTAGCTGACCGGCCCGCCGATGCCTGAAGTCCCAGCAGACCTGTCGCGACCGCCCCCGTACCCCGCGCCAACCTCCACACGAGACCCCTGACGGACAAGATGGGCGAATTATTCAGCACGGCTCTCGGAAGTGGCGGCGGCCGGCCCCGTGCCGACCGCCACTGCCCGGCAACGGACCGCCCACCGTGTGCGCCGGTGCGTGACGAGATGACGCAATCCGGCCGTAGGCGTGAACCCGCCGGCGACCTCACGGTACGCTTGGCGTACCCCGAACCAGTGGTATTGTGCTTGTGATACCGGAGCAGTGGTAGGGAATTGGTGGCACGGATCGGATGCGGTTCAGCGGTAGAGACCCGTTGACGGCAGTGCTCTCGGCAACACCGATGACTGACAGACCGGCAGGCTGACGGCCGAGTCAGATGACAGCCGTGTCAGATGACGGCCGCGTCAGGTGACAGCTGTGTCAGATGACAGCCGTGTCAGATGACAGCCGTGTCAGGTGACAGCCGTGTCAGGTGACAGCCGTGTCAGATGACAGCCGTGTCAGGTGACGGCCGTGTCAGATGACAGCCGTGTCAGATGACAGCTGTGTCAGGTGACAGCCGTGTCAGGTGACAGCCGTGTCAGGTGACAGCTGTGTCAGGTGACAGCCGTGTCAGGTGACAGCCGTGTCAGGTGACAGCCGTGTCAGGTGACAGCCGTGCCAGATGACAGCCGTGTCAGATGACAGCCGTGTCAGGTGACAGCCGTGTCAGGTGACAGCCGTGCCAGGTGACGGCCGTGTCAGGTGACGGCCGTGTCAGGTGACGGCCGTGTCAGGTGACGGCCGTGTCAGATGACAGCCGTGTCAGGTGACAGCCGTGCCAGATGACGGCCGTGTCAGGTGACAGCCGTGTCAGATGACAGCCGTGTCAGATGACGGCCGTGTCAGGTGACAGCCGTGTCAGATGACAGCCGTGTCAGGTGACAGCCGTGTCAGGTGACGGCCGTGTCAGCCGTGCCAGATGACGGCCGTGTCAGGATGACAGCCGTCAGGTGACAGCCGTGGATGACGGCCGTGCAGTGACGTGATGACAGCCGTGCCAGATGACGGCCGTGTCAGATGACAGCCGTGCCAGATGACGGCCGTGTCAGATGACAGCCGTGTCAGGTGACGGCCGTGCCAGATGACAGCCGTGTCAGATGACAGCCGTGTCAGATGACAGCCGTGTCAGATGACAGCCGTGTCAGGTGACAGCCGCGTCAGGTGACAGCCACGCAGCTGCATAGCTGTGACCGATGCCGCACACACCAGATCTGAGCACACCAGAGCGCCGAGCAGCCATCGATGGACTTCTATCCTCTTCAGAAGCGACTCTATGTCCCCGAAGTGTAGCGACTCACAGTATATCTAGGTCCAATCAGTCAGGTGTTGTGACGCTATTCAGTCAGAACATATCGATTCGTCAAACCATTTCATGCCATTTCATCAGTGCAGACTACTGAATATACGATAACGAAAAAGGACAGCATAAGTTTGGTTGGTTATTGGTTTTACGACACAACGACCGTTGAGTCATGTAGCGTCGCCAATCTCTCAGGCCGACTGGTCGCGGGCAAAGAGGAGAGGCAGGTAAGACTCGAACCCTCAACCTTGCGATTATGAGATGGGCAACTTACCCCCAGACTACTCTTCCCACAGAACAGCATAAACTGTGCCGGTGAATTCAGACGGAGATATGTTTAACCATGGATTAGGAGACTACACAGTCATGCACCCAGAGCCAAATGCATACGGCACCAGACATCGCGATGGGACGCCAGGCAACAGCCACCTCCGCAGAAACCGGTTCACGGATTTGTAACTGCATCTGCAACTGGATTCCTGCCAGTGGCCCGGCCAGCAGCCAACCAGCGAGGTCACACGAGGACGACGGGATCCAGCGGTGAGGCTACAGGAGGACGACTGGATCCAGTGGTTAGGCCACAGGAGGACGACGGGATCCAGCGGTGAGGCCACAGAAGGAGGGCGGGATCCAGCGGTGAGGCAACAGGAGGACGACGGGATCCAGCGGCGAGATCACAGGAGGACGACGAGATCCAGCGGTGAGGCCACAGGAGGACGGGATCCAGCGGTGAGGAAACAGGAGGACGGGATCCAGCGACGAGGCCACATTTATTCATTTATTTATTTATTTAACAATACATGCCCTCCACGTGCAGTGGCTATTACGGACAGTCTGGGTCACATATATTTACAAAGAAAGGATAGATTTGTGGTCAGTAGTGGGAGCAGATGCGCAACAACATTCGTACACCAACATAATACAATACCCATATCACTCTCTGCACTACAAACACCGTGCTTGCAACACTAGCTATAAACTGACCACAGGAGGACGACGGGATCCAGCGGCGAGGTCACACGAGGACAACGGGATCCAGCGGCCACTTACCACCCAGCATCCGCTGACGCCACCGCACTGATCGATGACCAGGATGCCGGCGACATGTGTCGCCCGACCGGCGTCGGTGCCGCTGCTCATGACGTCACTCCACGGCGGACCGGAGCTGATGTGGGGCTGACGCGCGGCCTGTCGCTGACGTTCGGCCTGGCGTCGCCGCGCGGCGTGCAGTGACACCTCACCTGGCGGCGGCCCCTCCCCGCCCCCACTCCCAATCACAATCAATCGGCCGCGGCCGGTCGTCGGGAGGCGAGCCGTTCCGCCGCGTCTGGCCGTCTGGAAGTCGTCACTCGCGGCGGAGCCTGCCAACGCGATCGTCTCTGGCCGCCCCGCCGCGCCGGTGGCCCCGATACGCGCGAGGTGTGCTTCCGCCATCCGCTCCACCCGTGCTCTCGGCTTGACGACGCATGCATAGCATGACGACGCATGCATAGCATGACGACGCATGCATAGCAACATGGATTAGCTGCTAGAGCGTGAGCGTAAGCTCGTTCAGCTGTGTTTGTTTCTGATTGCTGTGCACCGTTCGGACCAAAGTGCATGTCAGCGAGCAATGGCATGTCGTAGGTCGTCTGATGAAAGCTCGAATGCTAGTACAGTGCGTGTGCTACACGGTGGAAGTGAATTGTGCGGGATAACTTCCACTATGTACCTCGAAGGAGATTAAATGGATTCGGTTCGCGACAGATTGTGCATGCTCAATGTAGCGGTGCATGTCCGGCTGACAGCAATATACCGCCATCGGTTGTGAGTTGCACGCACCAGACTTCGTCATTCGACGGCTGTTAGTCATCTTCGGCGATACGCGCGTTTGACGTTCAATATCTGTCGTTCACGGCTATTCGCTGTCGCATTATAAGTGCCTGCAATTTTACATCCGTGGGTTGCAGTGCTTGTGCACTCTGATGTTTATTCAGAAAGCATTGATACCACTGTCATGTCCCACCGTTCGTGAGGCGCGGCAAGCGTTGCCCCTATTCGTCTTAGCTGGCATTGATGTTCCAGTCAGCTCTCTTCCACAGAAGGGAACATCGTGGCTGGTGGACATCGTTGCTCTGGTGGACATCGTGGCTGATGGACATCGAGGCTGGTGGAAATCGTGGCTGGTGGATATCGTGGCTGATGGACATCGTATCGTGACTGATGGACACCGTGGCTGGTGGCCATCGTGACTGGCAGACACTGGTGAAGTTACGGTACGGCCCCAACGAGTCGCACCGATGACACTCAGGTCTGCCATCGAGGACACTCAGGACCACCACCGAGGACACTCAGTGCCAGATCAGACCGGCGGCCAGATCAGATTGGCTGGCCGCTCGTCGGCCTGCATTGGCTGGCTGACGGCGCAGACAGGCGATTTGCGTCTCAGACGCCGAGGAGGGGGAGGGAGTGCGTGAGCCGCACGGGACGCCCGCCCCCCCCTGCAGAATTGAGCCGACAATTCAGGTCGGCCGGCCGGACGCCAAGTATCGCCGGCCGTTTGTCACGTGGTCCAGCAGCCGGCTTATGGTGATTGCGGCCCGCAGCGTGTGTGCAGCGTGATTAGTGGTTGGTGGGATTTCTGTCCTCTGTAGCAAGCGCGGTGGTGTTCAGATGCTCACTAGACGATTCGGATTGATTTACTCTCTGTTTGTTCGTAGTCAGTATTGGAGTAAGAACAAAGTGACCAATAGCCTAATTAGTGCACTGAGATTCATAACGTCTCATTTCACCCTCGACTGCGGCACATGGTGGTTGACAATGGTCCTGATACGTATGGCGTTTGCCGATAGTGGTAGGAACACCGTAACGTTGTGAGGGTGTGTGTCAAGGGGAGACACTCCCCACATTACTTGCGTGGGGGTGGGGGGTCGGGGGTGAGCGTAAAATAAATTAGTTTTGTTTTTTCCGAGGCATGTCCCGTTTGCGTGCATTCTAAACCGAATTGGGTAATTTGATTCGAAGATGAGAAAAAATATCGCTTTGATATTTTATGCTGAGCCGCGCCAGAGCATCGGCCGCCGCGCCGGAACATGTCCTGCACCACACCGGTCTACAACAACTGACCAGTCACGCCTCGGTTAGAGCAGAATAGTGATACTATGGAAACCGGTAGATTGTGACGACACTGGAGACTGACCGATCTATGGCGACTGCTGGGATGATGCCACTGCTAAATATAGTGTGAACAGCTGCATACGCAGGTCACATAAAACCTGGACCGTGTTCCGAACAGGCCGACAATGTGGCTGTCAACACCGCCAACGCACCCTTTGGCCAATCAGAGACCGAAATGTGACGTCATGCTTGACAACAGAACTGCCACCTAAAACCAGCCAGCTCCTTCTGTGATTGGCCCACGTCTGTGTTGACCACAACCCTTTCAACAAGTTCGAACTTGGCGATGCGGCCCTGCATAACTCTTTCGATCCACACAATTTTTGGGTATCAACAATTTACCATTTGCTGGCATGTTCGACAGAGCGAAGGAGGAGCTGCATATGAAGTAACGTTTGTACCATATCCGGCTACAAGGTACGATTTCCACGCAGAAATATTGAACACTTTGCCGTCAAATTATTCATGGGGAGGGGGGTATAGTCTCCCAAATCTGACGGCTGAGGGGATGCATCCCCCATATGGCGAAGCCCATGTTGGCAATTAATCGGAACGATTAATTACCTAGTTAAGTATAGCTGGTTTTGTTTATCTATAGGTAGTACATTATCAGTCGGCAGTTATCAGCCACAATTAGCATCGTTTCATCGGCCTGCCCACAGCCGGTGGAGTGTGATCCACCTGTTCATAGCCGGCGGAGAGTGATACACCTGTTCACAGCCGGTGGAGTGTGATCCACTATCCACAGCCGGTGGAGTGTGATCCACTCTCCACAGCCGGTGGAGTGTGATTCACTCTCCACAGCCGGTGGAGTGTGATCCACTATCCACAGCCGGTGGAGTGTGATCCACTATCCACAGCCGGTGGAGTGTTATCCACTATCCACAGCCCGTGGAGTGTGATCCACTATCCACAGCCGGTGGAGTGTGATCCATCTGTTCAGAGCCGATGGACTGTGATCCACTAGTCAGCCGGCGGAGTATGCCCGCCTGTTCACAGCCGATGGAGTGTGGTCCACCTGTTTACAGCCGGTGGAGTGTGTGAGCAAATCGACTGATCGCCCGCTAATTGGGCGCGGGTCTGAGCCGACGGAGGGCCGGCCGCCGGCCCGCGCTAGCCGGAACCGACTGAAAGACACGGATGTACTGGCGAGTGGCCGCGAGGGTGCTGCTGCAGCAGCAAATGGGATATCTGGGCGGCGGCGGACACGGCCCCGGCCAAGCTTGCCATGGCGAGGCTCGAATCGCTGGCTCGGCGGCATGTGCCGACAGTTCCCCGACAGTTCCGCGACAGTTCCCCGACAGTTCCCCGACAGTTCCCCAACAGTTCCCCGACAGTTCCCCGACAGTTCCCCGACAGTTCCCTGGTGAGAGCTGGGCGTTTCGCTTTCTCAAGAGCCGGGCGCTTGAGCCAGGTGCACGGGTTGCCGAACCTGTAGCGCTGCTCGAGCGGCGGGCGTACGGCGGTCGGCCGGCCGTTTCGGCGCCGATAGTTTGGCCATGGCAGGTCGTGTTGGCCCGCAGTGCGGCGTCATTCGAGCACTGTTGCGCCTACATCCGAGTGTGTGTGGCACGGTGAGTGATCTGGCTACAGCTGACTGCTCGAGAATATGGTTGACCGGTCAAGCCATCGGACGTTGCTTCCTCAGACGCCTGGCTGAAATATCTCGAGACCTCAGACGCCTGGCTGGAACGGGAGAGCTCAGACGTCGCTTCTTCAGACGCTTTAAATTCCTTAAGACCCCGGGCCAGGCTGGGACGGGAGAGCTCAGACGTCGCTTCCTCAGACCCCTGGCTGGAATGTCTCGAGACATTGGATCAAGCTGGGACGGGGAGAGCGCGGGGCTCATGAGAAGTGACTGTTCGCGGTGATTGCGCCCTAGCGCATTGTTCTCTGGCAGCGTGCGCATGCCAGTGCCTCTTACTCTGTGGCTTATACTCAACGAGATGAGCTACCTTTTCATTGTCAAGCTATATCAAGTATTTGTAGGGAATGCTTACTGAATAATTAGTAGTACCTGGCATGTGTTCCACCACACCGTTAGGCAAGTGAACAATAGCCGAGCTGGATGACCGACCTGTTATAAATTAATGAGCAGTTCGGAAACTGGACGGATTCAGTTTTCGAAACCGATCGGACTGTGATAGGTCGACATCATGGTCGCTTGGTTCGAGTTTCCAGATACACGGCACGCCAACAATGTCTGTATGAGCACTGGTCTGGTGATCAGGCACAGCTGCTGCCATGTACGCACAAGACGAGATATATCGATGCACGTTGAGGGGCAGCACACTGCAGCTAAAGGCGGTCGATGTCGCGTTTGATCTTCCTAGGTGGTGGACCATGCTCGGGTGTATCCTGGCGAGCAAAGAATACTCCATTCGGTGGCTGTTTTCACCAGCGGTCCTCGTTCAACCGATAAGAGGAATAAGTGTTTCTTTTTTCAACGTGTGAGTGCGATTTGTAAGGTGTGCAACGATGGGTGCCATTTTCTAGTGAAATGAGAAAATTACGGGACACTGGCCGACCACCATTACAGTCTACAGCCTGACACGGCCTCGTATCATCACATTCTACCGTCGGATTCTGCAATGGGTATCGTTCCAGGACGCATCCCGGCGCGGTGCGATGCAGCCTCCTGTTGCAGTCTTCAGTCAAGTCCGGCTTGGCTCACTGTACATCACAACACAGCCTGCACTCACAGTCAGTGTGCCTCACGCACCATGTCTTCGCGGTCCAAAGTCCGATGCAGCCGGTCGCCACCGTGGTCCACCGGAGTCAATCCAGAGATCCGAGTTCGAATGGCAAACCCCGGGTTGGGAGTGGCGACATTTGGCAATCCAGCACGCAGGGGCGGATGCATGGAGATGCATCGGCCATACCCCCTCCCCGAACCGGGATTGAGAAGGGGTCAAATAAGCACCTCCCCCGACAAATAATTACCTCCCCCGAAATACATAGCTGTTCCCACACAGAGCTACTGGATAGAGTTGAAAAGAGAGAACGCAAAGTGAGGAGATGATCCGGTGCTTTTGGAGGCCAACACGATCTTTGGGAGTCCAGGTGTATTTTTCCGAGCCCTGGCTCGTGCCTTCTGGGCATCGCTTTACCTTTTTCAAGCGTCCGACGCGATTTTTACGCGAACTCCACTGGAATATTGCGGGTTCCAGAGCTATTTTGAGGATCCCGGCGCGATATTTTCACAACCAGTCGTGATTTTTCGGGGCACAGGCGGGGGGAGCTCGTTCTTCGGCCCCTTGGGTACGGCACTGCTCAGCACTGGAAACCAAGCAATACAAATTGAATATTGATTGGAAAAATGCACGCCAGCAATGGGTTCAGTGTGGCGACGTATAGCCAGCAACTAAACCAGAAACTGAGATTGCGGCATAAAGTTGCAAAGCATTCCTGGAGAGTATCGCTGGTTGTTCGAACGGTTGAAGCCGGAGATCATGTTTGCACGATTTTGCATGCAATCGCGATTATGAGAAAATTCTCAATAGATATCCGTGTGCTCTAGTTCTCAATACTGAATGCTCAAATACCAGCTCAAATTACAACAAACGACAGCTCAAAACCTAATGATGGTATTTATGCAATATGTGAGGCACATTTTCACATTCTATCCCGCAATTTTCTCATGGATGAAACAAGTTGATGAAAAATGCGCAAACAATTTCAAGATATTTCTGCTACAAATTGTCGAAAATAGTAATTCAACAATGGCATTGTTGTTAGCTCAAACGTGTTCGTGACCTGCAGTGTTCAAGAGCATGATTTGCAGCTGCAATAGTTGCCAGTCAATGCTTCAATTGGCTCCACTTGATATAAATGATATAGCATTGTTGGAGCCAGGTCAAAGTGCCCTATGCATGGCAAAAATATCATTCCAATGCATGTCATGAGCAAGATGTACCAGCAAAGTTGTTATTTATGGCTGTGTAAGCAATCCCCATCATCATTAATATGTGTTCACCCACAATTCAAAGCAAAAGGCAAGTATTATCCCAGTCACCAATATGTGTGACCGGGAAAATTTTAATGCAAAATGCCTATATGGGATATTTAACACACGCCCTGGAGGGGGGGCGAAATCCGCCCACCCCTCCGGTTTTTCGAAGATAACTCCAGATTTTACCATCCGGTATGCGCCATTGTTTGTGTACCTGCCAATGAATGACCGGCGCGTTATTTAAAGTAAGAAAAATGAATATCGACTGAAAATGTTTCGAGTTAGAGGTCGCTAAAGTCAAAAACGTTTATCAGCGCCAGGTCACAAATATCGTCGCTGATGCGCTTCCCGTATATTAGCAAAAAGGAAGTGTTCTTGGCAAAACTAGCGACTTCTTTGATGTACATTGTCATGCTACATTGTTCCAGAGTCATGTCAAGTCACCGAGGTCAAGTCAGGTCAAGTTCATAACAGGTTAACACACGCCCTAGAGGGGATATGGCGAAATCAACCAATCCTTCCGATTTTTCGTACATAACTCCATATGATACCGGCCGATATACGCCAAATTTTTCGCGTACCTGCTTAGAAATGACCGGCGCATTGTTTAAAGCATGAAAATTGGAAATCGGCCGAAAAAAAATTCAAGTTAGGGGCCGTTAAAGTAAAAACAATTCGCAGCGCCAGACCACAAAAATCGGCGTTGATGCGCTTCCCGTATATTGGCAATAGGGAAGTGTTCTTGACAACACTAGCAACTTGTTTGATGCATATTGTTATGCTATATAGTTTAAAAGTCATGTTAGGTCGCCAAGGTCAAATCAGGTCAAGTTCATGATAGGCTAATGGAACCAAACTTGGTCAACTGGAATGTGTCATGCGATTGATGTCACTTTACATGTTGCTCCCTATACATCCCGAAATCTACTGTTTGTCATTGTGTGCCTAAGCATTTCCATACTTTATTCATGTATTTCACTCGTTTATTTGCGAAGCCGATTGTGCCGAGCCGCCCAACGGAGCAGTCGGGATGGGAGCCCGGTTCCGGTAACTGGAGCTGGTAATTACCTAATAAAGTACTCCTATATAGGTGACCTGAGGTCAAATGGCGGATCTGACATCTGTATTGCATCATTAGTAATGTCCAAAACATCATTAATGCCAATTTTGGAGCATTTAAACACAACCACAGCGATCCATAACAATGACAAGCCAATCCACGCAAAACCAGAACATTTAGCTATTTTGACCTCATTTGACCTTGAAGATATTGACCTAAGGCCATGAACTTTGCACACAATAGAGTTCACTATCGTGCCCATCCATCCTGTGAATTTCGTTATTCTAGCCTTTGTAGGAGCTGATATCTTAGGGGGGGCGGAATCCGCCCCCCCTTCAGTGCGCGTTATTTTCAGAGGCCCTCCAGGGCGCGTGTTAAATGCAAAACTCATCTATTTTTTGTAGGAAGGTCAAATCATGCCCGTTTGTATTTCTGCCATCAAATCTGTCAATTTCAATTGGCTAGGTGTCACAGAAGGTCACGAGGTCACACGACCATCGGGTCACGAGTTCAAAGGTGAAAAATGCTGATACTTTATCACAGATGTATTTTCCTTAATAATTTTTTTAAATTCTCAAACATGCATAATATGTCACACTTTCTCTTCACCATCGATGGGATATATATCGTCAAAGATATACCCTTGTTGTGTGACCTCTGTTGTGAGCGTGGGTGAGTGGGGGTGGGGTGGGGGGTCCGGACCCCCTGGTAAGGTACCTTGCTAATGCTAATTTATCATCATTTTCCCTATCCAATTTGAAAATGTCTTGAAACTAAGGACTTGGAACCCATA
Source organism: Imbricaverruca yamaguchii (assembly GCA_034440575.1). Classification (NCBI taxonomy): domain Eukaryota; kingdom Metazoa; phylum Arthropoda; class Thecostraca; family Neoverrucidae; genus Imbricaverruca; species Imbricaverruca yamaguchii. Next base: position 1,722,684 of record JAOTOL010001660.1, read on the forward strand.
GTTTCGTGAGAGATATCTAGACCTGTTTATATGAAGCAGGGTTGGGGATCTCTTACGAAGCCAGTGATAGGAGGTCCAAATTCTAATTTTCAAGACATATTTTCAGATTGAATAGGGAAAATGACAAATAAACATCAGCAAGGTACCAAGCCATTGGAGGTCTAGACCACCGACCCTCCCGGGATATCAAGCCGTGCTAAGAAGTATATATTTCTGATGTTTGTTCATCCTGTAAGTCGTATTTGTCATACATAGTACAATAATGTTGGTACCTAAGTAGATACGCGCCTACAAAAAAGCACACACACAAAGTAGACATTATAGCACAAGCCACAGATAGTAAGGATACAGGGGTGTCGATTTATATCATTGTGTGAGGGTCACGGCCCCACCAATGTTGATCATGCCCCCCGAAAAAAATTGATTTGGGCCCCCCAATAACCTATGCTGTTTTTATGCTGATTAGAAAGCTAAAGGAGGAAAAAGAAAAACGCCATGCTACATGGAAAACTTAGTTGACGTTAACCAGCATATTTTGTACTGTTGGCTTCGTCCTTCCCTGATGTTAGGCACCAAGGAAATACCCTTCCTCATCGTCATCACAGCTCAGGCCGGCTGTGCTCCGATGCTTTATCATGGCTGGTGTGTTTTAGCCTGCATATTGGGCGCATAAATATTTAATTTAAACCGTTGTGTGTTTGTTGGTGTTTAGAGTGAGGGGAGGGTGACGGTGACGTTGACGATGACGATGACGATGACGATGACGATGACGATGACGATGACGATGACGATGACGATGACGATGACGATGGCGATGACGATGACGATGACGATGACGATGACGATGACGATGACGATGACGATGACGATGACGATGACGATGACGATGACGATGACGATGACGATGACGATGACGATGACGATGACGATGACGATGACGATGACGATGACGATGACGATGACGATGACGATGACGATGACGATGACGATGACGATGACGATGACGATGACGATGACGATGACGATGACGATGACGATGACGATGACGATGACGACGACGATGACGATGGACCCGAATACATTGTATGACACTGTAGTTGCATGATATGACTCACAGTTTTTATGTTGACATGCACGGTGCTCTGCTCTTTTGCTTATGTGACTTCACCTGTTACTATACGATTTTTCCCGTTGGCAAGGATGCTGAATAAGCATAAACATACACATCGTCAAATAAAAATAAGAATTGTTGAGGTCAGAAAATATAATGGGCGAAATCCGATAAGTTTTTGGTTGTGTGGTGGGGTCCACTACCCCCCCCCAATGCTTTTTTCCTTAAAAAATCGACACCTCTGCAAGGCCACATATAAGGCATTTGATTAAACATAGAGGGGAAAATATGCAGGGAAGTAATTATTCCCCTCTGAAAACAGAAATCTTCGATCGTGTTCATTTTCTAAGTGTATTGATAACAGGCTTATTTCAATTTATGTGCTGCGAATGAATGAAGTCTTCGAAGATGATGTGAATGGTATGTATCATCTGCGTTGAACAGAAGCTGTATTATGTCGCTACTTTATGTGGAAAAGCATACATTATTAATCCGATCTTCAGTGCACCTTGACCGGTGCCCAGCCGGACTAGGGCACGCGAGATCGGCAGGCGACGGGACTTCGGTCCCACCATGCTGAGTATTTACCACTGATGATGATGATGATTAAATTGTAGCAGCCTGCCACCAGTGGGTGATATCGGCTGCTTACGTCGGTTTAGGTCGGTTGGAGGCGGTGGTCCGGACGGTGCCTGGTAGTAGTTGGGGGGAGGGGGTTGGGGGTCGTCGCCTTTGGTGTGAACATTGCACGAAACATTGTGTTCATACAACCGTGTATGAACACGGCTGTATTTACCACCGCCCGCGGCGCCTATTTACCACAGCCTGCCGCCGCGCGCCTCGGCAGCGCAGCTCGCACCATGTGCGGCGGCGGCTGCGCGCCCAGCGACGTCAGCGGGGAGCCACCCTGGCGGCAGCAGCAGAAGCCGCCAGTGTTGTGGCGGCGCCCGGGACCGGCGGTCGTGTGTGCGGAGCGCGCGGTGTCGCTGGCGGCGGACGCGGTGCGCGTGCTGGTGGTGTCGCATGCCGCGTGGTGCTGTGTCGCGCGTCGGCCTGTGTCGCACAGAGAGCCGGTGACCGTCGTCCGCGCGCCTGCAGCTGCCGCCTGTGACGGTAAGGCGATCGCTCCCGCCGATGAAATCCAACCGTGAACACCGCACCGAGTGAATTATTAGTTGCCGACTGTGGAAAATGCTCAGTGTAGCCGGACCATTTTAGTTTTGTAGCGCACAGATTACGATAAAGCTAGAACGACTCCTGCATTTGGCGCGACTTGACAGTCTGAAAACGCGGTGAGGCCGTACCGGAGGCTATCAAGCAAGACAATCATTTTGATTGCACTGGAATCCCCAGATGAGATGTCCGAGAATCTACAAGGCACCCATGCCCAAGTCAAATTGATGTGTTTGTGATCCTGTAGCGAGAATGCGCGTAGTTCTTTTTAGAATGGTACACCATCGAAAACAAGGTAGGAATACAGCTGAAGAAGCCTGTTTCTGGCTGATTGGCCTGCGCACAATCAGACGGGGTGGAACGCTGGGGGAATTGGAAATCGTGAAATTGCATTCAATTTTGTATCATCCAAAAGTATTGAATTTTCATTGGAAAATGGAACGGCCCTTCATTTAAGGTGGTATTTCTTACGGGATAAACGGCTCAGGTTGAGAAGATCCTAGTACTCTCCCACTTGTCGCTACTCTGAATACTTGAGTAGGCAATGCACTTAATGGCACCGACTCCAACTATCATCCTGCTATCCATGGCATTATTGACATGATTTGAGAATCGCTTTAGATGTAAATGAGTAAGATGAGAAGCACGGGCAGCTTGTCAAGAAACTCTTCCCGAAACGTCTCCAATCTGTCTTTCAGTATGAAGTCCGATTTGCTTTCGTGATATCCTGTGCTCTAATCCCAGGCGTGCAGAAAACGCCAGACAATGCAATGCTATAGTCGCCGAGCAGAACTTATATATAACTACTGCCGTATGGTAACTCAGAACAGCGTGCACGAGGCAATTGCTTCGGGGAGACCAGAGCAGAGTTCGATGGCCGGAGGATGATGCAAAGCGTCCCCACGATTTCGGGAGAACGCAACAAAAAAAAAACAGCCCTCTTCTGTGTAAATGTGAACCAACCGTCTTTGTGATGGTGTTGCATTATCGGTCTCTGTGGTTCACATTTCCCATGCTGGTTCACTGTTTCTTTTGAAGGGTCAGGCTTTTTCACTGCTCTCTTTGACGGTCCCTGCATACTCATCCTTTGATCAGCCACACAGTTCACTGTTTCCCTTGGCGAGTTTCGATGCTTCACTATTTCCTTGACTAGCTTCGATGGTTCACTGTTTCCCTTGGCGGTCTTTGCTGATTCACTGTTTCCTTTGGTGTTTCGATGGTTAACTGTTTCCTTAAAGAACTTCGTTGGTTCACTGTTTCCTTTGGCGGTCCTCGCAGGTTCACTGTTTCATTTGGTGAGATTCGCCGGTTCACTGTTACCTTTGACGGGCTTCACTGGTTCACTGTTTCCTTTGGCGGTCCTCGATGGTTCACTGTTTCCTTTGGCGGTCCTCGCTGGTTCACTGTTTCCTTTGGCGGTCCTCGATGGTTCACTGTTTCCTTTGGCGGTCCTCGCTGGTTCACTGTTTCCTTTGGCAAGCTTCGATGGCTTACTGTTCCCCTTCAGTGGTCGCATTTGATGCAAGGCGCTGGTGGGTAGACTGCGGCGGCCGATCCAATCTATAAACACGAACAGTTCGATATTCCCTGAGTCCCCGCTGATTCGGCCAGCAGCAGAGTGGACTTCTGTCACCCTCGGCAACAGCACGTTTTCAGACCAATCTCACGGCACACAAAGTGGCACGAGGAGCAGCCAGTCGGTTCACTCTGTGAGACACTCCCACTGGATGAAAGACCTGGAGCACAGAAGCACGGAGCAGGAAAAATGCAATGGATCCTCATTTCTGCGCCGACCCCACTTTTCCTCACTTGATGGTACTTGTATTTTCTGTACAAAAAAAAATGGCATGCAACAAATGCTACGCTATGGAGAGGAGAACGGAAGGGGCATACAATGTTGATCCCCGCAAGGAAATGAACTGCCTGACATTTTTGTTCAATGCTTCGCCCATAAAGTTTCAGTACTTCGTCTATAGAAGTTATTTGAGATGGTCGCTCGTAAGATCTCTTCAGATTTTCTTCATTTTCCATGGCGGAACCGTTAAATATTCCCAAAATTGGCCAGCATCGCATCACGTTTATTTTCGTTTTTGTGCCTGGAGTCGGAGAAGTGTGAACATCTTTGTGAAATGAAATAGAAGCTGAGGTCTATTGCCCGATGGGTTGGCACACTGACCTTTATAAGGCGCCTTTCCAGTCATGTCTCCTACTTGATGGGCGGACTTAAAAATGAAAGCGAGATGTACCAGCCATTTCAACCAAATCTTGACACCTGTCCTAAGGGTTTTAAATCGGCGACCACCGTGTACTCTCCAAATTCGACATCGTTTACAATTAAGGATGTATCTTCAATTTATCCATCTAAAGTGATGATGCATGTGTCTGGCTCTCCAGCTATCAATAACCACCGTAACTATACGTTCCTTTATTCAAATTCGTTATCCCAGTTATGATTTGCCCATTTATCCGAAACAAAAACTTATTTTCCGAACGAAATTGGTGGAAAAGCAACTGATTTGTAAACCGACATACACTGAACCCATTGTAGGTTCCATGTCATGGACGCATGAACAGGGAAAGTTCAGCCTCTTCATTTTTTAGACTGCATATTTGCATAGAAAAGCCGCTTCACCAATGGAGCGATATTGACATTTAAAGCGTTGTAGACGACTTATTTGGAAGCCTGGAAACCAAGTGCGATGTGTCAACAAGCTGTAGCCGTCTTTGTAATCATTGGCGACCTGGGGCCAATTTCACCAACATCGCAAGTTTTGTATTCACACTGAATTTGGTGTGGATACACCTTTAGGTAATATTCACGTATTACCCCTCATAATTTCTTTATATCAACAAGGTCAGTCACCATCAGCTGACTGCCAGTTAGCTTTTGGTGATTTGCGTATTAATCATGATTAAATAGAAGTAAGTAAATATATTGTATTGCATTACAAATAATTAAATAAGATTACCTAAAGGTGTATTCACACAAAATTCAGTGTGAATACACAGCTTGTGATGGAGTGAATTGGTCTCTGGCCGTGTTGTGGCAGGCACCGAGCGGCGCGTGCGACGGATACTCGGCGGCACTGACCTCTGACCCCACCCGCCCAGTGCACTCTGAGTGGCAGCACCGGCGGCGGCGCGCGGAGCGCCGCGCGGCCGTGCACCATGTGGACGAGGCGAGGTGGTGGTCCGCGAGTAGCGGCGCCGTTATCGTCTCGTCCCAGCGTGCACTCGCGCCAAGCTGGCGGCGGACGGCCACTGGCCGGCGTGTCGCCGCGCTCGAAACGACCGACCGGGGAGGGCGAGCTGTGTGGCGATATTAAAATCGGAACTCTTCACAGTGCCGACGCAAAATGCAATGCTTGCCAGCCAATTTTGGCTCTCAGTCCACTGGAATGATGTGCCTCCGCATCTCCACTTTAGGTTGTCCACGAGCGAAAGTTTATAAGTATGAAGATGCACATGGTCCTTGCGAAGGCGTGTTTGCCTAGAGGGCCACCCCTGGCGCACGCATGCTCCACTAGTCCCTAGCGCTAGTCTCGTCTTTCCAAACCAGTGTCTTTGAGACATACAGCGGATCGTTCTGCCTTCGCCCGTGCAACATACATCAATTATCATCGCCCACACAACTTGCCAAACAGCAACAAGTACACCTAGCTTCTTCGCCTCGTCATGGCTTCGCAAGGCTACCATTTCATTGACCTAAAGGTGTCCAGACAACTCGGAAACCTTTCCCGTCAGTGAAACTTTGTGCCAGAGCTTGAGGCTTTGATGTTTCGGGTGCTCTAGGGTAATCCTGTACCCTCACAAGGGTTTTTTTAACGCGAAGGGTACATATAAGGCTACTTCATCAGAATGATATGACCGAGGTTTCACATATTAACTTAGCTTTGATGAGCTTTGCCATATTAACATACACAAACACTTCTGTAATCACACAAGATTACTTACTACGAGCCAAACTTACCTACTACGAGCCAAACAACTCCAACCTGCGTTTACACAATGGCACATGATGCGATAAATACTAGAATTGTGGCATGCATCGATAATTATAGGTGTTCGTTTTTTTCCTATTTCAGCCAGCTATGGGATTTGCAGAATCAGTTGGATTCGTCAGGAACATTCTGAAGCCTTTCATCGCCAGTGAGAGTTAAAATGGCCAAAAATCGTTATCCTCAGCTCACTACTCACATCAAGTTCTTCTGATGACATTCTATATCATTAGACTGCATGCATGTGTATCCATTGTGTTTATTTTGTCAGGAACAGCTGAGTTAATTTATCCATTAGTAAATCAGCAACTAAGCTACTATTTCGAAGCATACTTTTTTATTTAATGGCCGTCCGTTTATACGGTGAACTTCTGAGTGAACCTGGGTCGTATTTGTGCGATGCTATTTCCAGCTTCTCGTCCCTCCCTTTGAGACCATGATCGGATAGGGGCCTATAAGGCATCTCATTTCAGCTTTGAATGCGAACCCCGCCTCCACTGGATGATGAATTCATTATCTGTCTCTCCTCGCCCTAATGCCGTCTGCATTCGGATGCTGATGATGGTCTAACGGAGCAAAATCCAAGAGATTGGGCCTGGGAATGATGCCGCACGGCCACGTCTGCTCGGTTTTCTATTTTGCGTCATTATTTGTTCATGTTGGGAGGCGCATCTTCTGTAGTATTTTCCCCCCTGTCCTGTCCTATGTTGTGCGTCTTCCCTTCTTGATACTGGTCTTTTGTGACCGCTTTTATAATTAATTTTATTCTATTCGAAACCGATTCGTTTTTACTACTAAAACCAGAACGGTTCGGCTCCTGTGCAATGTCACCTGCAAACGCCAGTGCTCCTAACATGGTTACTATGCCACATTACTGCTATACTACGGTATTTATTAATTGCGCTCCATGTTGCATCACTGCTATACCACGGTACTATTGCATCGCATTCCCAACATCACCCCCACACGACCTTGCTGACATGGGAGCCTCCCGCTACATACTCTATTGCGGCCCTCCTTCCCCCAGTCCCCTCTCCACCAAAGAGAACAACGATATTACTGTATGTTTCTGATAAAACTTCTACGCGTGCTTTTACTGTATAATGTACTGTTGCAGACTACTGTTAATACACCACTCGTGCTATATAATATACTGCTGGAGACCACTGTTCTTACACGACTCCCGCTATATAATACTGCTGCAGATCACTGTTTTTACGCGAATCCTGCTATATGTTATACTGCTGGAGACCACCGTTTTTACTCCACGTCTATATAATATACTGCTGCAGACCACTGTTTGTACTCCACTTCTGCTATATAATGTACTACTGCAGACCACTGTTATTACTGCACTTCTGCGAGACACCGTCATGCAGTTATTTTTTTTATCGTGAAATGCGGTGAAATATACTACCTACTGAACACTGAATCGGCATCCTTCCTGAACTTGCATCGACATCGTGCTTCTTGGTGCGTGTTTGCGAAGTCTGTATGCGGATATGGCGGATATGCGGATAAGTCTTGACGCGGACATTACATGGCGCAATTCCAGATAAAGGGATTACCTATGTTATGGTATGTTCTAAAATGCTTCTTTTTGGCATGGGTATATGCACATATATATATATATATATGTATATGTATACAATAGTTCACGCTAATATGCGTATCTATTCTTACCCCTGTAGTGGTCGCCATATTTTGGGCTTCGAGAGCATCACTGTCTACAGCAGACCCGACTGACGGTAGGACGGAGCGATTTCCGCCCGGCGCAGCTGCCCGCCGCCGCTATCGGCTGCCTGCAATGTGGAATGCTGATCCGACAGAGGGCTGCTCGCCAAATACTCGGGGTAAAGTCTAACGATTATCTATGAGAGCCAGACATTGTTTGGTTTTGTGAAAGAAGAACAAGAAATGGCTACGAAAAATAGCATCAGTCAAAGCAGCAGCAGCAAAGCGCTCGTCATGGTCCTGGGGTCGAACTGGGAGCCGACACAGCTGACGACGATTGATCGTCCCCGATATCCAGCTGTACGAGGAAATACTAGATCGACTCCTCCGAAAAATGTAATCACCCACAACTTCACATGCCATTAAGCTGTAAACTACAATGCTGTGGCCCTTCACAACCAACGAGACGGCTGCAAAATATGGTGCCACTGTTATCATTGAAGAAATCTATGGTGCCAAAGGCGATGGAAGGCGTGCTAAGCGCTTCAGAAGCCATCTTAGTTGGTTTCGGATGATGCTAATAAAACCGAAAACTGTGCAGCAGTTTTACGAACGAGACATCAGCCGGATCTGTCTAGGGAAAAGTGACAGGGCCAGCGTGCGTGATACAAACGGAGAAAAATGCCACCATCAAAAACTATACACAGTGCTTTCCATTCTGCGTGATATTTACCAAATATACAAGGCGGAGACAGCGGCGCCTGTAGGATTCCCTGCATTTGCCAGTCTCAGACGCTTTGATGCGCTTTGATCATTGCTAGCGGCACACTCTCATGTGTCATTAGCGTATGTGGATGTGCTTTCACCATCACAATCCCAAGCTGATGGTAAAAGCTATCAGTTCAGATTTTACAGCGGCATAGTTAATCGGCAAAACAGTGTGCGACAGCAACAGTGAACAATGTGTGCTTGGCAAATTCGACAACCGGGTCAGGCTGAACTTCGGAATGTCCCGAAGACAGGGAATGTCGAGGCAGATGAAGTGGAATGCATGCAGTGGTCTAGCGCTGGCTGAACGACGCTGGTGTCGGCGCGTCAGGGTGCAAACGAGCTTATCGGTTGTGGGCTGCATTTTCTGCCCGCGTCGGCAGCATTTCATTGTCCAGCCACAGAAGAAAAATCTGAGGGATTTCAAGCCCCTCAGATCTGTTGAATCACGAAGATATAACGACGGCTGACCCTACTGGAAATTATTCGTTTGTGGTACAAGTCTGAGCTCATAGATACCACTAATAAAAATGTTCAGGCTGCCGTTCGTGCATTCGCTGTCTACACGAAAGCCGATGGCCCAGGCTGACTTTATGCTTCAGTCAGAAGTTGTCAAACGCATGAAGCTGACAAGTGCAAATACACAAACACCCACCACTTCAGTGACTGCTGTGTAGCCCAATACGAAAATAGGTTTAGCATCAGAAACAGGACTATGTATACGGTAGACGTGAGCATGGTATGTGAATGGCGTTTGTGTGCTACTTTGTCATGGAAAAAGGACCTTGCGACGCCGTTGACGGCACCGTCAAAAGGCTGACCTTTCCTGGCCGTCTACAGCGACCAGAAATGGATCGGATCAGCACACCTCACGCGATGTTTGAGTACCGCAGCACCCCCATACAAGGCATGAGCAGTGACGACAAATTACCACTATGCAAATAATCTGGTCATGGTTTTGCTCCCCGAAAACAGCCATTGGACAGAGAACAATTGATTCATTGGTATTGTTGTTCATGAGGGGGAGGTGCGTGCAGTTGGTCACTGGGAGTGGGTCCACCCTGGGTACTGCCACCGCCGCCGATGGCATGGACACGGCGGCAGTGCCCGGGGTGGCAGCTGGAGGAGGTGGCGGTGCCCGGGGTAGCAGCGGGAGGAGTTGGCAGTGCCCGGGGTGGCAGCGGGAGGAGGCGGCAGTGCCCGGGGTGGCAGCGGGAGGAGTTGGCAGTGCCCGGGGTGGCAGCGGGAGGAGGTGGCAGCGGGAGGAGGTGGCGGTGCCCGGGGTAGCAGCGGGAGGAGTTGGCAGTGCCCGGGGTGGCAGCGGGAGGAGGCGGCAGTGCCCGGGGTGGCAGCGGGAGGAGTTGGCAGCGGAAGAGGTGGCGGTGCCCGGGGTAGCAGCGGGAGGAGTTGGCAGTGCCCGGGGTGGCAGCGGGAGGAGGCGGCAGTGCCCGGGGTGGCAGCGGGAGGAGTTGGCAGTGCCCGGGGTGGCAGCGGGAGGAGGTGGCAGCGGGAGTAGGTGGCAGTGCCCGGGGTGGCAGCTGGAGGAGGTGGCGGTGCCCGGGGTGGCAGCGGAAGGAGGCGACAGTGCCCGGGGTGGCAGCGGCAGGAGGCGGCAGTGCCCGGGGTGGCAGCGGAAGGAGGCGACAGTGCCAGGGGTGGCAGCGGAAGGAGGCGACAGTGCCCGGGGTGGCAGCGGCAGGAGGTGGCAGCGGGAGGAGGTGGCAGTGCCCGGGGTGGCAGCGGGAGGAGGTGGCGGTGCCCGGGGTGGCAGCGGGAGGAGGCGGCAGTGCCCGGGGTGGCAGCGGGAGGAGGCGGCAGTGCCCGGGGTGGCAGCGGAAGGAGGCGACAGTGCCCGGGGTGGCAGCGGAAGGAGGCGACAGTGCCAGGGGTGGCAGCGGAAGGAGGCGGCAGTGCCCGGGGTGGCAGCGGAAGGAGGCGGCAGTGCCCGGGGTGGCAGCGGAAGGAGGCGACAGTGCCCGGGGTGGCAGCGGAAGGAGGCGACAGTGCCCGGGGTGGCAGCGGAAGGAGGCGACAGTGCCCGGGGTGGCAGCGGAAGGAGGCGGCAGTGCCCGGGGTGGCAGCGGAAGGAGGCGACAGTGCCCGGGGTGGCAGCGGGAGGAGGTGGCAGTGCCCGGGGTGGCAGCGGGAGGAGGTGGCGGTGCCCGGGGTGGCAGCGGGAGGAGGTGGCGGTGCCCGGGGTGGCAGCGGGAGGAGGTGGCAGTGCCCGGGGTGGCAGCTGGAGGAGGTGGCGGTGCCCGGGGAGGCAGCTGGAGGAGGTGGCGGTGCCCGGGGAGGCAGCGGGAGGAGGTGGCGGTGCCCGGGGTGGCAGCGGGAGGAGGTGGCGGTGACAGACGCAGTAGCTGGCCGGCGATATTGAGCCCATCGTTATGCTCAAGACTATGTATATAACATAGGTTTCTACTACATCTACTTTTATCCAAGTATTAAATTATGTACGAATATGTCGTCACACAGTTATTGCGTGCACGAGTACAACTGTATGTGTTTGTAACCTACGAGTTTCGACTTCATTTATGTCACATAGAAGGACATTGTGCTAATCCGATGCTGTCTGAAGAGCAGGTTTTCATCAGCAAGGTTCATTGAAGGCACCAGAGGGATTAGCCTACAGGCTGATTGACTAGATTACGGTGGCCGCGCATTAGGCGTCATCTAGCTCGTCGTGCAAGAAGTTCCGGACCTGGTGAGAGCTCGACGTGTAAACGTTGTGGTACAAATGTGTGTGTTATTACCCAAAGTACCATTGTGGCGAAGCATCATTGTAGGGCGCTGCTTGGGTCATATTGCACGACACATTATTCATCTTGCAGGGGTGTTTTTTATGTGCTTTTGAAGGGGCAAGTGCCCCTCAGTGTTGGCTTTTCCCCAATAATAGTTTATTTAACATGGGACCCTATGGAGTATGTTCCACAATCAATTTGGACCCATCCATGGCCTTTCATGCATTGTGTTCCAACCCCAATTATTTTCAGAAATCAGCGGTCGTGGCATCATTGCGGTTTCGGACCCAATGAACACCAAATGTTATGCTAAGTTATATGCCGAGAGAGATTGGTAAGCAGCAAGCACTTGATCTTCACTGTCCGTTCCATCATCAAATGCGTGATATTCCAACAAGTTGGTCGTCTTGAACGGACAAAAGCGGATTCGTTCAATTATCCTGGATTTTTTTGCCAGATGCTGACAGGCATTCACTGAATGATTGATATGGCCTACAGTTTTTTTTTCTCCACTGACCAGCAGGTCAATGGTGGTACACTGAGCATTGATGGCATCTTGGATCTCGAGCTAAAGTCGCTGAGCTGTGCAGGCAGCGGTGTGCATCACGAATGTTTGCCGGCTGACATCCCAGGCTCACGTTTTCCCAGACGCTATCTCCTACCCGCAGGTGTCGCCGACTTCCCAGGATATTCCAATAGTAAAACACGTTCTTGAACATTGCAGCAATGTCAATACTGGTACGTGGATCCGGGAAGTGCTGTCATTACAGCGTCCCTGCGTTGGAAATTGCTCTTAAACCAGTTGCTGGGCAGTGGGATGAACGTCTCTTCGGATGTGAGTGTCGGTTGTCATCATATGTATGGCAGCACTATGGAGGGCTTGCGTTTTGCTGTCGTTCATATACCATCCATTCTTTGTTTTCAATCTCTCTTCCCGGGGAAGCTGCCGTTGGACTGGTGTCATTTTCTTCTTTCTGGATGGGGAAGAATGAGCGAACGGCCAGCCAGATTCGTGAGTTGTTTCTTTATCCTCCGCATGTTTTTTTAGAATGAGGAGTCTTCTTATGAGTCAGTGCGGGAGTATGGCGGGCAGAATAACTGAATTGCTTCCGTTCTGCATCTTCACCAAGCTTGGTCACTTTCTGGCATAACAAGCACGTTGCTGTCGGATCACTTTTGTAATATCTGATCAGAGTCCACATAAAAGGCTGAGTCATGACTTGGAATATCAGTCCTCGCCGTAATTGGAGGGGGAGAGAGGGATTCTTCCCACCTCGTGGGGTTAAAAAATGACTCGGACACGTGTAGCGACAACATTTTCCTCCACAAATTGAGAGCATCGTGCACGCACCACTTTTCAGGAAGGACCTTCCATGCGCGGATACATAAAATACACTACAATTCATGCTGTCTTAACAAGCGTCAACCACAAGGCCGGAGTAGTTGTTGCAAACTTAATTGGCTCGAATCCAAGGGTGGAGATTATTTACTTTTGGAGGGCACCAAAATCTGGAGTTAACTTTCCATCAATAAATCCAGTTTTTGACATACGGAAATACGGAGGGGCGACCAAGCGGTTTTTCCGGTACTATTGTCTCCATGCAGTGGTCCTCTGAAGATGTTCGTGAGATTTGGCCTCGTGTCGAAGTTCTCGAACAAGACATTGAGGGTGAGGTGGTCCTAAATGGTCTTAAAGCTTAAATATTTGCATATATGGGCACAGGGAGGCGAAAGGTCATCTTTATAGATTGAGCAATGGGCGTTAATAATTCGTATGCTTTAATAAATCTGAAATCCTGGTCGAATTATTCGACAGGATTTCTTTGCTGAGACATATCTGGTTCCGTCTGGACCATTTGAATAACACACACAGAGTGCACCCCTACCCACATTATACACTCTAGATCCAGCTGATACCAGCGATACCTCTTAGAAAACAACAAAGTCAATGGTTGTAAAGGTGCAGTTTAATTCGTGAATATACCTCTTGGAAAATAACAAAGGCAATGGTTGTAAAGGTGCAGTTTAATTCGTGAAGGTGCTTGCATGCAGCCCTATTTCCTCACAGCTTTACGGTCTGTGTCAATAATACGTGGCCAAAAGGTGAAGTTGAGCCAAGTATGGAAATATATCACTTTGATTAATTGCGATTTTCCAGTAAAGTATTGAATCTTTGGATCGACCACACGGCCCTCTTGGCCTCAGGGAACCAGTGGGGAGAAGCGCCAGCTCCGACCTCAGCGCACGGAACGGAACAACTGCCCCAGTAATGGTGGCTTTCTATACAGCAGATGCCTGCCTCTGCCTTAAAATCCGGTTATGGCGATCAGAAATCACGCTGACAGCAGCTTGGTGCGATAGTAATGCCACGTGACAGTGACGTCAGTGCATGCCCACGTAGCGACGAAGTAAGCAGCGGTGAAAGCCAAAGTCCTGTAGCGACCAGATCCGTGGCAAAAATGTCGCGGTAGAAATAACATGGTGAACGTTGAATCCCAACCACGACTGGGAGTGTTGCGTGCCAGTTAGTAGCATATACTCATAAACTGGATAATTAGGGCTTTCGCATAGGATGACATGACTGGGTAAAGCGACCTAGTTTCCACTCATAGGGTCCGATGTGAATTTCTGGGGTGAGGTGCAGAACCCGGATGCCCACGCATCCGTAAAAGACGCAATTTTACATTTGCTGCGTTGGTGCCAGCAGCATCGCAGTAGTGTCATCGCCAACGACAGTTGCCATGACGGTGTCGGCGACATTCCCCTGATGTCTTGATCTGGCCCTGTAGCCCCCTGGGTGCGACTGACATGCGTGCACGTCTTCGCTGATTGTTCGCGTGTGAATGCGTGCGTGGGTGCACGTGCGTCCTCCGGCGCATTCGTAGAAGATATTAATTGCTACGTGCTGCGACGACCGACCGTCTATTTTCGGCCATCGCGTAACGTGACATCACAAGGAGTCGGTGCGGGACTGTTCTCAACCTGGCGACAGATGTAACAGGGCACTCTTCCCGCGACGTAACTGCCTTTTGCGACGGCCGGTCATCGTAAAGCGATCACACCCAGATTTCGTTGTTTCTGCAGCCATTCCGAAGTGCCGTCTTCACGATAACTACCGGACGGAATGATCTCTGTTGCCAGCGCTTGGCGCCCTTTAACACCGCGCGCCCCGACTCCAGCTGCCGGCCCTCCTGATTGCCTCGGCGATGGGAATCGGGGCCCTCCAATACCGTTTGGCAACCGGCGACGTCACATGGGCTGGACAATTGCTCAGTCCCGTAGGCGCTCCAGCTAAACTTACGTGTTTTCCACACAACATTTCCGATATTAAATACCACCAAAATCGGAGAAAATCAGGTTCATTTGAAAGCTTGAACTTCCCGTGGTATTCCGTGATGTCTGTACTACGTTCGATATCCTTAGGAAAGTTCTTTCGCAAACTGAAATCGTTTCACCTTAGCCAGCCTGAAGTTTTCTCGTTCGAATGAAATACAAACAATATGGCTCGCTGAGCAGTGACGCCTTCAGTGTAGATATACGAAGCTAGCAGACAAACATTACATACTGGTTTAACATTCTTTGTATGGGTGCATCCAATGTGAGCAATGCGCCGCACTGACACACCTCCCCCACAGAAAGCCAATGAATGATGATACATGCACTTATCACCTCACATGTGCTGAATCATTGCTTGATGAAATACTTAGTCTCCCTGCTCGTCGCTTGACAGTACCCAGTTTGAAGATATCTTTGTACTCACTTTCCTCGGAAGCCGGTCAGAGAACTTCAAACATGAACTTGCAGAATTGCCGTTGCCATTGCGCCCGTATTTGGCGCCACGGGCCACTCTCGCCAGCTCACTTGATATATAATTCAGAATCAAACACAAGTTTCGGCAGCGATGTCAGTTTGCAGTAGCATACGAACCCGGTTCTGCTTCATATGGAGCATCATACGTGCGGTCAGCCCATCGTGACTTCTACTGCAGGGAAAGCTGGGGGGAAAGCTGACCGCACCGAACACACTTTTACCAATCCAGAACCTTTACCTGTGAGGTACCGCGCTATATCATGTGATACCAGGCTTTGCGCCGACGACTTAGTTATTTTTGTAAAGACTTCGGCACGTCAGACCTTAGGATACTAAAATATCTATACTATACTAATTTCTAACCGAAAATGCAGGTTAAATTATACGTATTCGTATAAATTGCAGGTTGTCAGGTGATGCCCCAGATTGAGGTTACCACTAGCATGTATCAGCGTGCATGTGCGCATATTTTCTTGTTTCGTATTGGAAGTGGGGGCACTGTCAAAACACTAAGTTAACGGTAGTGCGGGGAATGGCGGACACAAAATATTATGTACATCGAATGGTAAACCAGCATGAAATATTTGTCTGCTTCCTTCTATATTTACTGAAGATGTCACTGCTGAACCAAGAAACGTTTCGGAATATAGTGAAATCTCTCATTCTGTCTTTCTAACCATGCACGTTATATATATATATATATATATATATATATATATATATATATATATATATATATATATATATATATATATATATATATATGTATCTGTATATGCGATTCATGCCTATTTATTGGATTGGTTATTTACAGATGCCTTATGAACACTGCTCATTTCTAACGAATGCAGCGAATGTCCGTGCCTTATTAGATATGTCAGCGCATTCGGGACTCTCTATTTGTATTCTGTTTGCATTCAGCATTCTGTTGTTGGCAAAATTTCCAGTGACATAGCTGGTTCTTTTGCATTTTTTTCACTCGTGTTGACATTTGGCATGCACCTCCACCACCCCCACCCGATCCTAGGCTGCTTCGAACATGGGCCCGACAGCTCCCCTTCCGTCTCCATCCCTGGTTTTTGTCACCCCTCACCCCCCGCACTCTGCAGAAAATTCAGCCCAGGCGCTAACAACTCGGCCCGCCACACCACCACAGAGTAAAATAATTGACGATGTGACCTGGAAATTCACAGTTAATGGAATTGTGCTATTTCATCCTTGTCTTAGGTTTTTACGAGTTTGCCACATGATGTATGGGCAGTCATCATGCACACGACTGCTAAATACTTTAAAATGCATCTGACTGAAGTGAAAGTCATTCCGCTTTTTTAATCCTTATTTGGCGATCCTTTATTTTCTTCCAATCTTTCACTATTCCGAAGCAACTTCTTTCTTCATCCACACAGTTAATGGTGAAGTAATTTTAGGACACTGCCCCACCATTCGGTTCGTTTTTTGCCAGCGCCGGCCACCTTCCACGACAGCGGCTGGGGGCAGCGGTAATGATGTGGCGCCGCCGACCCCGGCGAACACCAGCCGATACGCAGTAACGGGTGCCAGGTAACTGGCGATTTGGAGCCATTAAATTGAGGCCGTCCTGCCACCAGCACCGGGCGCCGTGCGGGATTCCACTGGATCCGACCCCGCGTGGTCCGCCAGCATCAGACACCGTGCGAGATACCGCCGGGTCCGACTACGCGTGGTCCACCAGATAATCGATTCGGCGACGCCGGTAGCTAATGAGAGACACCAGTGGCTGAAGAGAGACGCCAGTAGCTAATGAGAGACACCAGTGGCTGAGGAGAGACGCCAGTAGCTGAGGAGAGACCAGTAGCTGAGGAGAGACCAGTAGCTGAGGAGAGACACCAGTGGCTGAGGAGAGACGCCAGTAGCTGAGGAGAGACCAGTAGCTGAGGAGAGACACCAGTGGCTAAGGAGAGACACCAGTGGCTGAGGAGAGACACCAGTGGCTGAGGAGAGACACCAGTGGCTGAGGAGAGACACCAGTAACTGAGGAGAGACGCCAGTAGCTGAGGAGAGACACCAGTACCTGAGGAGAGACGCCAGTAGCTGAGGAGAGACGCCAATAGCTGAGGAGAGACACCAGTAGCTGAGGAGAGACGCCAGTAGCTGAGGAGAGACATCACTAGCTGAGGAGAGACGCCAGTAGCTCAGGAGAGACACCACTAGCTGAGGAGAGACGCCAGTGGCTGAGGAGAGACGCCAGTAGCTGAGGAGAGACGCCACTAGCTGAGGAGAGAAGCCAGTGGCTGAGGAGAGACGCCAGTAGCTGAGGAGAGACGCCAGTAGCTGAGGAGAGACACCACTAGCTGAGGAGAGACGCCAGTGGCTGAGGAGAGACACCAGTAGCTGAGGAGCAATTCTCGCTTCAGATGCAGACGACCTCTGGTTCCATTCCCGACAAAGTGAGCTTCGTTCGAGCTAGGCATCACCAGCCGAAAACGCAACCGCGCCATGGATTATTTAATCAACCAGCATCCCTCCGCAGTTTGAGATACCTCTGTTGTGTAATGATGTACGTCACAGTACCCACTATGTGTCGAATCTTCGATGATGCTTTTTGCCAAACTCAATATTGAAGGAACTGGACACTCAGCGACGGGGAAACCGACCTTGGGTGTCTGCAGAGTCTGACATTGCTGAGCTTCGGCTAGTGCCGGCTAAGCCTGCTATAAACGGCACGACAACCTGCGGGCGAACGCCGTCAAATACCAGCGTGGACAGCGAAGCCAAGTTATTGGCTTCGTCAGCGATGTTTGCCTCTTGTAGAGGCTCTCTTGGTTACCCACGCATGATGGCTGTGGCAGTGAATTGCAGGTTTATTGAATCGACGTCTCCAACTTTTAATGGTCACAGTGTGTATTGTCTAAGTTTCAGCAACGCTCGCACGATGTTTGTGTCGTCGACTGGCACGTTATGTCAACGGCAAACATCACCTGATACGTACCATTAAAACACTCCACCAACCGGCGCCTCCGTGTTATATATATATATATATATATATATATATATATATATATATATATATACGTATATGTAATATGTATATACATATATGCATATATATATACATATATATATATATAAATATGTATACATATATACGTATATATATATATATATATATATATATATATATATATATATATATATATATATATATATATATATATGTATATATATGTAGTGTGTGTGTGTGTGTATGTATGTATTTGGTGTCTCAAACCAGTCGCCCGTCTGCGCTAACGCAGGTCACCAGTCCCCGGACCGGTCCAGCCCCGGCCAGCCTCCGGACCGTTACAGTCCCCGGCCAGAGTCTCCAGATCGGTAATCACTGTGCGTCGTGCCTGCCGGTATTGCGGTGCCGCCGCCGTCGACGTGTTCATTGAGCGTCGGCTCGCGCTGCTGGCCGACACGGCACCAAATGGCACTTGCGAGTCGCGGACGGGGCCGCTGCGGCCGGCCGGCACTAATGTCCGTCAAATATTCGGTGAGTAAATTATGCGCTCGTTTGAATACCGGCCGCGAGCGAGTAGCAGCACTTCGGGCGCAGCGTCGGCTTCGTGTCGGCCGTGTAGCCGGCGTGTCGGATGTGTGCAGGAGTGTAGCTGGTGTGTCGTGTAGCCGGCGTGTCGGATGTGTGCAGGAGTGTAGCTGGCGTGTATCCGGCGTGTCGGATGTGTGCAGGAGTGTAGCTGGCGTGTCGTGTATCCGGCGTGTCGGATGTGTGCAGGAGTGTAGCTGGCGTGGCGTGTGGCCGGCGCGTCGGATGTGTGCAGGAGTGTAGCTGGCGTGTCGTGTAGCCGGCGCGTCGGATGTGTGCAGGAGTGTAGCTGGCGTGTCGTGTAGCCGGCGCGTCGGATGTGTGCAGGAGTGTAGCTGGCGTGTATCCGGCGTGTCGGATGTGTGCAGGAGTGTAGCTGGCGTGGCGTGTAGCCGGCGTGTCGGATGTGTGCAGGAGTGTAGCTGGTGTGTCGTGTAGCCGGCGTGTCGGATGTGTGCAGGAGTGTAGCCGGCGTGTCGTGTAGCCGGCGCGTCGGATGTGTGCAGGAGTGTAGCTGGTGTGTCGTGTAGCCGGCGTGTCGGATGTGTGCAGGAGTGTAGCTGGCGTGTCGTGTAGCCGGCGCGTCGTGTAGCCGGCGTGTCGGATGTGTGCAGGAGTGTAGCTGGTGTGTCGTGTAGCCGGCGTGTCGGATGTGTGCAGGAGTGTAGCTGGCGTGTCGTGTAGCCGGCGTGTCGGATGTGTGCAGGAGTGTAGCTGGCGTGTCGTGTAGCCGGCGCGTCGGATGTGTGCAGGAGTGTAGCTGGCGTGTCGGATGTGTGCAGGAGTGTAGCTGGCGTGTCGTGTAGCCGGCGCGTCGGATGTGTGCAGGAGTGTAGCTGGCGTGTCGGATGTGTGCAGGAGTGTAGCTGGCGTGTCGTGTAGCCGGCGCGTCGGATGTGTGCAGGAATGTAGCTGGCGTGTCGTGTAGCCGGCGCGTCGGATGTGTGCAGGAGTGTAGCTGGCGTGTCGTGTAGCCGGCGCGTCGGATGTGTGCAGGAGTGTAGCTGGCGTGTCGTATAGCCGGCCGTCGGGTGTGAGAGTGCAGCTGGCGTGTCGGATGTGTGCAGGAGTGTAGCTGGCGTGTCGGTAGCCGGCGCGGGGGGTGTGGAGTGTAGCCGGCGTGTCGTGTAGCCGGCGTGTCGGATGTGTGCAGGAGTGTAGCTGGCGTGCCGTCCAACCGACTCCGGCGTGCCGTCCGAAGCCGCTCGGTAGCCAAGGATGACCGGTCGACTGAGGTGTGTATCTTGACGGGGGTCTATTGTAAACGGTCGGGACGTCTCTTATCTGGTCTCAGTTGATATCGATATGTAGCATTGGCTGAACGTATATAAGGATGTCATGGTACGCTATGTACATAAATGCTTATATATATATATATATATATATATATATATATATATATATATATGTATATGTATATATAGACATATGTGTATTGTTATTGTTTGTTTATTGGTTGGTTCACGACACACTTTATGCATATTCACGGCTAATGGCGCCGCCCACACTGTTTCGCCGGTGGGCCGCGGGATTGAGAAATGTCCTGAGTGGCGCTAGAGTCGAACCCGGGACCTTTGGTAACCATAGCCCGACACCTTAACCACTCGGCCATCCCCGCCCCGACATATGTGTATGCATATGTGTATTTATGTATTTATGTGTGTATGTATTTATGTATGTGTGTGTATGTATGTATGCATGCATGTATGTATGCATGTATGTTTGTATGTATGTATGGATGTATGTATGTGTGTATAATGGAATAAATATAACTAAGCTATCCCGGACGTTTCGCCGCATTTAGTTCAATGCCTGCCACAATCCTCTATCCGAATGTTGTTGTTTTTTTAACATCGCTCGGAGTACATTGCGTCACATCCCCCGTTTGGCAAGATATATTTTTTTATTCAACTCTGCCGTCCCTTGCGAAGTTCCCAGTTGGCACACCCATCTTTGTTCTCTTATCATGCGGTAGTCATCCCAATTTATGTAGACCTTTACCATCTCCACTGCCATAAAATCCTCCCGCTTGTGGCCAACCTGGTTGAAGTAATGCTACCTCCAAATTCTTGCGATCGCACCTGGTGTTCGGCAAGGGAATTTGAATCATATGATATAAAATACCGCCTGTTTCATCCACGATGTTACGATCCGTCATACAGCACCAAATTCCATACACAACATTTGATTTTCTGAAACTTATAGATATATCGTAAGTGCATATTCCCCCGAGTCATGGTACTTTTTCTTATACATGGTAAACTACTCTACAAACTGCAGTTTTCCCACAATGGCCTACCGGTGGTTGTCCCCCATCAATTACCTTTTTTGTGTACCAGGATGTCTCTCCGAGTAGTGTCCCTTTTATATCAAGCCAAAAGTATTGGCATCGACCACTTCCTTCAAGTACTGTGAACAATCCAAAATACGTTGTTTCTCCCTTATAATTTTGTCACGTCCTGGAAAGTAGGTGATATAAGTGACGGTCATCGAAATGCCTTGCTTTGCTTTTGGGGTGCGCTAAGCAGACAGCAGATTTGGACGATTCATCATGTTTGCTTTTCATATCCCCCTGCCAAATTTGATTTCGGGGTATCCCCTACTAATAAGGTATTCCTTCTGAGCATCTAACTGTTGCCGAAAGTCAGTCACCCGATTACATGTACGCTCCGCTGTCTTTGTCATTCCACAGGAGATGACCCGTTTGGTATGCAGGTGGTCCGACGAGAAATGGAAATATGCCTCGGTATCCGTTGGTTTTGAATAAATATCTGTATCGTAGTTTGAACCATTCAGTGTAATTAATACATCCAAGAAATGTGAGATTATGGTTGTGTTTCAACGTGTGACCAAATGCCATTTTCTAAAATTTCAGCTCTATGCTCTGCAGGGTTAAAATAATGGTTTTTCGTTAGGTGTGAAATGTCGAAACGAGCACAGATGCCGAACTTTGCTATGGAATTAGTGTCATTTAAAATGCTTTTGATGTCATCAGACTCAAATTCGAGCTGATGGTGTAGGTTCTAAGGAGTAAGATGCCGATGACTCTTGGAAAAGGATGTCGATTGAGTGTTCAGAAAGTGGTATATTCCACCATATTTCACGAATAATTTATCATTGGCGTTCTGTAGCGTGACCCTTCCACTGACATTTGCTTTGAGTGGGCCCCACTCCTAGTGTCACTCTGGGTTCTCCTGTGAGCTCGTGGGAGACTGGGTACCAGGTACGCATGCTGGTGCTTACCAACATAACCTTTTGAGAACAGCATGTCGGCATTGAATGAACAGCTTTCTATTGACTTTCGATAGCCCAGACTTTCGGTAGCCCAGACGTCGTCCGATACGTCGTAGTGTTTGACACCTCCCCGAGACCAAGCCGGTATTAAGACGCCTCCATCACTGCAACACTCGAACCCTTCTCGGCAGGTATAATGACTATGTCTGAGCTCGATATTAGCTCACCCAGCTCGCGGTCTTCCTTCACGGCACTTAGATGCAGGTGGCCCTTTCTCTTAGCGGAGGGCAGGACACTCTTAATGCCTTCATCTATGCACATGCCAAGCCAGAAATATCTCCCCTTTTCCGTAGTACAAGATTGCTTTTTAAAATGTCGGTCACTGTTGCCATCCCCGCCGGCCGTACTTGATTCTTCCTACCTCCCCTCCCTTCATTAATTTAAGTGTAAAGCCATCTCACTACATCCCCTTCTTTGCTATTCTGTTGTTGAGCGTAACTCTAAATTCACACGACACGGGACATATATATATATATATATATATATATATATATATATATATATATATATATATATATATATATATGTATATATATACATATATATATATATACATATATACATTTGTATATATATATATTATGTATATTCATATTTATATATATGCACATAGGACCGATAATGAATCCTCCGTTCAGAGGCGTACATACAAGCTTTTGCGATGAAGAGATGAAATGGTCGTTACGTGAATGCGTGTGTGCCAGTTGTTATGACTGGTGTTCGGATAGGTCGGCCACCCGACCTGGCTGGTTCGCTGCTGCTCTGCGTCGACCGCACAACCCCCGTCGGCCCAGCTTGCCGGCCCCGGGTCAGCAGGCCATCCAATCGCCGGCGATAAGGTCGATACGGCCTTCATGGCCACGCGGCGACCTCCGCCATGCCTTCCAAGCCGGCGGATAGCCATTCGGCCGGCGGCCGGCGGCGGCGGCGGCGTCATTTGGCCGCGGGCGGTGCCGCCGCGCGGAAATCCAGCTAACCGTCGCGCGCGCGGCGCGGTTAAACAGTAGGCGGCCGGACCGCACCGGCCGCCGCCAGTGCCTGCCAATTGGCTCCGACCAATTACCAGGCCGCACTAATGGATGGTAATTATCAGCTCGCGGCTGGTTCGCCGCAAACTGGTATCTGCGTTGGCGGCGGTGGTCGCCTCTCTCCGGAGCGGGGAGTGCACGGCGCGGTGCGCGCACGTGCGTTCGCTGAGAAGTGCATGTTGATCAGGAGGCGGAAGCGAATTGCTAAGCGTGGTAAATGGAGGACATGGTCAAAAACTCCCCACTAAATACTGATAATCGGTGGAATTACGCTAGAGGTGCAGAGCAGGCTAACTCCGCGGTACCACGTTTCACCACGGTAAAAAGTAAGGATGTATTTTGTCGGTAAATTAAATCAATTCAATTTCACTACGCATATAGCATTATCGGTGGAGACGATCATGGGTTTTAGTCGCAAAGAGCAGTACCTTTCTTGCCTTATTCGGTTGTTTCACCACGGTGAGAAGAAAAATGTATTACTTTTTATGTGACTTGAATCAATTATGACGCAACTAGCACAGAAAAACTATGCGCTCTGAAGCATAATTAATTGACTTCATTCACAAAAAGGTACGCCTTTGCGATTGTTCCATCACGGTAAAAGAAAGTAAGTACTTTTCTCGTGATTGAATTCAATTAGGTTCCACCACGCACACACTATGCGTGGTGAAGCACAATTGATTTAAATCTTGGAAAACAATTTATCCCGTGGTAGAGCAGATCTCTGGTTTCGGAAGTCTGCCCGCAGACGTGGTCGCGGCAGCTGCAGACACCATTCAAATCTGTGCGACTGCATGGCGAACTGGAGAAGGCTGAGAGTGATGGCGAACGTCGGCCTATTACATACGAGAGAAACGACGGAGAAACCGATCTGACTCGATAAGCCACCGAACGGAGAGAAACCAGCCTGCCTCGGCAGGTAGGATGCTTATCATGCGCGTAGCCGCATGACCCTGATCTTGTTTTGAATACCTTGGTCAATCGTATGTTGGATATAATGGAAATCAGGGCTGATGCGAACGCCCGTGGAAATATCGACGAACGCGATTAGCGCCGAGGAAGTGTGCCACGGGCACAGATGAGGTCCTGAACAATGACGGCACACTCAATTCATCGACACAAGTTCAGCGAACCTTTCAGCCCTTCTCTTTTCTACTTGGTCCTGTTGCGCTCTCGGGCTCCCTGTTGAGTGGGACATTACGTATTAAGCCGGCGTTCAGAGCTAATGTACCTCTCCGCCGTAGTAATGGTGGACCAAGTCGGCGCAACACGCTGGTGGAAGCTCCTGCCAAACGAAGGGAACCACGTTAGGGGTCGAGGGGCACGCCATTGACCAAGGCGAGCACCACGCACACGTTGGTCACAGCCGGCAGGAGCAGTGACGGCGCCTCGTTGGTGTGTTGACTCGCAGTGACGGCGCCTCGTTGGTGTGTTGACTCGCAGTGACGTCGCCTCGTTGTGGTGTGTTGGCTCAGAGTGACGGCGCCTCGCTGGTGTGTTGACTCACAGTGACGGCGCCTCGCTGGTGTATTGACTCGCAGTGACGGAGCCTCGCTGGTGTGTTCACTCGCAGTGACGGCGTTTCGCTGGTGTGTTGACTCGCAGTGACGGCGTTTCGCTGGTGTGTTGACTCGCATTGACGGTTCCTCACCGGTGTGTTGACTCGGAGTGACCCCGCCTCGGTGGTGTGTTGACTCAGGGCGACAGACAAATCAGCGCCGCCGCAGCGACATGACACCCATCTGGCTCACTGGACCAGACGCGGGGGAGAGCGGGTTCGGCGCCGGCCGACTTTCGGCGTTTGCCAGCTAGTTGGCCAGTTGCATGGCTAATCGACCCGCCGAGGTTCGCCCCGCCGACGTGTCTGGAAACTCGTGCACGGCTGGCGGCAAACACTGACGACCGCCGGCGTCAGCGGCGGAAGCGTTCGGCAGGCAGTTGTCGGCCAGTGTCCGTGTGACGTGCCAGCGTCGCGATGACAGGCCGACAGGTGTCGCAGTCGCTTCGCTGTGCCGGGCGGAAGGTCTGGTAGCGACACCAGCGGTGATTCCAGGGTACGCCCCGCTGAACTCCATATTGGCCACACCGAGTCGCGGACACGTGTGTGTGTGTTTGTGTGTTTCGCCACCCTGCCACCGTGTGGTGATGTCGGTCGGACACGTTGTCTGGCCGCCGGATGGCCTGGCGTAAAACGCAGGACACGACGCAAGCCGCCAGGGCCAACGGGGTCAATTAGGCGATGGGTAGAATCTCTCCGTGTCCAGCACGTCAGAACGATCGGAATGTCGTTCGTGAGGAATGCTTGAAGTGGAGCATGTTCACGCTGCATTTTCTACGTAGTCCAAGCGCACAAATGCGTTTGGAATATTGATGTGTTCTTGGGTCTCATTCCGATATGGCTAATTAGGTATCCGCCATTTGTCACCAATCAGCTGATCCATAGTTCGGACCCACTAGCTTAGTATGGGAAGAGTCATAGCTTAGTCAGGAAAAATCTGATGCATCTCGTGACCCCAGAAACCCGTTTAAGAAGTTCGCAATGAGACCCATCCAGTGAAACACTTCGACTGGATCTGAGTCGCTTCAATGCCGAACTTCGCCCCACCCCCATACTAAGTCCTGCATCGCTTGACGGCGTTGGTGGTGGTGGTTGCGGGCGTTCACAGCGTTGCTGATTTATCGCAATGATGAATCATACATGGAAGCGTATGCTCACATTATCCCGGCGGGATACCGCATTTGCATCGGCGTCGGTATACGGATTAAAGTCCAGGCTGCTGACCCAAGCATCGTCAAACGACCACACCTACATGATCCCTTGGTAGCCTTGTCACGCCTCGGCCCCCACTACTGGTCACACTGTGACCAGCTGCTCACAGTGGAATATGTACAGGTCTTGCGTATTTGGTTCTTGTAATCCGTGACTGACTGCCAGTGGGCTTGGAATGCTGTTTTGGTCTCCCCCTTCTACCCTGAGGTGTTTCCCACGGTGGCGTTTGTGGCTGCTATTGCGGTCGAGTGACGCTGCAGTTCATTCGTGTAAAGTCAGAAATGCCTTCTATGTAACCAAAATAAAATGCGTATGTACACGCATTTTATTTTGGTTTTGCTTAGCATCAATGGCACACTCAAGATTTTCTGAATGGAGGTGACCAACAAAAGTGCCAAGAAATGGGAACGCTTGTGGTGCGCGAAGCACGCCTGAAAGGGCGCCACTTTGCCTGCGACCCTGCCTGCCATTGAGGTTTTGCCTGTGGACGATTGGAGCTGAATAAATAGGTAAATAAATATAAACAAATCATGATAATATGATGGTATCGGGGATCATGATGCCGCTGTTCATGCGAGGACGAAACAAGCTTCGATGATGCTATCGTTGATTCATTTGAGCTGCGGGAGGACCCTCAAAGCTCTCTGTGCACATGTGCATCCCTGAAGCCCTCAAGCAAGTAAGCCGCATGTTTGATTTCGGTACTTTCAGCATTTGAGGCTACCACGATGCACTCGTTCCTCATTAGCAAAACCCTATGCACGCTGCTCTCCTTGTGGATTTTCCTCGGATACCTTTTACATTGCCAATCAGACCCGAATGCATGCTGGTATCGCTTGGCCTACACCTGGGATGTTACAAAATATGGCCTGGGGTGTTCCTGGACGACGACGCAGAGCCACTTTGCTGGTCGTCTTGAAATATGCTGATTTATACGCATATGGATGCGTATGAGCTGAAGCGGTTGTTGAGTTTGCACGAGTATATTCCATTTACCTCTTCACCCGACCAGTCTAACTATTTCCCGTCCTCTGACCAGCGACATTTAAGATAACTTAGGGCATTTAAGGCATTTAAGGCGTTATCTGGGCATTTAAGGATATCCTTGAAGTGGAGACCACCGGTGTTTCCAGACATTTAACCAGTGACACTTACGGTGACTCGGGTCGGCGTTACCCGTGCATTGAAGGATGTGCCTGAAGTGGAGACTACCAAAACACCTGTCGCTGCTAACTGGTAAGATCTATGGCAACAGCTGATTCAAGTGACCCCGAAACTTGAAAGTCCGAGCTCTCGACATGATACGGTTTTTTCCAAGAATTACCACTGAATGGTTGAAATCGTCAGAGGGACCAGAGTCACAGTGAAGTTTCGAATTAGTATTCAAGAAAAGTATTTCTTCCGCAAATGTTTCCTGCGTTCCACTGAAGTTCGGAAGACGGAATCTGGCACGATCGACCGCAACTGCGCCACAGCTGACGTATGCCTGTTGACGAAATAATTCCTATCTACCTGCGACGTATTCCTCGTGTCAAAGGCGTTATCATCCCGACTGTTGCCGTCCTGACATCGATGCTCGTACGTGCAACTGAAGCTTCTTTTCAATGTCACCAGTGGTGTGACCGACACTACGGGAAACATTCGCACCACGCAGTATTGTAACCCTCCCCCCCCCCCCCCAGTGTCGCTCGTGCATGGCAGGCAGGCACGAAATTGCATGCATAATCGTGCAATTTACAAATGGGTGTGGCAATAAGTATCAATCAATTTTCTTGGTGCGAAAAATTACAGGGATTCAGCGAAACAAGATTTTTCTCCGCAGCCATGCTCTGTGGTTTCACAAATGACAACAATTGCGCCCCATGTCGAGAGACTTTCGACCTTTCGAATCACTTGAATCAGCTGACGCGATGTTCGGCATCCTGGAAAGCTAAATTACTTGGAGGTTCTCAATCTCCACATTTTAGACGTGGTCACTCTGCCCGTCAATCTGTATGGTCTTGATATGAATTATAGTTACACCGAACTTTCATTCAAAAGTTCAGCAAGAAATGTGAACTCGAACCAAATGGTTCCGGATATGGTCGGAAGGGGATGGGGTGGCAGAAGCGGGAGGGAGAGCCCAGCCTACATTGGCTGGCAGCACGACCAACGCGTCCACCGGCACGGGATCAGCGGGCTCACGTTCACTCAGCGGCAGAGCTTGCTGCCCCCACCAATCACAGTGAAGGTGCCGCTCACGTCTGCCTGCGACACGGCAAACACGGCCAGCGAGTGCCATCCGAGCGGCGTATCTCTCCGCCGCGACGCTTCGCTGGTACCCAGCCGAAATTACGGCATGCGGGCCTGCTCTACTGTCGTCAGGACGGGTTGTCACGTGGCCATAAATAAGGATAATGTGGCTCCACTGGCGAGCAGTCGAGCTGCGGCGGCTGTCGGCATGCAAATTGCACGCTTGTGTGTTCCGGGGGACGGCGACAGACTGCGCTGGTCTCTGCCAAATGACTGGTTCTCGTGTCCCCCGGGGGTACGGCTGGGTGGGGCTGTGGGCGTTTGCGGCGCTGATTCCGAGTTGCCGACGGCGTTCTCATGGAAGAGATGGAGCACGTACTGCGTGATGAATGTGTTCGGTGGGATCGAGAGTGGGTGGGCGTGAGCAGCAAGACCGGGTGTGGAGACGACAGCGTGAAATCCGTGATGCTACATACCGAGCAGATTCAGCACAAGCGTGCCAAAACCGTGCAAGCTGTCTTCACGCTAGGTTATAGCATCGAGTCGATGTGATTATGGTCGATCAATGAGTTTTAAGCGACTTTAAATTAACGTCTAGTTCACTTGTTTCTAATATATGGGTGTTTGCTCCATGACAGTAATTGTGCTTCAGTTAAGCACAAAGGAAGCCATGGTAGAAATCTTATTCATCAGTGAGGCATGTTTCTGGTGTTGGCAGGATTAAGAGGCGTCAGTCTTGGTACAAACATTTTTTTGTCTTCAAAGCATGCATCAACCACAAATTGTACAGCAGTGCCAGGTACTTGACACAGCCATAATGTCCATTCTACTCTCCCGATTAGTTCTAAGTTATTTACAAACAAGACCACCAGTACTCCAACAAATTACGTACGTACAGTTCTCAGTGTGTGTCCATATCTATATTGTATTGCATTTCATAATTAACCGATCCTATTTTGAATTCTTAGAAAGTTATTCCGTCGCCGTTTACGTTAAAGTAAAAGTTCAATGTCAGTGCGAAGGCTCCACAGTTCCCATACGACTCCATTATGATGAGTGCGTTGGAAGCCCGACCGAATATACGATACAAAAAGTTCAGCTGAGCCCATGGAAATTACGTGTATGTGATGCGAAACTTCAGCTGAGCCCAGCCCGGTCGTCACTCTTTTAAACCTCAGTGAACTTTTTGCTGGTGTTCTGAATTTTAATTCCTTCGCCCGAATCTAGACCTGAGATCTGTTTCATTAAAAATCAGAACGTAGAATACAAATCAGATGCGTAGAAACGACGTCATGCCCTTGTACAGTAATTCACTCATTAAACAGCATTGCGGTTGTAATTAAAAAACCTCAACTACATTTGTGTTTCATAATTATGTGATAGACGCTCGAAGTAAATATATTTTCGACTATATTATATTAAACTTTCAATGCGCCAGAGCACTTCGTTTCGGCGAATCAGCAACGAAATGATATTCTAGCGTAGGTCCTCGGTGGCGTTTCATTCCTTGGTTGGTTAGTTTTGTTATTTTTTTGGACAATACCAATATGCAGCACGATGTACTGAACGTAAAACGGCAAGAATATTGACACCATGTCATTGGCTTCAGAGAATCACCCGAGAAGACACTTGGAAGCATC
This sequence comes from Imbricaverruca yamaguchii, assembly GCA_034440575.1. NCBI lineage: Eukaryota > Metazoa > Arthropoda > Thecostraca > Neoverrucidae > Imbricaverruca > Imbricaverruca yamaguchii. The sequence goes on from JAOTOL010001660.1 coordinate 1,752,488, forward strand.
GACGTTTACGTATTGGAAATGAAATAGTGGCCATACCGCAGACTCGTCCTTTTAGATGAACTGACGAACGGGTGCATATTCGATATGTCTTGATGCATAGTGACACTGCTAAGGCGTAAATAGCCAGGTACGTACCTACCTAATAATGCCGGATCAATGCATTTGTGTAGGGATGTGAACTCTTCTTCTGGAGGATCCCTTCAGCCGAAAATATGAAATTATTTGAAAGCATTTGGAACTCGAAGGTACACTCTAGCCTCCCCCAGGAAGGGGACCTTCCACCCAGAGGGGTGCTAGCTTTCCATTGGTCAGGAGGTACCTGTCCCCAACGCTCCCACTGTACCCGTCCCAGCGTATCAGTCATCCTGCTTTGAAATATCCCACAAACTATTGTCAAGCAAAACCTAAAGTCAGCATTTTGCATAAAGGAAGGCTAGGTTGAAGCGCATGTGGGTACTACTACTAAATGCACTTGGCCACTCCTCTACAACGCATATAAGCTCACTACCCCCCCCCCCCCTCGGAAAGTGGAGTAGAATACTGATGACAATTGTTTAAGTTACGTGCTTTTTTCGACCATGGTGAATCAGAAATAGCGTAGATTCGCAGATATTCTAGGTATTCTAGGTGCCTTCTTATATTCGGAGTACTTTTATGAAACAAACTACAGGCCTCTTATGTGTTTTCATCCATTGACTTTTGGGAGACGTCTTAGCGTCTGAACACGTGACTGTGATTAATTGCGTCGCAGGAACGCGATGCTGTCCAACGATGCGGATCCATCCATCTGTAAACGTGGTCCCATGTATTCCTCATGCTGTTTGTTAGCCCGGTTGTGGCCCGTGTTACGCAGTGTTTGTTGGGCCTGCAATTGTCACCTCAGGTCAGCGGTGAGCCAGTTCACTTAACGCAATGGACGAGTCCGTGACACGCACGGCAAGTGCACAGGAACACACGTACAATCGATAGGCGAAAGCAGGGCTGCCAATAACAGGAGTCCACTCCAGCAACATTGTGCCACGGACGAGGCCAAGAAGCCTAGTGTCTAGGCCCTTAGGTCCCGAAGAGGACTAGTGGCACCCGAAGCTAAAGGGAACTCGCGTTTGTTTAACGTTTGCTTTAGATACGCATTGTGTCCTTCAAGTTAGCGGAAATTATTTGTCAATACCATCCTGCCGAGAACGGCCCTAATGGGCTGGATTTACGTATCGAAATCGCTTCAGGTTCAATCCTCCACTTGACAACTTTAGGTGCCCAAATCTCCGAAGGTTCAGTTCTCCACCTGAAAATTCAAGTGCCGAAATCGCCTGAGGTTCAGTTCCCTCCGTGACAGCTCTAAGTGTTACAAGGCAGGTACGTGAGCTATTTCTTTTGTTTTCTAAGAGAGAACACGGGAATCAATTGCCTTTATCTTCAAGCCGATAAAGACAATATTCGTGTTCTCAGTAGTTGGCTAACTTCAATGCTCTTTGCCTCGTAAATTAACAAGAAAGCGAGCATGCTATATCTTTCTCTCATGTCAATTTATTGTCCTTTGGCACCTGCCTTGAATAATTAATTCGCTCATCTCACTGACTCAGACAATACTTATTCAGCCACTATCGCACTTGCGCCATTCGACGACACCAATACATCCCACGTCAGCGATAGGGTATTCACCCATAATGGAATGTTATGTAACACGTGCGTAGTGTCTAAGATGGGTACCGTAATGCCTGAATACATGCACATATATGTATATATATATATATATATATATATATATATATATATATATATATATATATATATATATATATATATTCATGTATCTATCAAAACCCGTGTAGCACATGTCTCCCACACGGTGCTATGTGCTCGTGCTGCCAGTGTCGACACCCACCGCCGCTCCGCTGACACGGCAGTAACGGCAGCAGACAAATGCCAGCTGACGGTGTGCAGCACTCCTGCGGCCGTTCACCAATTGCAAATGCACCAGTGTCGTGTCGAGGGTGACGCGGCGCTCACCTGACCTGGGGGATGACGGTGATGGAGCATCGGCAGGCGATCTTGCGACTAGTCAGGGTTCGCGTGTCCGTGAAGCATAGGTGCAGGTCGATGCTAATTGCCGGGTGACTGGTTGGCGGCTGTGCTGTGATTGCTGACGGCTGTGCTCTGTGTCGCAGATGCGCCGCTGGCGATATGTGGCGGTTGGCCTGCTCGGCCTGCTGGTGACCTGCACGGCCGCCGCCCTGCAGAAGTTCGTGCGACAGCCGTCCGACCAGTACGTCAGGCTGGGTCAGACCGTCGTCCTGCCGTGTCAGGTCAGTCGAGGTCACGCTGTTGTCTCGCGCGGTGTCGGGGCATGCGGAGTTGGCCTGCTGTTCTCTTGGGTCACGTCAGTGGGGGAACGCTATGTTTGCGGTCGTGTCGTCGAGGTCGATTCATTTCGAGTCGTGTTCGGTCAGCCAGGTCACCTGAGACATTTGTCAGGTCAGCCGGTGTCAGACCATGACCGGTCAGCCAGGTAGCCTGAGGCATTTGTCAGGCCAGTCGGTGTCAGACCGTGCCTGGTCAACCAGTCTTCGTAAGGTCAAACCAGTCTTTCAAGTCGCGTCTCCCGGTGTGAGCGTGCCGCGTTTTCGAGTCTGGATGCCCGAAGCCGCCACAGTCGCTTTGTCGTGCCCGCCAGTCACGGTCAAAATCCCGTCCCGTCATGTTGGGTCCTTCGGCGTCAAACGGGTCGTGCCGTGCCGGGTGAGTCGAGGTCAGATTGCTGGTCCAGACTTTGGTAGACGGGCCATCGACTGGTGTGTCGGTCATACTGGCGGCGGGGGCAGACCGACGCCGCCGCGGGCGAGGCTGGTCCGAGAGCCGCGCGTGGTAGTCGCGTCGGGCTCATTTGCGCTCCTCCCAAATCAGTTTCGGCTGTGCGGTGGCGCGGCCGGGTCATTACCAGCAGCCGCAGCCGGCCACCTGCACGCCAACACCGCTTGGACTGCAGGTCGGCGCTGACATCGCGTGCAAGGAGCGGCTAGTTATGATGTGCTTCTCGTGGTGTTGCAGAGAGCAAGCCTGCAGCTACCGCATGTGTATTATGTCCGCTCGCATCCCAAAGTGACTCCCTATGTCCGGTCGTCATAAACTTGCTACATTTCTATGCCGTTCAGGGCCGATGTTTGAAATTGGAAAATCTGCATAGCTCGTGCTCGTTTAGAATCTGCTCTGTCATGTTGTCACATACATTTTGTGCTTCTTCACACGTGTCAATCGTATGATCCGAGGCTGATTACCTGCATCCATGCACATCCCACTAGTCATCGCCATGCAGGTACTGCTATGCTCAGTGATTAAGGTGTCACCACGATACCTGGGTATGTATCACTTCGGGTCCGATATGACATGCAAACATTGGTTCACAAGCGGAGCCGCAAGTTGGTCTTTCAGGCTGGCGAGAAGCGGGGACAATGAGCAGTGACCGAGGTATGGGATGTTTGTCGATAAGCGAGTTGAGCATACTCGACGTGTCTTCCCCTTTGATCATACCATCTCATTGCCATGTCGCCTGCTAGCTGATGCCAGGCCACGCTTCCGTAGGTACAGCCATGATGCTGAAAAAGACAATGTTATTATCATATTTGTAGATACCTTGAGTACGTTCTACATTCCGTAAAATGACTGTTAGCTAAAGCCAGGTCGGACGATCTCGGAGGGACGCTTCGTCCTGGTGGAATTGAAGCTGCCTTAACGAGCGTTAGATTTGGGTGTAATGCGTGACCGAGAGACAGAGAGACAAAGAGACAGAGAGACAGAGGCAGAGGCATGTTGTATCCGTATGGGATTTCGAATCGCTTCCGGGCGAGGAGAAATTCACCGACGAAGTTCACGAACATCCAGGTAATGGTCATAAGCCGCTTTGAGGATGAGCATGTGGTCAGACAACGCATGATGAAAGAATTACTCCTGGCCATTTTTGTTCGCACACAAAGGCTGCGAGGCTATTTGGTTTCATAGTTTGGAGGCAATGGTTACAATTGAAAAGAACAACAATGATGTGAAGTAAATGTCAGATGTTTATGGTTTCAACCTTAGAAGTATCAAACCACAAAATGCCAATGAAGCCAAACATCTACAATTCACCCAAGATTCCGTTCGATGTGTGATGCATCCGAGTTCTCTTATCATCTAATGCATTTATATTCGGAACGAAATACACCATACTACTGTCCTACCCACGGGTGGCATATTTTATCAAATCGATTTTATGTCAAATGTAGGCAGTAGCCCTGGCGTTTCGTACCCTTCTGGAAAAGCTAGCAACTCTATAGAGTCCAATGCTAAACCTGGAAGATTTCGTGGCTGTTCAGTTCAACTGCCAAGAGGCCCCTCCAATCCTCCTAGAATGTTCCCTCTTGTCTGAAGTCAATTGGAAAATGAAAGGCGGCTCGATTTCGTGGTTCGAAACATGCCACCTTCACTGGCTCCCTACCTCGGTGAGGCACGGTTCGAGTCTCTTCACGCGCTGCTGAGATGATCAGCCGGAAACTGCCACCTAACAGGGTAACAGCACTGCTGTTATCCAACACGTTGCAGGGCAGCAGCACTGTTTGTGTCCACCATGCTACGGGGCAGCAGCACCGCTGGTATCCATCGTCACATGGTAGCAGCACCGCGGTACTGCTTGGACAGCTGGTGACCATTGCACACCGACCACATTCCAATGTCTGAACTTTTATGAGTTGCAAACTAATTGTAACTACCCGGTGGATTGTGAGTAGTGAGAGCTGCCGGGTCCGCTCCGATAGGCAGGTCTACCCAGCAGCAACGGTCGGTCGGAACTTTAATGCTGACGTATTTGTTTCACACCGGAATCTGATTAATTTTCGTAAAATACGGCAAGTTTCCTGGCATTATCTGAACAATTTTCTTGTTAAAAAAATTGTTGCTTATTACATTGCGATTCCTTTCAAATTCCATAACTTAAGACGTTCGTTCGAATCGGCACAAGAGTGGCCTGTCCTTAACAGTCCGCCCCAGGTAACCGAATGCAGTCTGACGCTGGAACCTCTGTCTCGGTCTCTGTTTCCGTCTCTGTCTCTGTCTCTGTCTCTGTCTCTGTCTCTGTCTCTGTCTCTGTCTTTGTATCTGCCTCTGTCCCTGCTCCTGTCCCTGTTCCTGTTCCTGTCCCTGTCTGCAGTCGGCCGCTGGAACCTCTGTATCGGCCTCGGTCTCGGTCTCGGTCTCGGTCTCGGTCTCGGTCTCGGTCTCGGTCTCGGTCTCGGTCTCTGTCTCTGTCTCTGTGTCTCTGTGTCTCTCTGTCTCTCTGTCTCTCTGTCTCTCTGTCTCTCTGTCTCTCTGTCTCTCTGTCTCCCTGTCTCCCTGTCTCCCTGCCTCTCTGTCTCTCTGTCTCTCTGTCTCTGTCTCTGTCTCTGTCTCTGTATCTGTCTCTGTCTCTGTCTCTGTCACTGTCTCTGTATCTGTCTCTGTCTCTGTCTGTCACTGTCACTGTCACTGTCACTGTCACTGTCCCTATCACTGTCCCTGTCCGTGAGCCTGTCTCTGGCTCTTCCTCTTCCTCTTTCTATTTCTCTTTCTCTTCCTCTTCCTTTTTCTCTTCCTCTTCATCTGTCTCTGTATTTGTCTGTCTCTGTTTCTGTATCTCCCCCTCCCCCGCCCTCCTTCCATCTCCCGTGGCTGCCGGCCGTCCACGCCAGCGTCGGCCCGTTACCGCGCTGCAGCCGGCCGGGCCGGGCCGGGCCGGCCGAGAGCCAGGTGCTGGCAGCTGCCGACGCCGGCACTCGATGGCTCGGGGCTGGCGGCTGTCGCGTCTGCAGACGCTGCACGGCCACCGAGGTGCGCCGCGGCCCAAGGCTGCGCGGTGACCGAAGGCCGCTGGGTGCAGCTGAAGCCGTGCTGCCGCACCTACTCCCCCGCCCTCCACGCGTTGTGTCACCGCCGCTGCAGTTGTTTTGTTTTGTGGTGGCTCCTGTGGGATCCCGTGGCGACTTCTGTGGGATCCTGTGGTCACATCTGTGGGATCATGTGGTGACTCTTGTGGGATCCTGTAGTGACCACTGTGGGATCCTGTAGTGACCCCTGTGGGATCCAGTGGTGACTTCTGTGGGATCCTGTGTGACCCTGTGATCACTCCTGTGGGATCCTGTCCCGACTCTTGTGCAGCATGCGGCGACTACTGTGATTGTCTTGTTTTGTGGTGACTATTTAGTGTCGTTCGTTGCATAGCCAATAACACTCTTGTGTCCGAGCACTGTTTGAACTGTCTGATGAGGGCATGGTGACCAAAACACTGGGGCGTCATGGGGACCCAGACGATCAATGAATCGATGTACCCGTGGGTTACGGTGATAGAGCTTCATTACTGTCGTGCCTGTGTTGGCCGTCTGAGGGTCATGATTGCGGTGCTGTTTTTTTTTTAAGGATCCATTAGGCGGGAGTTGGCCTTCAGTGCACGCCCAATTCCGGCGCCACACTGATATACGACGTTCATTGGTACCGGTCGCGACCGATGGCTAGTGCGCTGCCTCGCGCGGGATTGAGGCTCGGCGTGGACGGAAAATGAACCCGGCGAACGGAAAAGTTATCGCCACTGCTCGGATCGACGAATTGTGCTGTAAAGCATACATCTGTTGCTATCATATATGCTGCACTTAAAATACCACTCGGATATTTGTCGCATGTTGAAATGGAGTCTGTCCGCATCAATTCGGGGACGAGGGAACAATTTCATAGTTGTAAACGCAGTAGGATAGAAAGCATTCCAAACACGCTTCTTTCTACGCAACATCACTGAACCATTGTCGAAACCGGGTGGCAGATTCATTCGCTGTGTCATTGTGTCTGTGCCATAGAACGAGATGGCCACCGCTCCAGCGTCGGGACACGAACTGGCTTAGACGTGTCGCCATAGCCAGTGGCCAGACACACAGGATATTGCATTATTAGGCGTGCATTGCCATCAGACGTCAGATTGTTTTTGTTTATGCTTGGGAGTGGCACTTATCTGAGCTACCAACCTGCTTCACAGCTCAGTGGTGTTGCATTTTAAAGTGTTTTTGGTGGCTTATTGCAAGCGGCTTTCTCCACCTTCGCGACTTTCTCTTCTACCATGACATGTTTGCCTTCCTTGCCAAGACATGGCACACATGATGCTCCCCGTGATGTCCCCTCCCCGATCCCTCTGGTGATATAGCGAGATCAGACTAGCTAAGTCGGTTTTGTGGCTCTTCAGTCACTACCCGATCATGCTTTTTCATCCGAAATTAGTGTTTCAATCGCTAGGGATTTGTGTCGACAGTGCTTCGAAGCCCCAGCCTCCGCGTACGCTGTCGAGACCAACAACAGCTGACACATAGCATGGCAAACATAACAACGCACAATACAAACACCTGCGCAAGCACCAATACTACACCTGCGCTGCGCTGGGCATCGAGTCCGGCTCGTCGGGGCCGAACATCAGCGCGGCATCGGGGTCAGCATGATGAACAGCGCCGCCAGTCGACGTCCCAGTGCACTTCATCAGCACGTGCCACGCGATGTGGCGGTCGGGCAGCTCCCGATGCGGAGACCTCTCCCGATCTGATGTGTATGTGTAGGTATAGTCCAGACCGCTCTCTCGATGTTTCGCGCCTGGGTTTGGGTGTTTCGTGTTCGGCGTCGGACAGCAGTCTGACCGTGTGTGTCGACTACGTCAGCGGTCTGTGCCAGTGGCACCGCGTCGCCATGGCGTTCCACGTTGCGACAGCGTTCGGTTCGCTTTCACGTTTGGTGATCGTGGCAGTTCATACCAACCTTGGACGCCCACCGTGCCATTGTTTTGAGATCGTCTGCATTGCTCGGTCGGCTTCTGTTCTGCGAACACGATATCTGGCATCATCTGTGGAGATGTGCGCATCGGCAGCCCCCTTAGCTGTGGCGTACGCTTTCCTCGATTTTTTTCTCGCATCGGATGTCTCGCAAGGCAAGATAATCCAACACCCACGACATGCATGTCACTTCCATGCCATCAGGTGCTGGTGCTTCGTGGCATCGTGTGTCGCTAGCCCAGGATGTCATGGGCCACTTTTGCGTCGTGCAATGTGTCGCCACCAAAGGCGCGCAAAATATTTTATGCAGGGGTGGGGTTCGTTACGTGACAGACACCATGCAAACGTTGACATTGCAAATACACGTAAAGTGCCGCGCCAATTTTTTTCCAGAATAATAGTGAAATTTGTATCAGCAGACAGGTAATATACTGGTATACTATCTGCCTGTAACATATCTGTAATGCAACCCATGGGCCGCGCAATATAAAAAAAAACAAGAAAATTATCATACAATGCGCATCAGCAGGCAGGCATCGACCTTGCCAGTCTCGCCACAGCGTAGGGTTTTCCGAACGGGTCAACGTGTAGCCGTTTAAGCAGTAAGGCGGTCAGCTGTTTCCCATGGGGGGAGTGCGTTTAGACGTGTGCCGGGCCGTGGGTCATTTGCACCGTCTTAAGCAGCAAGTGGGTTTTGCAAGGAAGTCTAAGGTACGTGTACATTTCAGTTAATGAGTCTCATGCTATGGTATATGTGACGTTAAGGTGCTGAACGCGGGGGACGTCTCCCGGATGTTTAGCGTTTTTAGTTTGCTTTGCTTCTCCGGAAGATACCTTGTATTTCTCTTCCATGTTAGTTTGAAGTTTTCATGGTTTTCAACTTCAGCGATTAATTGTCGCGACAGAAATTCCGAAATTGGCCATGAAATCAACCTGATCTCAGAGGCAGCGGCTTTACTATTATACTATTCGAAGGGTTCGTGAAAATAACCTTAAGATTCTATGTTATTCCCAGGTATTTACTGCATACCATTTAGTCCTCACCGCTGACCGTATCACGGCGCTAGTAGTTAGATGTCCTCGCTTGTCTCGTACCTACGCGTCTAGTGGCGCGACCAAGACATCGCCGATGAAAGGGCCTGACTAATCCCATGCACCCTACCTATTCCTTCGAAGTCGCAAGCACCTCGTATTTCGTGCACTTTGCCTTTCACGTTCGAGGTATTTTCGACTTTTTACCTTTCACAATAAAAACATCGTTTTTGTGAATAAGGAGAAGGTTGCAACACCTCCCCCTTGGGTCCATCTCTGGCAACAACTGCGCAGCATCTCCTGCCGATGGTCAATAATGCCATGCACCACAATTACATGAGATCGTGTGGCATTATTCCATAGTTGTTTTCGCCACTATTTCATGGTATCCTGTTCCAGCATTCCGTAGTGTCATGCGCCACGATTCCATGAGATCCTATTCCAGTATTCCGTAATGTCACGCGCCACTTTTCCATGGTATCCCGTGACAGCACTTCATAGTGTTATGCGCCACTATTCCATGCGATACTGTTCCAGTATTACGTAGTGTCGTGTGCCACCATACCATGCGATACTGTGACAGTACTTCGTAGTGTCACGTGCCACCACTCCGCGGGAACCGTGCCCGTGTCAGTAAGCGGGTCAGTAACAGCGCCTCGTTGCGCAGGTGGCCAACCCGGTGGGCCAGGTGCAGTGGACGCGGGACGAGTTCGGTCTGGGCATCATCCGCGACCTCCCCAGCTACCCGCGCTACCAGATGATCGGCGACGACCACGAGGGCATCTTCTCGCTGGAGGTGCAGCGGGTGGCGCTCGAGGACGACGCCGAGTTCCAGTGCCAGGTCGGCGCCGCCGCCGGGGTGCCCGGCATCCGGTGAGTGTCGCTCGAGGGGTGCTCGTGTCGCGAGTGCCAATCATTTGGGAGGGAGAATCGTCGCCAGGTGGCGCCACTTTCGTGGCTATGGGCGTGGCTATGGGCGTGGCTATGGGCGTGGATGACTGTGCCGAACACATTGGTTTTCTTTAATTAAGGTGCAGACACTGCAGATCGAGCTTAGCTTTGGAAAGGATATAGGTGTGCATCAGCTGGGCATAGGGCAAATGTATTTCCCAATATCCAATCAAACCACAAACATTCCTTTTCGACATTGAAAATGAGTCTAAGATTGGATCTATGCGCTCATGTTGAGTGGTTTGAACGTGGGCAAATACTATCACGTTTCATTGCACTCCAATAAAACACAATGAAACTCAGTGAATGGAAATCCATTCGGAATGCACTAAATAGCCCCTGTGTACCAAGGCACAATTATCTGCCCATTTGGAAGCCACAGGATGTGACGTGGGAAGTGTAGAGATGTAACGTAAACACGGGTACAGTTGCCGGCGTATTGAGACGATTTTGACCGGTGAGCAAATGCACTTCAGATTCGACTTAAAATTATTGAGTAATAGCCAGAGTTGATCGTATTAACAACACACGTCGGCTATTATGGAAGTAAGCGATCGTTACTACCAATAACGGCGATGACGCGGGTTGTACTGAGAATGCGATTTGAGACAAGCCATGTGGAGGGTATGCTGTGGAGTAGGCTTACTGGGCATTGAGCATGTCATGCGATGCAGGTTGGATTGGGCATGGCCTATGGGAGCGGTCACAAACGTCGCATGTTGTGCACGATGGGTGATGCAGACACGATCCATCGTGTGCAGATCACCGATACACGATTCGACATCGTGCGTCGACATGTCGACATGGTCGACAGTCGAATGTCCGTCGTGTTTGACTGGGCTCCTACACCCACGTATGGAGTACAGCGAACCATGCCTGACTTTCCAACACTGTGATCAAGAAACAACGCCCCTATCTTATAGCTAGTAGTTGCGTTTAGTCGTGAATCTGAACCCCTGCATAACGCAGGCTTGGTATGATGATGGAGCTCTGGTACATATGATCGCCACCCGCACGCGTAATTGTCGCGTACCAATGATGCTAACGTGATAGCAGGGTAATTTTGTGGTCAACAGTATATATTTTCACGGGTGGTGCTCATGGACAGTGTGAAATCTCAACGAATGATCGCGGAAAAAGGATTGTATGTGATGAATGGAGGAGTATGCGTCAGCAATGCATGCTCACTCTCGGCCGAGTGATGTTCCCGACCGTGCACCTGAACACCGCCTGAGTATGCCGGCGACGCGACGGGACCGGACCTGACCTGACCTGTCGATGCAGGTCTCGCACGGCGCGCCTCACTGTTCTGGTGCCGCCGGAGCCGCCTCGTATCGACGAGGGGAGGCAGCTGCTCACCTCAGCCAAGTCCGTTGTGCGGCTGCACTGCGAGAGCAGGGGTGGAAAACCACCGGCAGAGGTACGTCCACTCCAGTGATAAGTTATCGGTAAAATATGGTGGAATATGCCACTTCCTGAGCACTCAATCGACATCATTCTCCAAGAAGTACCGACATCCTACTTCTTGATGCGTGCCTATGAAGTCTTCCCTGTCTCCTTTCTAATAGTGTCTCGTTCATGAGTACCATGTTCATGCTCTCTATAAGGCGTGGTGATTTACGTACATTTCGCAATGCAATTTCAGTCGAAGGGATCACTTACAATGTGATATGGCATACGGTAACCGGCTTATTGCATGGGTATTTTTCTCACTATCCCGAATATAACTATTCCTAAGTTATGAATACCAAAACAAATGATAAAGATACAGTCATAAGTATGCATTGGCTCAAATTTCAGTCTGAATAGCATCAGAAGCATGCTAAATGACACGAATTCCATGGCAAATTTCGACATCCTGTTGTGTTCCTTTCGACATCTCACACCTAGCGAAAAATAGTCATTTTACCACTGGTCCACCCCCTGTGTGCCCAGCCCCTGCCGCGGCACCATGACTTATCCCACGGTCGTGCCGTCGGGTCGCTATCTCCGCCGACGGACCTGCCATCCGTCACCTTTGACAGATCTACCACCCGTCCGTCTGCCCGATCGCCGGCTTGATCTGTCGGCGACGTGTGTGGGTCTTCGCAGCCAGACGCGCCGCATCAAGGTCGCCCGCCGGCTGTTCCTGGAACCGCCGGCGGCGCCACTGATCGCGCTGACCTTTGTGGCCCGGGCGTGAACGCCCTCGGTACGCCGATATCCCCGTCCACTTGTATGGTTGGAGCTCGTCACGTTCTGGCCGTCAGCTTCGTCCAGCCATCGCATAAAATACGCAGCTTTGCGGGGTTAATTGATCGTGGTGTACTCAAGGTAATGGTAGTGTTGACATTACCAGAATGTACGTGTGTATGTGTGCGGGGTGTTGCGTGAGCATGTATCCCAGAAATACTCTGGCCAGACCTGTTAACCACGACTCGTTCTCCTGCGCGGCACCTTTTCCTCGCACTTGCGCACCGGCCTCTTTTCTCCTGTGTCCTGCTTCTCGGACCTGCCCCTTCCGCAGCCATCGCCACCCTCCACTACTGGTGTCCCCGTCGTTCGGTATACTCCAGGTGATAGCCAAGTCAGGCCACGACCATTGGAGCACTATGCATAATAATACACTATGCACTATGCTGGCACACAAAATGCATCATTTTACGCCTATTCGAAGACAATAACACCCTCAATGTAGCTATGTAGCTATGCCATAGTAGCCCGTTTCACGACGTCCAAAAAGCACCGGGATGCAATGTTGATGACTTAGTCTAGTAGGATGGGCATATTATTGAAATATATGTACTTTATCTGTAGATATGAAATCTTTCGGAAGTTTTACATATAAAATAATAAATTCAATATAAAACTCGACCAAAGTATTCAAATAGCGGCACAAATTTGAAAATAAGCAGTTGACTCACAGAAACGACTAGCCAATCTGGCAGCATCTGGCACCATGGCGCGCGATTTAAGAGTTGTAGGATATAACATAAATTTGTCATTGCATTACCAGCAAACATACAATGTTGGGCAGTAAGTGGTAGTTCATCTCATGCTGATAAATATTTTTAATTTTATGTTTTGTTTCATGGACGCAAGTTACCAGTAGTAGGGTGGATATATAGGAAATTTTATCGTTTCTAGACACTACCATCTTGACGGTCCCGAAAATATTATATTCCCTCCATTTTATAAGCGGGCTGCTGTTCACAGCTCAGATTCCGCCTAATGTAGCTATGGCTATAGCGTTTCCAAATTGTGTCGAGTACACTGTGCATGTTTTTTAAAGACAGACAAAAATGTCCTTAGTACATTCCTAACACACTAGATCTCCCATGAGGACCAGATAGCATTAAGTCAACAGTCATCAGGGACACAGGCGTTGATTTCTAAAAATCATGGGAGAGGAGTGACAATATATGAAGGCAATGGGCGGACCAGAATGGATTGTGTGTGGGGGCATACTCCATGGGTTCCATACATTATTTTGGTGACAACGCCAACATTGAGGGGGTGTTTACTCCCTCAGAGGTATATAAAACAACACCTTTGATCAGGGGCCAAGACACATTAGACAACTGGACCATTTTCGTGGAACTGCATTCATGAATCGTGACCACTGTCCTCCCCCTCCTCCGAAGGCCCACACTCAACCCTCCCAATGACCGCCCTTCCCCCCCCCCCCACCCACACACACACACACACACCTGTGACCCCTCCCCTCTCCGGCAGATCGAGTGGTACGACGGCGACCGGGAGCTGATCGAGAACAACAGCGAGACGCACGTCTCGATGATGTCGGACGGCAAGCGCAGCGTGGTGCGCTCGACGCTGACGCTGACGGTGGCGCCGCGCCACCACCGCACCAACGTCACGTGCCGCGCGCACAACTCTGCGCTGAGTGCGCCGCAGACCGCCGCGCTGCGACTGGTGGTGCGCTTCGCGCCGCTGGTGACGCTGCGCGCCAGCCGGCAGCGCGTGGTCGAGGGCCGTGACGTCACGTTCACGTGCGCCGCCACGGCCAATCCGGAGCCGGTACGTGAGCCGGCAGCCGCGCGCGGCGGTGTGGTCGTCGGCGCCCGCTGTGGTCGTGCGGCTGCGGTCGCCTCGGGGAAGCGGTTGCGCCCGTTCGCCGTGCGCGGCTCGGTGGGGTATCGGTCACCGTTGGCAGACAGGTCGGCTGGCTAGTTTCCACGTTTCGCGACGGCCTGTAAAATAGCTGTCCTTCCCACAGTATTGTTGTGTCTGTGTGATAAGTTATAAAGTCATGAAGTGCTTAAACTTAATAAGAGCCACAAGGACCCATCCAGTTAAGTCTGTTAGCGGAAAATACCATAAGCCCCGTAAAAAGACCCACCCCAACCATCACCACATCCTAAAGAAATCATCCACGAACATTCCACACACCTATCAACGCCTATCTACCCTAACTGACCCAGCCTTATTCGCGTGATCCCCTTCAACATATGTGGATTGAATGCCCACCAACAACTTTCAAACCGCATCCATGCCCGCTTACAGGGGTCTGTGCTGTGCGTACCCAGCTAGCACAAATCTCATCCCACTTACCACAAATAAGAACTCAAAAACAAGGTTCTCCTGTCTAAAAAAAATGTTTACACCATACTTTTTAATATATTAAATGAGGAACTCCCCAAAGCATCAGCAGGCAGCCTATTCTACTGATCAACTACTCTGACTGAAGACCCTGTGATGATTCCTATCCACTCCTATTTATTTGTTTATTTGTTTATTTAATTATGTATGTATGTATTTGTATATTTATTTCATAGTACATGTTCTCCACGTACAGTGCCTAGTGTGGCTTGTCGGTGCAGTGGTTCTTCCCTGTCTGGAGCCGTGGGCAGTGACTGCTGTCCCCCCCCCCCCGGCGGTGCCTGGTGCCCCTCTCCTGTTCTGTTCGGCGGTGGCTGCTGGCCCCCATGCCATCCGATACTCTGGAGGCGACGGGGGACTGTCTTACCCAGCGTCGTTTGTCGGCCAGGGAATAGTGATGGGAGCAGTTGTCGGCCTGGGATTAGTGATGGGAGCAGTTGTCGGCCTGGGAATAGTGGCGGGAGCAGTTGTCGGCCTGGGAATAGTGGCGGGAACAGTTGTCGACCTGGTAATAGTGATGGGAGCAGTTGTCGGCCTGGGAATAGTGGTGGGAGCAGTTGTCGGCCTGGGGATAGTGTCGGGAACAGTTGTCGGCCTGGGAATGGTGGCGGGAGCAGTTGTCGACCTAGGAATAGTGGCGGGGTCAGTTGTCGGTCTGAAAATAGTGCTGGAAGCAGTTGTCGGCCTTGGCATAGTGTCGTGAATAGTTGTCGGCCTGGGAATAGTGATGGGAATAGTTGTCGGCCTGGGAATAGTGATGGGAGCAGTTGTCGGTCTGGGAATAGTGATGGGAGCAGTTGTCGACCTGGGAATAGTTATCGGCCTGGGAATAGTGGTTGGAGCAGTTGTCGGCCTGGGAATAGTGACGTGAATAGTTGTCGGTCTGGGAATAGTGATGGGAATAGTTGTCGGCCTGGGAATAGTGATGGGAGCAGTTGTCGGTCTGGGAATAGTGATGGGAGCAGTTGTCGGCCTGGGAATAGTTGCCGGCCTGGGAATAGTGGTGGGAACAGTTGTCGGCCTGGGGATAGTGTCGGGAACAGTTGTCGGCCTGAGAATAGTGGCGGGAGCAGTTGTCGGCCCGGGAATAGTGGCGGGAGCAGTTGTCGGCCCGGGAATAGTGGCGGGGTCAGTTGTCGGCCCGGGAATAGTGGCGGGGTCAGTTGTCGGCCTGGGAATAGTGGCGGGAACAGTTGGCGCGCCACTTCACCGGAAACGGACCACGCCTATCTCGGCTGGAATGCCCCAGCCTCGGCTGACTCGTTTGTGTCGGAGCTAGTGTGGGCGTCATCGTCGCTCGTCTCGACGGAGATGAGTGTGCCATAACGCGCCAATGTACCGTGGAACATCAGGCCTCCTGCATATTGCGAACTGGATTCAATTTCAGACGCAAGACGTGTGTTGTGTAACTGCGCTATGAAATGATGCGCACGTAATCGGTGCGGATATACTCAGTTATTGCTGGCCTCCAGGAAGAGGCCAGCAATAACACGCTACTCGCGCAGATATGTTGCCTCACAGACATACTCGTATCAATGTGGTCTGGTCTGGTTTAGCCTGGTTTGGCCTGGCCTGGCCTGGTCTGGTCTGGTCTGGTCTGGTTCAGTCTTGTCTCGTTTAGTCTTGTCTGGTTCAGTCTTGTCTGGTCTGGTCTTATCTGGTTTTGTTTGGTCTGGTCTGGTTTGGTTTGTTCTGTTCTGGTTTGGTCTGTTCTGGTTTGGTCTGTTCTGGTTTGGTCTGTTCTGGTTTGGTCTGTTCTGGTTTGGTCTGTTCTGGTTTGGTCTGTTCTGGTTTGGTCTGTTCTGGTTTGGTCTGTTCTGGTTTGGTCTGTTCTGGTTTGGTCTGTTCTGGTTTGGTCTGTTCTGGTTTGGTCTGTTCTGGTTTGGTCTGTTCTGGTTTGGTCTGTTCTGGTTTGGTCTGTTCTGGTTTGGTCTGTTCTGGTTTGGTCTGTTCTGGTTTGGTCTGTTCTGGTTTGGTCTGTTCTGGTTTGGTCTGTTCTGGTTTGGTCTGTTCTGGTTTGGTCTGTTCTGGTTTGGTCTGTTCTGGTTTGGTCTGTTCTGGTTTGGTCTGTTCTGGTTTGGTCTGTTCTGGTTTGGTCTGTTCTGGTTTGGTCTGTTCTGGTTTGGTCTGTTCTGGTTTGGTCTGTTCTGGTTTGGTCTGTTTGGTTTGGTCTGTTCTGGTTTGGTCTGTTCTGGTTTGGTCTGTTCTGGTTTGGTCTGTTCTGGTTTGGTCTGTTCTGGTTTGGTCTGTTCTGGTTTGGTCTGTTCTGGTTTGGTCTGTTCTGGTTTGGTCTGTTCTGGTTTGGTCTGTTCTGGTTTGGTCTGTTCTGGTTTGGTCTGTTCTGGTTTGGTCTGTTCTGGTTTGGTCTGTTCTGGTTTGGTCTGTTCTGGTTTGGTCTGTTCTGGTTTGGTCTGTTCTGGTTTGGTCTGTTCTGGTTTGGTCTGTTCTGGTTTGGTCTGTTTCTGGTTTGGTCTGTTCTGGTTTGGTCTGTTCTGGTTTGGTCTGTTCTGGTTTGGTCTGTTCTGGTTTGGTCTGTTCTGGTTTGGTCTGTTCTGGTTTGGTCTGTTCTGGTTTGGTCTGTTCTGGTTTGGTCTGTTCTGGTTTGGTCTGTTCTGGTTTGGTCTGTTCTGGTTTGGTCTGTTCTGGTTTGGTCTGTTCTGGTTTGGTCTGTTCTGGTTTGGTCTGTTCTGGTTTGGTCTGTTCTGGTTTGGTCTGTTCTGGTTTGGTCTGTTCTGGTTTGGTCTGTTCTGGTTTGGTCTGTTCTGGTTTGGTCTGTTCTGGTTTGGTCTGTTCTGGTTTGGTCTGTTCTGGTTTGGTCTGTTCTGGTTTGGTCTGTTCTGGTTTGGTCTGTTCTGGTTTGGTCTGTTCTGGTTTGGTCTGTTCTGGTTTGGTCTGTTCTGGTTTGGTCTGTTCTGGTTTGGTCTGTTCTGGTTTGGTCTGTTCTGGTTTGGTCTGTTCTGGTTTGGTCTGTTCTGGTTTGGTCTGTTCTGGTTTGGTCTGTTCTGGTTTGGTCTGTTCTGGTTTGGTCTGTTCTGGTTTGGTCTGTTCTGGTTTGGTCTGTTCTGGTTTGGTCTGTTCTGGTTTGGTCTGTTCTGGTTTGGTCTGTTCTGGTTTGGTCTGTTCTGGTTTGGTCTGTTCTGGTTTGGTCTGTTCTGGTTTGGTCTGTTCTGGTTTGGTCTGTTCTGGTTTGGTCTGTTCTGGTTTGGTCTGTTCTGGTTTGGTCTGTTCTGGTTTGGTCTGTTCTGGTTTGGTCTGTTCTGGTTTGGTCTGTTCTGGTTTGGTCTGTTCTGGTTTGGTCTGTTCTGGTTTGGTCTGTTCTGGTTTGGTCTGTTCTGGTTTGGTCTGTTCTGGTTTGGTCTGTTCTGGTTTGGTCTGTTCTGGTTTGGTCTGTTCTGGTTTGGTCTGTTCTGGTTTGGTCTGTTCTGGTTTGGTCTGTTCTGGTTTGGTCTGTTCTGGTTTGGTCTGTTTGTTTGTCTGTTCTGGTCTGATCTGTTCTGGTTTGGTCTGGTTTGGTCTGGTCTGGTTTGGTTTGGTCTGTTCTGGTTTGGTCTGTTCTGGTTTGGTCTGTTCTGGTTTGGTCTGGTCTGGTCTGGTCTGTTCTGGTTTGGTCTGGTCTGTTCTGGTTTGGTCTGGTTTGGTCTGGTCTGGTTTGGTCTGTTCTGGTTTGGTCTGGTCTGGTCTGGTCTGTTCTGGTTTGGTCTGTTCTGGTTTGGTCTGTTCTGGTTTGGTCTGTTCTGGTTTGGTCTGTTCTGGTTTGGTCTGTTCTGGTTTGGTCTGTTCTGGTTTGGTCTGTTCTGGTTTGGTCTGTTCTGGTTTGGTCTGTTCTGGTTTGGTCTGGTCTGTTCTGGTTTGGTCCGCCCTGGTCTGTTCTGGTTTGGTCTGATCTGGTCTGTTCTGGTTTGGTCTTATTTGGTCTGGTCGGGTCGGGCACCTGGTACTGTGTGTGGCTCATTGTGTCAACATTGTCAACATTCGTGTGAAGTTAAGCTTCAGGTGTAAATCGCGAGGACACGGGCACGTTGGACACAGTGATGTTATCAAAGTTATCAGGAACACAAAAACAAGCTCGTATCCATCTTGAGGTAGATTTATATTGGATTTCGACTGAACTGCAAAGTGCTGCGTACCAGACGTGGAGATCCGGGGGGGGTCAGGAACCGCCTGAGATTGGGATCATCTGTTCCATGGAGGGGGAGGTTTGGGGCTCCAGCAAGCTGCCGAAGTACGCCATGTTTTATGATAAAAATATGCCAAAGGAATGCAACGTTGATGTTAGGTAGGTAATTAGTAGTTCTGATTTTATGACAGTCATGCGCAGTAAGATATAACCACAGGTATAAATGAGAAATGTTCGTATCTTTGTAAAGTTCTGAAGATTTAGTTTCACCACGTTCAGCTGACCTGTTTTGCACTATCACTATGGACGGCTCAAATGTCATCTTTCTCGTGTGATCGTATTATGGTCATGTGCCTTCCATCGTCACGGGCAATCATGGAATGTTTCCGCGTGGTGAATTTGTCCACGACGAGCTACATTATCGTCGTCAATCGAATTCGATCGCAAGTAACGACAAATGGTATTGGTGTGACACATTCATGCCAATGACATAAGAACTATGATCCGACTTTCATGCTTGTACGACGGGAAGGTTAACCGCTAGCAGTTTTCGGTTGGGAACTCTGGCCACATGAATTCTAAGTCTAAAACGAACCGCACAAACTTAGTTACGCTTTCTGGGCCACGCCCAGGGTACACTGGACTGACATATTTAAGCATGTATCCGCCGAGTACGACGTCAGTGTATCATTAGTCTACCTTCATTTGTTTGCATGGTGCTTTCATGTATCATCCGCCTGAAGTGCATATTCTTACTTTGCTCGAAATATCAACATGATGCGAGACATTCAACATTGCATTTTTTAATCCGAGATTACATTAAGTCTTAATATGCCCGACCAACCTAACAATTTTAAAGGGACTAAGTACCTGCCAACTTTAAAATCATTCTCACGTTCCTGACCCTATAGAGCACTTTAATGCATCCATTATATCGATACATGTCTCATAGCTTTTCTATGCTAGTTCACCTGTTACTCCTAAATGATCTACCATGGTCGATGCGCCCTAAAACCATAATAATCACCTGGTACCAAAAAACTCCAAACGTGAGAGAAAAAAAACTTCAGAAATCTCAGGTTGTTGGCAAGAAGTTACCTTTGCCATGATTATGTAGGTTGACCTGACACAGTCGAGCTTGGTTTCAAACTCGTGACTGACAAGTCATTAACTGGGCTTTGTTTCATTTTTCTAACCCACTCTATTTGTAATTGTGAGGAGTGGCATTCTCCTGCAAGTTCTGAGGTGTGAAGATGTTGAATTTGGAGCACAAAGCCTGTGCCGTGACAAGTCCGCCATCCTCCTCAGGTGGACTACCGCTGGTTCGTCAACGGCAAGGAGCAGCCGGACAGCAACGTCGACACTCTCACCCTGAAGAGCGTCGGCCGCGGCCTCAACAACGCCACCGTCCGCTGCCGCGTCTCCAACGACGTCGGCACCACCAGCGGCCACAGTCGCATCGCCGTGTTGTGTGAGTGTCTCACCTGAGCCGTGCTGTGTGAGTGTCTCACCTGAGCCGTGCTGTGTGAGTGTCTTACCTGAGCCGTGCTGTGTGAGTGTCTCACCTGACCCGTGCTTTGTGAGTGTCTCGGCTGAGCCGTCCTGTGTGGATGTCTCGGCTGAGCCGTGCTGTGTGTCTCGGCTGTGCTCCGCTGTGTGTCTCCGCTGAGCCGTCCTGTGTGAGTGTCTCAGCTGAGCCGTGCTGTGTGAGTGTCTCACCTGAGCCGTGCTGTGTGAGTGTCTCACCTGAGCCGTGCTGTGTGAGTGTCCCACCTGACCCGTGCTGTGGATGTCTCGCCTGAGCCGTGCTGTGTGAGTGTCTCACCTGACCCGTGCTGTGTGAGTGTCTCACCTGAGCCGTGCTGTGTGAGTGTCTCGGCTGAGCCGTGCTGTGTGTCTCGGCTGAGCCGTGCTGTGTGTCTCGGCTGAGCTCCGCTGTGTGTCTCACCTGAGCCGTGCTGTGTGAGTGTCTCGGCTGAGCCGTGCTGTGTGAGTGTCTCACCTGAGCCGTGCTGTGTGAGTGTCTCACCTGACCCGTGCTGTGTGAGTGTCTCACCTGACCCGTGCTGTGTGAGTGTCTCACCTGAGCCGTGCTGTGTGAGTGTCTCACCTGAGCCGTGCTGTGTGAGTGTCCCACCTGAGCCGTGCTGTGTGGGTGTCTCACCTGAGCCGTGCTGTGTGGATGTCTCAGCTGAGCCGTCCTGTGTGAGTGTCTCACCTGAGCCGTGTGTGTTTATGGGCGTGAGCTGCTGTGTGAGTGTCTTACCTGAGCCGTGGTGTGTGAGTGTCTCAGCTGAGCCGTGCTGTGTATCTCACCTCAGCCGTGCTGTGTATCTCAGCTGAGCAGCGCTGTGCATCTCAGCTGAGCCGTGCTGTGTATCTCAGCTCAGCAGCGCTGTGCATCTCAGCTGAGCCGTCCTGTGCGTATGTCTCAGCTGAGCCGTCCTGTGTGAGTGTCTCACCTGGGCCATCCGCCCCACCCCGGGTGGGCCGGGGCCGGGTAAAAATACGACACCGGCGGTGTCGTATTTTGCCTTGTCTGTGTACTAGACTCTTCCAATTTACATTTCTCTTCACTACCTAGAAGGCGATGCCGCGGTGCCCCCGGCTGTGACCGTATGTTCTCTGTGCACGAAATGGAGAGTGCGCCACGAGCCACGTGGCACGAGCGTGGCACGTGACCCCGCCCCGCCAAGCTGCAGCGGTAGCAATATTTCACATCGGCGCGGCCACCCGTCGCGGAACACGACTGTGCGTCGAACGGCACGACGTCAAACGTCGCAGTCGACGCGGCGAAGTCGGCCGGAAATGTGACGGTTGCACGTTCCGTTGCCGGTACGCCGTACCTCGCCCCCCCCACTATTGTCACTCACCAGGTGGGGGTGTTCGGTTCTCGGTACTCCGTGCCGTGCTGGTGTTGCCGCCACGCACCTCCCCTCTCCCCCTCCCCCGCACCGCACCACACACGCGTCGGTCGAATCGGGACGCAGACTAGGTGTGCGGTTTTCAGGCGCTTGGAAAATGATTGCTGAATTATGCGAGCAGTTTATGTGCAATTGGATAGGTAGCACAGATTAAATGAATGCGTATTCAGGGATGGCACATGCGTTGGGTGCATTTGGCTTGCACTTTTAATCTGCATGAATAATGGCACGTTTTAATAATAATACTAAGACTTTAATAAGAATCAAATATGGACCTTGCTCTCCTTGTCATTATTGCAGATTTTAAGGTAAAGTTTTTCCCACTCCAATGCTCAGTTGCATACGGCGATACTTAGCCCGCATATTTAGGTGGTATTCTACGTACGAAGGCAGCACCAGCATCAGCGCGTACCATCTCGTCGGTGGCCAACTTTTTGTTGGCGGCTTCCCGATCAGCTGTCACCGCGTCGTCGTGATAACGAGGTGCGAGCCGGCCATCCTCGAGGCTGAGCTGTGCGCTGACAGGTGTGGGCCGCTGGCTTTGGCCGAATCAGCGGGCCGGATGGTTCTGGCCGGCCGAGTCGCACCAGCGCTGATCGCGCCTGATGCGACGAGACGGCGCCAGATTGCTCGCCACGCGTGTGTCGTGGCTGCCTCTCGCCCCGCCGTCTGACCGCCTCTCGCCCTACCGTCTGACCGCCGTCTGACCGCCGTCTGACCGCCGTCTGACCGCCGTCTGCCCGCCTCTCGCCCCGCCGTCTGACCGCCTTTCGCCCCGCCGTCTGCCCGCCTCTCGCCCCGCCGTCTGACCGCCTTTCGCCCCACCGTCTGACCGCCGTCTGACCGCCATCTGACCACCGTCTGACCGCCGGCTGACCACCGTCTGACCGCCGTCTGACCGCCGTCTGCCCGCCTCTCGCCCCGCCGTCTGCCCGCCTCTCGCCCTGCCGTCTGACTGCCATCTGACCGCCTCTTGCCTTACCGCCTGACCACCGTCTGACCGCCGGCTAACCGCCGTCTGACCGCCATCTGACCACCGTCTGACCGCCGTCTGACTGCCGTCTGACCGCCTCTCGCCCTACCGTCTGACCGCCGTCTGACTGTCGTCTGACCACCGTCTGACCACCGTCTGCCCGCCTCTCGCCTGGCGTCTGATCGCCTCTCGCCCCGCCGTCTGACCACCGTCTAACCGCCTCTCGCCCCGCCATCTGATCGCCTCTCGCCCCGCCACCTGACCTCTGTCTGGCCGCCTTTTACCCTACTGTCTGCCCGCTGTCTGCCCGCTGTCCGCCCGCCTCTCGCCCCGCCGTCTGCCCGCTGTCCGCCCGCCTCTCGCCCGGCGTCTGACCACAGTCTCTCGCGGCAGACGCGCCGCGCTTCCGCCACGAGCCGGAGGACGTGGCGGCCGACGCGGGTCACGAGGTCAGCCTCAACTGCGACGTGGACGCCAACCCGGAGCCGCGGGTCACCTGGGTCAAGCGCGACTGCCAGTCTTGCCAGAGGGTATGTGTCGAGCGGAGTCGACGTCTACTGTCCGTCCCGTCCGCACGCCCACCGGACAGTGTCCGTCCCGCCCCGGCAGTGTGAGCGGAGTCTCCCGGACAGTGTCTGCCCCGCCCCGGCAGTGTGAGCGGAGTCGACGTCCGCTGTCCGCCCTGTCCGCACGTCTCCCGGACAGTGTCCGCCCCGCCCCGGCAGTGTGAGCGGAGTCCCCCGGACAGTGTCTGCCCCGCCCCGGCAGTGTGAGCGGAGCCCCCCGGACAGTGTCCGCCCCGCCCCGGCAGTGTGAGCGGAGTCCCCCGGATAGTGTCTGCCCCGGCCCGGCAGTGTGAGCAGGGTTTGTGCCCCCTTGTTAGCTGAGGATATCCAAAATGGAAGCATCCTGCTGATTTGGGTAAGCGTCTCGCTTGAAAGTGGATACAGTATTCCCATTATCTTAGAATGCACCATTTTCTTCAAGAAAAGGACAATTTCTCCAATATATATTCTCCTACCTCATCCCTCCCCCGCACCAACCATTTTCAAATGACATCCTGGGCAGTCCTCATAACCACGTACGACCTCCGTCTACACGTGCGACTTCTACCTACACGTGCGGCTGCCATTTGCACGTGCGTCGGTGACGACATGTCCCCGGCCATAGTGCCCGTCGGCGGAAGTGCCTCGCGGCCGAACGATCCGTAGGGCTGAATAGTGGCCGGCTGGGATTGCCAGCCGCATTCAAGTCGCATTCGCGCGGGCCGACCAATGGCGCCGGGACGACGTGCCAATGGCAGTGTGACCGAATTCGTTTTCAGTTGGCTGTCGGATGTGAATAAGAAACCTTGATTTGTGTGAACAAAAAATGTCAATGCCTGCGTCGAATTGCACATACGAACCTTGAAGACAACTAAGTGAGTTCATTTCAGGCAGGTGTTATCTCCACCAGCAATATACAACCTGCAACTGAATGAAGCTCACGTGAGCTGCATTTTATGCATCAGGTTAATAGATACCATAGATTTTGGCCAGTTAAAAATATGCAAATATAATGAAAATACTGGCGTATAGTGGACATATTTGTTTCTTTCGCGTCACTTTCCATCCAATGTTTTCCATTTCGACATGCTGAGAAGCGGCATGCTATTGGGCTGTTGGAGGCATGCCGCCGTCCAGCTGAGGTTTTGGGCGCTTTTGTGGTCAATCTATGGTCAGCTGATGTGCGACGCCTTGGTTCCTTTGGCTAGACCGCTCAGATTTTCTCAACACTTGAAGCCAATACGTGTCATTATGTAAAAGCGTTGTAAACGGCAATGTCGATTTCATGTACGATTTCCTGCAGCATAAGGAATAAGCTGAAATTTGGAGAAATGAATGTAGGTTGCAAAGCGAAGTAGCTGACCTGGGATACAAATATATGGTGATGTTTAAACATTCAGCCGGTTTTGCAGCAAGCAGTCGGAATTCGATAGCCTCCGGCATGCCGTACTCTTGGGGATAATTGTGTTAGGTCCAGATTGAAGCTTTATGTAGACAGTGAGGAATGTCTTCAAACTATTTTATACGCTTAAGAAATTGGAATAATGAGGCAGAAACATCCCGAGCTAAATATCCACAACGAAGTTACCTTTAAACAGGAAGAAATCATAAATGAGCTCACGAAACACCATGCGCATCTATATAGACGAAATTTGGAAGCCACTGAAGAATGCTCCGAATTTGGAGTCCGTGCGACAAGCTTAACCGCAGGGCGGTTTTTAACCCGTCCCGTCTCGGGGGTCTTCAACCGCCCCCTCAGGTTTTTCGCGGATAGCGGACGAACGGCGCGCCGCGGCACGCACAAATTTTGCATACCTTTTCCCACATCAATTTCGCATGCTGATTCAAAATTATGAAATCAGGTCATCTAGGGTCAACGAGTTAGTAAAGGCCAAATGAGGTCGTACTGTCAAACACGTCATCGCAAAAATAAGAAGCAAAAGTGGCATTATCCACACTTGACAGGACCGAGGATTAGCTGTAATAGGAAAATAGTGATCGTTATCCCTTCAGTTATCACAGACTATGCCAATGAGCATATGACAGCACCATGAAGTCGAAGTCAAAGGGTGGCACCTAAAACGCTCTCACTAACGTCTCTATGCACATCAACAACCGTTTACGAAAAACGCTATTGTAGGGGGGACTTGCCCTAAGCAATGCTGTGTGGGTCGATGTAAGCTTTGTTATGAAAGTATGCTCGGTTATGTGTGTCAATTTCACAAAACTATAGGGTATGCAGCATGAGAAGTAAAGTTACGCTGAGTGTCGGAGACTTGGCGCTGGGATCGTGTTTCCCACTTGAAATGAGCATGAAGCGTATTATAGTTTAAATTGCAACTATCTCTCATTCCATGGCCGGTTACAAAGTTTGCCAATCAGAAAAGGTAATTACAACCAATTAATTGACACCAGCAGCCTGGCCTACCTGCCAGAAGAGAATACTTGCACAGCAAGATCGGTAGCCCGCATACACTGCGAACTCACGTAATATCGAGAGAAGCACACGCTTCAGTGCCGACATGCAACGAATCTGGAGAAACTGTTGGAATGATTTGTTGCGATTTTTTTCGCTCTCTCTCTGCGGTATGTTAAAAGGATGTCCACTGCTCCTCGACATATGGCATTCGGACGTGGAATTATCTTGAAAATACACCAACAAGTTGGCCTTAATAAATGGTCGACAGACAGTGGAATCTGTGCCCATTGTGGTAATATGTTTGATACGTTATGTCGTTTGTTTCGAACTATTAACACACTGTGGATTTATGGCGTGAATGAAGAGGTTTCCTGCACCAGCACCGCATTAGAGATGACAGATTCACAGCCTATATGTGGTGATGAAGCACGTCAGGCATAGCACATGCTCTGACATTTGCGAATCGTGCGATATATAGACCAAGTGTTTCAAGTGGCCATGTTTCAACATTGCACGAACTGCGGCGATGCTGTTACATGAGCAAGTTTATAATCACCAACATTGATACAGTTCGATCATTCAGAAGGAAGTGCGGTCCCTGACTCATGATCATTCACAGCGACTACAAGGACCTGTATGTATAATCTATGCAGATGTGCTTTCGTGTCTTATCAGATAAGTATGACTTGTTGAAGTAGATCGGTAGGCGGAGCAGAACAATGCATCCTACCGAAGATATACCTGTGATTGCAATGGCCACGATTGCGTGATCATTGTGGAAATGATCAGTAGATATGTAATCGCAGTACAACATTATGTTTAAATTAATGTCCTGAGATTGAAAACAACATCGGCGAACACACGCATAATATGTTGAAACGGTTCCGGTACAATTAAACACGAAAAGCATGCGCTAACTGTAGCTTAACGAACTAATATGTGCGATATCTGTCTCCTTCCAAGCATCCGTATGTTGCGCTTGTCTGTCATGTAATGGATGCTAATTCTAGCTGTCGGTCATGTTCAGGACGTTGTTGCCTGCTGTCACGTCACATCACAACATCTCGCCACATCATCATCGCGTGGCTATCAGTCACACGCAGTTGCTCAAGTCGCCGTTTCCTATTCTTCGATTAGTTTTCCGACACACCCGACCTGAAATGTCAGGTGGATTGTTCATTAGGCGTGTCACCAAAAATGCGATTCTTGTCGGGCGCCGTCTTATTATCTGTGTGTATCTCCACCGAGGACAGTCTCGAAGACGTCTGGATCCCCCAACAGTCGCGACCCTGACATGGCTCCTGCTCGGGAGTGGGTCGGGCCATCTGGTCATTCGGTCCGATGCCATCGGGTCACACCTTCCCAGTCCACCACCTCAGCACCAGTGTTTTGCGCACCTCGATGGACCTCAAGTGGCTAATAACACCACGCCGCATCTTGTCACAAACACCACCGGTGACCACAGCGTCACCTGCGCCACGTCAAATCCCACCACGTAATGCCGCGTCAGGCCACGTCACGGCGCACCACGCCACGTCGCATTTCATCAGGCTATGCCCTGGTATACCACGTCACGTCACACGTCACATTTAATTTCGCCACGTCACGTCTCATTCCTTCCTCCCACACAACGTAGCATCGCGCCAGTCTCAGCACGTCTGCCTCCGTCACGTCACGTCACGTCACATTCTGTCCTGCCACAAAACGTAGCATCGCGCCAGTCTCAGCATGTCTACCTCCGTCACGTCACGTCACGTCACATTCTGTCCTGCCACACAACGTGGCATCACGTCAGTCTCAGCATGTCCACCTGAGTCACGTCACGTCACGTCACGTCACGTCGCGGCGGCGGGCGGGTGACGCGCTGCCGGCGGCCGGCCGGGGCTCGCTTGACCGCGTGGCAGCGTGTCAGCCGCCTGTCAGAGGCGCCGCGGCCGCGTTTGGACTGTGATTGCCGGCCGCGATGAGGTTGGCACACGCCAGACCGCGCGCAACGACTGGTCTGACACCCCTGCCCACGCCCGACGGACACCCCCGCCCACGCCCGGTGGACACCCTTCCCCACGTCCGTGCACACTGAGCCCACGTCCGACGGACACCCTGCCCACGCCCGACGGACACCCCGTGCCTACGCCTGGTGGACACCCTTGCCAACGTCCGACGGACACCACGTGCCTACGCCGGTGGACACCCCCGCCCACGTCCGTGCACACCGAGCCCACGTCCGACGGACACCCCTGTCCAGGCCCGGTGGACACCCTTGCCCACGCCTGGTGGACACCCTGCCCACGCCCGGTGGACACCCCCGCCCACGTCCGTGCACACCGAGCCCACGTCCGACGGACACCCCTGTCCAGGCCCGGTGGACACCCTTGCCCACGCCCGGTGGACACCCTTGCCAACGTCCGACGGCCACTCCTGCCCACGTCCGAATGAGCCCCTGCCCATGTCGGACGGTCGCCACTGCCCACATTCGCGAGCATTGTGTCGGACGGTCACCACTACCCACATCCGCGAGCATTGTGACGGACGGTCGCCACTGCCCACATTCGCGAGCACTGTGACGGACGGCCGCCACTACCCACATCCGCGAGCACTGACGGACGGTGGACCTGCAGTGCCCACGTCCGACGGACCCTGCCGACGGACCCAACCGATCTCCACACCCAACCGACACTGGTGCCGTGCGTGCAAGAGGGGGTCGGTCTGACAGCTGGAAGGTCATGCCAGCTGGAACGGGCTGCCGCAGCTGGGGAATAAACAGGGCCTCGAGGGCCCCGAGGAATAAACAGGCTCCTAAACGTCAGCGTGAGCTTGTGTGCTTTCGGGGTTTGACGGCATCTCCAGCGATGGCGGAAAAGACAACGCAGAGATGGTTGAAACGATGGCCGCTTCAGCGGTGCCAGGTGCTTCACCTTAGATAGGGGTGACGCCGATCAAGCAAAACAAGACTAATTTGGACGATGCTGTGTGTTGATGTAGCTAGCCAGGCCTGCTGTTAAACCTTCTCTCTCCAAGTGACGCACTTATTTTTATCACGGATATTCACGTCTCATTTTGAGGACGTTTCTGTGTAATGAGGTGTTGAAAAATTGCACCAATGTGGACCCAATCCGGAACATGGACACTCTGTTCATTCAACTGTTTTTTTTTTGTTTCTTCAAAGTAGTGGATAACATAAAAGAGCAATTATGTCCAAGTATGTGGATGTATTTTTCCCAAGCTCATAATGTGCATTTATTCATTATCAACGTATCAGTTTTCCTTTATTTTACGTAATATATTTTCTGTTCTCGGCTGTTGTCGCCGGCTAAACTGGTTTTATCGTTTTTATCTCTCATCGTTGCAGGACTGTTGCAGGCGTGGACCTGGATTGCAGGGTTAGCATTTGCCATGCCAGCGTGGTGTGACTTACTTTTCTACGTACGTAACCACATTTTTTCACTTAGATTCGAGTGTTTGTGCGCGGATAAATACAATCCTTCCTTTCTATTTGATCGAGACATACGGCCTTCATTGGCCGAGGTACTCGTCTCTCCAGCGTTAGCACCAAGGACAGCTGAGGAGTCGGGGACGTAGGCCACTTGTGCAGTCACCATCCCTATCGACAAATGATCGCAGCAATATGATGACTCGTACACACACGACAGTTAGTATATATGTAAATATCAGCAGTATACTGAGGCCCACTGGGTGGGTGCTCCGGGTGATATTGGTCTGGTGCTGCCTGGTGTTCGCCAGTCCCAGACCGGTCTGTTGCCACCGTTTATAGGTGCATACCAGCCCGAAATAATGGCTCGCGAACGATCTTAATCAGCACGGCCTTCGTTTCGGCCCGCGAGACGTGTCGACGACCGACACGGGCCGCGTTAAGTGACAACGCCGCCGTCGTGCCGTCCAGCGCGGGGCCGAGGGTGTCAACAGACGCACCGCGCTCCCGACCAGGCCGGCCGACACTTGCTCGGCGGCCTGTAGACACAGCCGGCGGCGGTCGATGGGGCCGGCGCGGCGCCCGAGCCTGGGGGGGGGGCGTGACGCGGCCGCCGAACCGTGGCGAAAGGCGGACCTTTGATCGCCGCCACGTCGGACCGAACACATCCATTCACGGCCGTCCATTCACCGCCGAGCGGGCCAATCGCGCGCGTTGCGGGCGACCGGGCCGACTGCGGCGGCAGGCTGGCGGTCGCGGGTCGAGGAGCGTCGTCGCGAACGCGAAGACAGTCGCAAGTCCAACTGCGATCGTAGCTGAAGCGGCGTTAACGCTGCAAACGCAAAGCGCGGAATGCTTTCAGGAGTGGCTACTTTAAAAAAAAAACACGCGTTATAAATGCACACCGAGTGCCGACAATTGGACACGATTGTATCGGAAACGCGTGTGTCGGAACGCCACGTAAACAGGATCAAGATCAATGCGATCGTTGAGTCGTGGCCGTCTTAAGTTGTTGGCCTTCGCGACTGTGTTGACGGCTGTAGCTATACACGCGGTGCCTGTTCGACCGGATCGTAGGGCGCTCGGCGCTTTCCGCACAAAACACACGCGAGCCTGTTTGTAGCGTCAATGGGAACTCGGCGTTGAACGGACACGCCTGCACCATGCATATACCCACATACCCAGCGGGGCTTCTCATACCGCTCCACTCTCCAGTGGAATGCGCTTCCCGGTGAAGCACGCGACACAACTAGCCGTGCAACCTTCGTGCGTGCTATCAGCATCAACTAGGTAGCTAGGTGCTTTACAATTGTATCTAACGTGATGGCAGGAATGTGATCAATTGACTAGGTATTTCGTGAGTTCCACCATGTGGCAGTGCCTAATAAATGACTTGACTTGCATATTGAAGAAGCCTGGACAAGTGTAAACCCTGGGAGATGAGAATTAGCCTACGTGTAAGTTCGAGGAGAGTTTTATCTGATGTTTAATCATAGTCACCACATATCCCAGATGGTATATTTCAAAATCCAAGTTTTCGAGACACACGTCTTCACCCGACGAAAATATACTTGCTGACACATTAACGCACTGTACTTACCGGAATTAATTATCGTAAATGTCAGCGAACCGTTAGTTGAACGCTTCGCTTGCCCGGCTAGTCTAAATGGATATTAATTCTGGTCTCAACTAGAATATGTCATCGTGATGTTAACCCTCATCGTCTTTCCGGTCATGTCCTCGCACCCCGTTTTGGGGGAGGTGGGCGTTGATAGGATCCCCTCCCCTCTAATCTCCAAACTAAGCCTCGCAGGAAAGCGAAAGAGGTGTTATCGGAAAGCCCTCGACGAGCGTGGCCAGACACCAAGCCCAAATTTTTTCCCCTCAAAAGTGGCGTCACTATGGGGCCTAGGATTCCACGACTTACATGCATCATGTTTTTGGCTCTGGGGAATTCATTTTGGGGCAGATTTGAAAAGAAAAAAATTGAAATCAGAAAAGGAAGTCGAAATCGACCATGAACCCCTCCCCCTCCATCCCAAAAAGAAATGTTGGAATTTCAAAATTTTGAGCTTGCTTTCATTTTATTTTTATAATGGGTAAAGTGGACCGACAAACGTTCAAAGCTAACTTGCTCTCATAAAAATGCTTACTTTAGCCAGAACCTTCCAGTTTAGCTCTAATGGACAAATATGCAAAACTAATAAGTAATGAAAAACTGGGAAGAAACTTCCTCTGGTGCGATTTTTCCATAAAAATGAGCAAACGCTTAAAGTTTCATTAAAATATATATCCGTTAATGCGTGACGACTGATTTAACTTTTTCGGAGGTGACCTCACTTGATCTTGACTAACATCTTGACCCTAGATGTCCTGACCTCAATATTTTCGTACAACATGTCAAATTGATTTGGGAAAAGTTATGTCAAATTTCAGCGCGCTGTCTCGCGCCGTTCTTTCCTTATCCACGGAAAATGTTAGGGAGTGGCTAACAACCCCCTTCCCTCGAGACGGCGCGGGTTAAGATCTCGTTGATGCCTTGACGAAAGACATACTTGGTCTTGTTTCATTCACTCAGCATTGGACCTGTTATTTAAATGTCATTCCACCAGAGATCGTCACAGTGTTTCATCCTAATCAGTCCAAATATTTGCTCAACGAAAGGATTCTGATCAGATTGAGAATGGAATTGTTGAAATACATGTTGAATATGTTGAATACTGGCGTGCATTTTGTTTAAACCGTGCAGTCAATTCGTTGTCAATTCCAAAGAAAACCAAATAGTCAAATGTCGATGTAATATTTTGAGAAAAACAATGATGACAAAAGCGACATGCAACTGGGGGAATGTGGATGCCTTTCGGCATGCGTATGAATACTAGCAATACTGACCCACATACTCCAATGTATTCCAGCAATGCTTGCCCACATATTGTAATGCATGCGAGGACTATTGACCTATAGATTGACCATGTATGCCAGTAATGCTGGCTCACATATTGCAATGTATGTCAGGTATGTTGGCCCACATATTACATATGCATGACTCCATGCTTGGGCAATGTGCACACCTTTCAGTAATAATGCTAACCGATTCCCGGGTAAATGGCATCATGCATTTAAGTTGTAAATACTTGTACGATCTTCGGCAGAGTAGACAAATTTCGCGAACAGTGTAAGCGATTTTGCGCCTGAGGCCGAATGCCTTTCAGTCCGCCCATGCCGAAATCCGAGGAAATATTGCCGAAATTGTTCCGCACTGTTAATTATAGCGCACGTTTGTGAAGTTGGATGCACTTCATCAAAGTCCGGAAATGCCCCATACCTATTGCTGAAATACTTGCACGTGCGACAAACTGGATTGAACAAGACCCACGTCACCATCCACTGTCAACAGAGATCAGTCCGGGTCAGTTCACTACTTCCCTGCTGCAATGGTTTGGTGCCGGATTCCGTTTCGGCAACATGGGAGCCCTGAGTCTTGCCTCTTGTCGGCCAGCGCTCCTAATAGCGCCTTGTATTGATAACTCTGATATTCATCTCCATGTTGGCATCCATGGAGGCATGCCAGCCCTGAGGTATGGCTCTACCAACCTTTGTTCTGTCCAATTCGTAGAAATTACGAAAATTAGTGTGTTCCAGGAACCGCAGCAGACTATAATTCCTTTCCGTGTGAATCTATGGCCGGCAATACAACGTTAATCGGAAATAGGATTAACAAAGGCATTGTATCACCATATTTTACAACGGACACCACAGCGTGGCACACATCTTTGGCCATGCAATAGAAAACATTTTCATGCCGATAATTGTCTTCGTTAAAATTCGTCTTCACTCCCCTTCAACCAATATTCTCATCCGGAACCTACCCATTTTACCCACACTAACATCCCGAACCTCCTATTCTACTAATACTCACATCCTGAACCTACACTTTCTTCTAATACTCGTATCCGGAGCCTAGCCATTCTGCTCATACTCACATCCTGAGCCCACGCAACACGTCAATGTCTATCTTCCTTTCGACGGAGCCTCAGCTTTCCCGAACTGATTTGGAGCCGAGCCGAAACCGCCGAACCGAACTGCCGCCCAGGTCTCGTCATGTTTGTCGACGCTCGCTGGAGTCTCGGCTCAATCGGGGCTCGACTGGCAGCCGGATTTCGACAGGTTTTCACCGCCCCACACCGACTTAAGTGGGACAAGTGTAAACTTTGCTGATCACCTCGGCTGGCTGGGCCGCTTTGCGACAACTTGGGGAAGGCAAACACGAGATTAACTCGGCGTCTGACACGCCCGGCTTGAGCTGGTTGCCACAGTCGTTGTGCTGATTTCCCCACCGCCGTGAACAGTCGATCGCGTTTGATGTCCGCGTTCAGTTGGGTATGTGTGTGCGGAAGACTTGGACGTTTTCACGCGCACAGAGACAAACGCGTGCTATGTTCTGAGTTGCCTGTTCCGGGTAGGCGTCCATTGTGACAAATCCGATTTTGAGCGACCGACACATGATTTAAGATGGGCGCTAGATAACCAATAGCCGTCCAGGCGCCCTTAAGCCTAAATAAACAAACAAACAAAGAACACATGATTGAATATGTAATTGGGGCAGGGGAGGATTTCTCTGCCTTCCCACCTGCTTTACATGGGGTGGTTAGTTTCTCACGTTTCCGATGTGGTTACCTGTCTTCTGAAATGTTTGATGACGTCATTTTCTCACCAAACTGGCTGGTGGAGCATGGTTGTCATCATGTGTACCCATTGGTGTTTCGGTTGGGTTCTGTGTCTACCAGTCGGAAGATTGAACCAACTTTTTGAAATATGACAAGAAATACAAGGGATAGTACCTTTGCTTATTCGTTAGCACCTCAAGGAGTTCGTTTTTCTTTCGCATCCCAAATTGTCGACCGGTGTCTGGCCTTGGGAAGTACTTTGTTTGAGGAGTAGGAATTCTCTTCGTTGATATCGTTGTTCCGTATCATCTCCCACGCAATGTAGTGCCTGAGTTGCAAAGTATCAAAAATCCACCAAACGCGGCAGCATCTCCAGGATTGAGTTTGGAGGCATGTGAGATTGGAGTAGTCAACCAGGATTGACCTGGTTGGCATGTTTATCCCTCCCCCCGCAGGTGGCCAAGTCACCGGAGTCATCTCCGCAGAACAATGAGAAACATTGTCATGGCAGTTGTAAAGTACGTTTTGGGTCTTTGATCGGGTCAACACAACCGCTGCGACCCAGTCTGCATGTGAAGTAGCTGCAGGCGCACACCCAGGATTTTTCCATGGGGGGCCCGGACCGAAAAGGGCACTTGGCCGGCTCCAAAAGGGCACTTCGGGTCCGGGAAGGTTTGTTGACCGTGGGGGGGGGGAGTGGGGCGTGAGAAAAAAAAATCCAAAAAGGGCAGTTTTGGGCCCATAGGGCACCTTTGGCACAGGCGGGGCACATCAGGCAGGTGATTTTGGGGCTGAATTTGGGACATTCCGGCCAAGAGGGCACTTTTCGGTCAAAAGGGCACTTTGGTGTCATGGGGGGGCCGGGCCCCCTGCCCCCCCCCCTCCGGTGCGCCTATGAGTAGCTGCAGTGGCCGTTGTCACTTGCAGTGCGTGTCAGAAGCCCAACTGGTGTCGCAGCTGTAATCGGGAGTATTGCTGTCGTACTCTCTGGAGACGGGAGCCGCGAGGTTGAGATGTTCTTCGTCCAACTTTGCTTACAGATTGGTCACGCTTGTTGAATGATGTTCGGACAATGTTACATACCGAAACTATTACTAAGATAATCAAACTAATCGTGTTCAAATCGTGCAAGGTGTCCTCGAAAGGCCCCACTATATAAAGAGGAAAGAATGAAATACCTGTAAAATATAAGCACCCAAAGCTGCCATAAGCTTGATTACAAATCACGCACTGAACTGTTCTCACGGACGACCACCGCCCAACTACCCCGCACGTGTAATCTTCCGCCCCCCCCCCCACATATCTGCCCCCTCCCCCACATATCTGCCCCCCACATGCCCGTTTGGTCGTGTGACCGTCTGCCCATGCGGCTGGTCGTGTGACCGTGGTGTGACCGTCTGTTCTTTTCAATATCTCCCCCCACATGCCCGTTTGGTCGTGTGACCGTCTGCCCCCCATGCCCGGCTGATCGTGTGACCGTCTTCCCCCCCCACATGACCAGTTGGTCGTGACCCCGTCTGCCCCCCCATGCCCGGCTGATCGTGTGACCGTCTGCCCCCCCCACATTCCCGGCTGGTCGTGACCGTCTGCCCCCCCCACATGCCCGGCTGGTCGTGACCGTCTGCCCCCCCCACATGCCCGGCTGGTCGTGACCGTCTGCCCCCCCCCCCCACATGCCCGGCTGGTCGTGACCGTCTGCCCCCCCCCCCACATGCCCGGCTGGTCGTGACCGTCTGCCCCCCCCACATGCCCGGCTGGTCTGTGACCGTCTGCCCCCCCCCACATGCCCGGCTGGTCGTGTGACCGTCTGCCCCCCCCACATGCCCGGCTGGTCGTGACCGTCTGCCCACCTCGACAGCGCGTGGGTGAGGGCCGCCGGCTGCGACTGCGGGCCACGCGCCAGACGGTGGGCCGGTACGAGTGCCGCGCCTCGGCCGACGGCTTCCCGGCCGTGTCGCGCCAGCTGATGCTGTTCGTGCGCGCCCAGCCGGATGTGAGCGCGCGCGCCACGCAGCGCGGCGTGCTCGGCAAGACGGTGCACGTCGAGTGCGTGGTGGCGAGCGTGCCTCCGCCGCACACCGTCACCTGGTACTTCCGGCAGGCGCCCGTCTCCACCGGTGAGTCGGCGGCGATCGTGGCGCGGGAGGGAGGTGGAGGAGGGGCGCGGGGAGTGAGGGAGACGGAGGAGGTGCTTGGGGAGGGAGGTAGAAAAACTGGGTGGGGGAGCAGCAGGGACCGACGGGCTCGAAGAAGATGATCCAGGATGGGCGCTCGCTGCCATTGCGGGAGGGAGGCAGATGGAGGAGACACGTGGGGAGGGCGGCTGAAAAAATAGAGGGGAGAGCAGCAGGGAGCGACGGGCTCGAAGAAGATGGTCCATGATAGGCGCTCGCCAATATATTTGTTTTTGTGTGTGTGGAGGTGTTCGTTGTTTGTTTGTTTGTTGTTTGTTTATTGGTTCGTTCACGACACACTTTATGCACATTCACGGCTAATGGCGCCGCCCACACGTTTCGCCGGTGGGCCGCGGGATTGGGAAATGTCCTGCGTGGCGCTAGAGTCGAACCCGGGACCTTTGGTACCCATAGCCCGACACCTTAACCACTCGGCCATCCCCGCCCCGTGTGGAGGTGTTCATAAGCCCTTGAAATTAAAGCGTAAGGCACTGTCAGTTATTGTTTTCGAGTTGCGGCTGTTTATCGAACGAGCTCAGTCACATACATCGAGGTGCATGCTGGCGTCTCCAGCGACTCTGGCTTGTCATCAGGCGAGATGAGCTCAGTTACAGACAAGGGGATGCACGCTGGCGTCTCTGGCAAGCTTATCAGACGAGCTTAGTCACATACATCGAGGTGCATGCTGGCGTCTCCAGCGACTCTGGCTTGTCATCAGGCGAGATGAGCTCAGCTACGGACAAGGGGATGCACGCTGGCGTCTCTGGCAAGCTTATCAGGCGAGCTTAGTCACATACATGAGTGCACACGCTGGTAACTCTAGCCACTTTGGCTGCTTATCAGGCGAGCTCAGTCAAACCCATGGCGTTTACGCTGGCTTCTCTAGCCCAGAGTTATGGAGCTGTCACTTCCAAATGTATGCATATTCTGCCAACAAAAATGGTGAACATGGTGGTGCACCACGTTTCAGTCGAATTCCTTCCGCAAGGATGGTATGGTGTGTGAACAACCTATGAGCGCTGGCTTCTCTAGCCCAGAGTTATAAGCTGTTACTTCCACTCCGATTATGCATTAATTAGCGGAGTGCATTCATGCAATGCATCTCCAGCCAAACGCGAAAATATTCGATCCTTAAT
This sequence comes from Imbricaverruca yamaguchii, assembly GCA_034440575.1. NCBI lineage: Eukaryota > Metazoa > Arthropoda > Thecostraca > Neoverrucidae > Imbricaverruca > Imbricaverruca yamaguchii. The sequence goes on from JAOTOL010001660.1 coordinate 1,789,257, forward strand.
GATACATTGCCAATCCCGCATTGTATCACCTGCACCTTTGCACCTATTGCATGCTTGCATCTCTTGCATCTTTGTGTCTCTTGCTAGACTGTCCAAGTTGCGCTCTCTCGCAGTGCGTGGTGGCTCGCATTGTCTGCCTCTCAACGGCCGGCACCTGAGGGACGAGGAGTGCCAAGCCAGCGTCGCCTGAATAGTCGAGCTCCGGCGAAACTCGCGGCATCAATTGCCTCGGGCGGAAACTCTGAGTAATCTGAAACCTGCCCGCAAGATCATTTCAATTCGCCAACAAATTAGTTCGCCTTGCCGGGTCAAAATCAATAGACCGACATCTACACATTGAAGCTGGCGTGCGTGGTTGTCCCTGTGTGGGAATGGAAAGCATCATCAAAGCTGGATGCGATTTGCATAGGCCGCACTTCAGTTTGTGTTCCAAAGCGAAATTAAACCGCTTGTTCGGAGCGTTCAATCCGATAGTATGTTAACATGGCGCCTACGTGCTCCCCGCGTCAAAGTGCCTTTCAAGTAATTGTTTCCGATTCATTCGCAGATACGTTACGGGGGACATCTATGGCTTTCATGCTTGTATCCAAGCTATTGGGATGCGAATTCTAATTTCACTAGCTGCTTGGAGTTCAGTTGCTTGGGCTACTGACGATGAGAGTACGACGGCGTCATATGTCAGCTGTTTAAACAGCTGAATGCGCCATAAATTACACCAACACTTTGGCGTAACATATTCCAGCGCCTATGCATTCGAAGTGTATTTTAACGATGTACCGATTTAAGCCCATGATATACGAGTCGTCGAAGCTGTCTATAAAATGAAGCTGGCTCGTCAACTTTGATTTTGGCGAAGTGCAATCTCATGCGAAGTTGTATGCTCCAATATGTTCTCTGGTAATGTCCACGGGCTTCATCAGCAGGTTGCGAATAGGGAATTCATCCAGGATATATCTGTTCAACTCAATGGGAAGAGTGGAAGTATGCAAAGCTCAAATCGTAGCAAGGTTTTAACTGTGCTGTATGCTGTGGTTGGTGGGGTTTGCGGTGACGTGGTGTGTGGTGGTGTTTGTGGCCACGTTGCTGGCCATCGCTGGGAGGCGGGTCACCCGCCGTCTCACAGTGACACGTCGGCCCCAGCATTGGCTCGCGCACTCCCTGAGCTGGCTCCTGTCGCACACCGATCCGGGCGTCCGGCAGTTGGTGTACCTGCTTACCGTCGGGTGTCCCGGCAGTTGGTGTACCTGCTTACCGTCGGGTGTCCCGGCAGTTGGTGTACCTGCTTACCGTCGGGTGTCCCGGCAGTTGGTGTACCTGCTTACCGTCGGGTGTCCCGGCAGTTGGTGTACCTGCTTATTGTCGGACAGTGAGCTGGTGTGGTGTATCTCTGTCAGTCCGTGAGCTGGTGTGGTGTATCTCTGTGTGAGTTCGTCAGCTGGTGTGGTGTATCTCTGTGTGAGTTCGTCAGCTGGTGTGGTGTATCTCTGTGTGAGTTCGTCAGCTGGTGTGGTGTATCTCTGTGTGAGTTCGTGAGCTGATGTGGTGTATCTCTGTGTGAGTTCGTGAGCTGATGTGTATTTATGTGTCAGTCCGTGAGCTGACGTGTATTTATGTGTTTAAGTTATCGTTAATGTGTTGTCGTGCTGTCATTGCGAACGCTTACTAAAGGGACGATGTCGTCGGGAAAAGTTGAAACTGAAGTATGCTTCACAGCCAACAGGAAGTACCGTAAAACGATCACGGTCAAAGTGAGAGCTGTTTGAGAAATGTGGCTGAAAGTTGGATGTGTTTGGCAGAGATGTCCCGGTACAAGGTGGTGGAAGAGCCAGTGGTGGGAGGATCTCGCAGTCTTCTGGTCATCTCAGACGCTGTCGACAGCGACTTCGGCCTGTACAACTGTTCATTCGTCAACGCGTACGGCAGCGATTCGGCGCTAGTCATCCTACAAAAACAACGTAAGTGCCATTATTCGATCTTAACCTTCCCATAATACACTTGACATGCGTTGATCCAACTACACTCAAGGCTTCTTCATGACTTCACTCAACTCATCAATTTAACCAATAAGTTCATGCAAGTACCTACCTATGCCATACATGGATGAAACTTTGTTGACCCATGGTGATGCCAATGCCACACCATTCATGTTGAAAACCTAACATTCAGCCTCCGTCATTGCACGGCAAAAATGGGATCAAAACTGGTTCGAAACACATCAATAATTGTGATAACAACCAGGATTGGAACAATAGAGTGCTCCCCTGTATTTGAAGCATCCAGAACATTATCCTGTCTAGAAAATTATCCTTCTGTTTTTCTCATTTGAAAGTTGGCAATGCACTGCTGTGTGATGAAGTGTTCAGGATGTATTGAAAAAATCCGGATCAAAGAATCTGATGTCACAGGTCTGAAGACAAACATCATCTCTGTAGGCATTCGATCACCGGAAAATGTCTTGCATCCAGGACTACGAAGCACAAATCTAATACTGATCCAACACCAGTAATGTTTCGAAGCATCTGCCTGTGTGCCTAACTACAAAACATACCAAGACATAGCCAGGCTACAGAGCATAGCAAGACGCATTGAGCTGGAATGTCACCAATGCCACCCATGTGCACTAAAGACAGATACTCTGCGCATGCCAATTTCCACAATGGTTTCTGGTTATTTCTTCCTATATATATATATATTCATGTTCAGGTTAAGGATTATATTTCTGCAGTTGATTTTTGTTTTTACTTACCAACCCTGATTGCACTTATGCTTGGCGACCACGTAGGCACCTAACCGCTTGGAAAACGCTTCGACGGACCGCCGAAAAATAGAACAATTTGTGCTTTTAACGACGCCGTCGAAGTACGCGCTGCCGAGCCAAAGCAACGATAGCAATCAACGTAAACTATTGTGTGACGTCACTTGAGAGGCTCCGCCCAACTTCTCGACGTACGCCACGTCTCAAAGACGACGTTGTCGCTATGACGCCGGAATCTGGAGACGTCGGAACACGCCGGGGCGTTAAGACGTCCGGGAAAAGCCGTCCGTGAGAAACGGGCTTAATGATCTGGAAGTGGTATTGGCTTTGAGTACAGTCACCGACAGATCCAGGTAGGAGGGTCTAAGAGGGCACAAGGAATATGTGTCCGCCCATGAAGATGTAGCGCACCTCCAGGATGTTCAAGTGCATTTCCCTCGAGTTTGTCAACCGATGGCATCCCTTGGCAGAAAATGCGCTCGTCCAGAGACACTCGAATGCACCTCCTCTTGGCATTTTCTCAGTCAATGGTGCCAAGTTTATACGAGTGCGCACATGAAATGTCCTGGATCCGCCTCTGGATCCAGAGAGCTATGAAGCGGCATGTACCATTTCCACACTTTGGGTGTTTCCAAGACGTTTGAATCCTACAACACCAACTTGCTGCCAAAGTTAGCTTGATTTGGCCAGATTGTCTTTTTTCGCTGATCATACAAGTTGATTGGTCCACTGGGCGAGGTAAGTTTGACCTAAAAATCTGCGGCTGTTCCCAGATGGCCTGATCCGCCACCGTCCATTTGTTGGGACCCATGCTAATCTAAAGTGTCCTTTATAAATCAGCGATGCTCAGTCATCCAAATACAATGCAATTATACAGCACTGTTCCTGCCATCTCTAGCATGATAGCAATGCCATCACTTCAGGAAATGCTCCTTGCAATGTTGTCTCATGTTTAATAAATTATGACGGAGCGTAGTAGGCTTCATTAGGAATATCAAGGGCAGCGCTAGGTGTGCACAAATAAGCAAACAAAATGGAATGAGCAGTTCCGCCTGAACAATATACAGGCTTCAATGAGATTTGCCTGTCGACTAATTGGTCTATTTATTGATAGTAAACTAAAGTTAGTAGGCTATCCAATTTTGTACCTATCATTAATATGATGCAGTGTGTGGAAGAGCCACCATCACCCCCTCGAGAGAACCCCCAGTGAAGCAAGCTCATCCCATCCCACGTGGCACAGCACCTTAAAAACTGCCCTGGATCGGCACTGGCACCACTACCTCAAGAGAAAACCCCAGTAACACCCTCTAAGTATGTCACTCATAACCCGTCCAACAAAGCTTTCAAAATTTCCCTGGATTATCGGGATGTACCGTGGGTCAACCATTTTCACCCATCACCCCCTATTTTCACACAAGTTCCTGGCGACACCACCGGCTGAGCACCTCAGCACCACTGAAAACTCACTGGTGACATCCTGTCCATCAGCACTTCATCCTTCTATCTCATCCAGACACAAAATCCTTGAAACGGCCCGGAATCGGCTCCTCCATCGCAATGCCGAAACATATTTCTGACGGTGCCAATGAATTGGTTCTGAATTTGCATCTCCACCAACTCCTCTTCTCCCCCCCGCCCAGAGAAATTATCGGCGTCGTTACTGAATCGGAGTCTCCGCCCGGACGCAGATGCTCAGCTGCACACTCAGCCGCACACTCCTGGCGCCAGTTGCAGTCAGCTGGCTTGCAGTCAGCTGACATTGTTGACATCGGAAATCGTAATTGGTTTGATCTTGAAGACGTCGTTCATGTGGGCTGAATCCCGGATCTTGGATGGAATCTTACTCAATGGAACACTCCTGTCGGAACTCCACTGCGGGTACAGAATACTGCCGCACCCAGCCCGATGGTGGGTTCCGATACGGAAATTCAGTGAAATATTCAGAGCACATCCCATCCTTCCGGCCTCCCCACTAATTCAGCATATATTTCCGCCAGTGATGCAGCGAAGGCTACCAGTAACCCGATAGCCTCATTTTTACTTCAGCCAACTTGGCGTTCTCCCCTCTCCTCCACCTACGCACACGCACAATCGTGCTCAAAGAGCGTTGTGCCTGTCGGAGCTCACGTGCTCCAGCGCGTAGTCCAGCCGACTACTTGTCGTTTTTCTTCCTACTGGATACTAAAATCAGGTACACATACTGAGTGGATTGGTATAAACTCGGGTGATCTTCATTTGGCTTTTGGTATTATTATGCTTACTTCTGACGATATATTATAGTTTGAAAAGAATATGTCTAAAATAGCATTGTGTTGGTGGGTGCATTAGATGCACATTTCCCCAAGAAGATAAGTCGTTGCCTTTGTACATTTTATCATTCTTTAATTTCATTCATTTTACATTTTAGTATAAAGCATGTTCCATTCCAAACACGTGACCTCCGTTGGCTACGTGCATCACATCTGGAAGAAAGTTGGCAATCTGGGTGGTTTTCCAGTCAGCGAGGTAAACAAGTTGCAACAAATCTCCCTAGGACTCCTAAAATTTTCATCGCGGTCTCCCAAAATTCGAGTCGGGACAACATATAAACACAGCTGGGCTCCGAAAACTTTCGCCGGAGCCAAAAATGCCCCGGGACGCCAACAAATGCGCGCTGTGCTCGCAAATCCCCCCTCCAAAAAAATGTCCGGCGTAAAATGTTGTGGGATTCCGATCCATGTATAAGCTCAGTTTCGGCACAATTCGCGCGTACAAGCACTGGACGACAGGAATGGTTATATTTAATTTATATCTCCCCAACTGGTTGCTTTGCTGATCATTGCTCCCCCCCCCTCTGCAGCTCTGTGTTTCTTCATATATCGTCGTAGGATCGATGACTTATTCTTCCTTTGTACATGGTAGCTTCTATATAAAAATAACTATTTTCCTGACCTTTTTACCCCCTATGTGCCCCTACGAGGCACCTGACCCGATTTGAATTTTTTTTTTCCCCACCGGTCTCTTGCACACCCGGGACTCTTCAACATTTCGGGAATATTTATATATATATATATATATATATATATATATATATATATATATATATATATATATATATATACATACATATATACTATGTATACATATACATATATATATATATATATATATATATATATATATATACATATATGCAATATATACTATATATATAGTATGTATAAATGTATATATGAATTGCATTCATGCCGCAGCTGAGCAAAGATGGGAAAGCTAAAATAGTTCACTCGTTCTGGACGACCAAGTGGGTTATTTCCACACTGCGGCAGATCGTGAGTTCTTCGATACTCGACTTGCACCGGACCGAAAAAAAAACATCTATCGACTGGTTGCTGCGTGTTTGTGCCGCCAGTTCGTGCAAAAAGTATCTGCTTGCAACCCGAGTTAAGGTCGTAGCGGTAGAAAACGACATGTGGGCTCTCGAGGGTCTGGCGAACGTGAGAGCTGCCGTTGGACAATGTCCACGAAACTCTATCAGAAAATTGGCCCGGAAGTGTGGCGGCTGCCACGGACATCCGCCGCGTCATCAGAGCACACCAAGTACTGACGCCCTGCAGGCTGGCCATTCACCACAGCCCCTGCTGCAGCCGACGGTGAGCAGTGAATCACCCGCACCGAACCTCCGAGAAGTGTTCGGCCGATCCGTGGTTTCTCGATAGGACTTGGCCGGGCGACGCGGCACGTTGCCGCCTCGTCGACGGCATCGACACACAAAGCTGCATAGTCTGGCCCGGTGAGCGGCCGGACATTGTTCATGAAAAGCCTCCCCGCAGTCAAAAGGTTACCACCCGGTGTGCGATAAGTGCCAGATGCATCATTGCGCCGTTTTGATTCGAGCGCCCCGACTGCTCAGCGGCGACCATCACCAAGGAGCGGTACTCAAGGATGTAGAGTGGCGACCATCACCAAGGAGCGGTACTCAAGGATGTAGAGTGGCGTCCATCACTAAGGAGCGGTACATCAGAACGTAGAGTGGCGACCATCACTAAGGAGCGGTACATCAGAACGTAGAGTGGCGACCATCACTAAGGAGCGGTACACCAGAACCCAGAGCGGTAACAATCACTAAGGAGCGGTACACTAGGACGCTAAATCGCTTCTGTGGCCGGCCGACGATCGACCATCAAGAAGACGCTCATGTCGCCTTGTTGGTCATTCTAGAGACGGGTTGATGCATTATGTGTCAAGCAATCAATCAATCATCAATCATGATCAATTTGCAATGCTATGATAGCATTTGCCGTCCTTCTAGTATGCCATATATTACTGTGATGCTTTCGTCTTCTTTTGGTTCGTGTTTTCTTTGGCTTTTTGCCTTTTTATATATAAAAGCATGCAGATGCGTAGGATTATGTGACATTTACGACATTTTAAGGCAGTTTTATTGAACGCCTAATGAAAATGCACCTCATAAACATGTATTGCTTTGCAAAGTGAACCTACATGACTATTTTTTATTCCCTTCACATAACCTTGCTTGACTGGAAAACAAACGAGCAGGACTTGATGTCTTTAGGAGATTTACTTCTTTCAGTCAATCGAGCAAAATATATTATAATGTCATAATTCCCCAAATTATGGGCAAAAGTATGCTTTCCAAATCCATCAGATTGTTTGTATTGATCTGACCAGTGTTCCAGACCTGATCACAGGTAACATTCAGTTCAGCAAAACACATTTTCCCCGGAGATCATAGGCCAACAATTACCATTTCAATCAGCACAAACGACCCATGTGCGAAGGTAGATATAGGAGCAATATATCCCTACCTCCTTCCCGGTGACCAGTGCAAGAAAAATGCCCCAGTGTCTGCAAGGTTCATGTCTGGATAGAGTAATAAGGTTGCAGGCCGTCGACGAGTGGTGTTCCTGTAGCGGGACATCGCTCTGTGAGTAAATATTACACTTGATCTGTTTGGAACTTGAGCTAACGTTAAAGTGTAAGACAATTTAAAAGGCCACATTTACCATCCCAACCCACCGACATCCATGCACAATTTGATGAAACTCAGCAGACCTGTCTCCAGCGCGCACTGTATGCACTGGCGGTCGTTAGCTTCCGACAGAAGTCTCTAGCGAATCGTCCCGACATTTGGTGGCGCTGCAAATCCTTCAGATCATGACAAGTGAGTTGGGCTTCACCTTCGACCTACAGCCTTCTCACGTCTTGGCCCCTGGTTACCGTTGTTATTTCACTCTGATTGCAGAGGGCCGGCATTTGCCCCCTGGCCGACGCCGTTATTTCACCCTGCCTTCGGCGGTAGGCTGACATTTGGCCCCCAGCTGGTGCCGTTATTTTACTCTGACTTCGTCGGTGGGTCGGCACTTGGCCCCGGCTGGATCACCCGGCCACCTTTTATGTTCGTTTTGTAGACTATGTGCCTCGTTATTGAGCTAACTGTGGAGAACATCGGAGCGCGTTTATTGAATGCCGGGCGTCGTTAAACGCCGAAAATGAACTGGCTGGAGGATCGGGAATCACAGCCCATTGGCACCACCCCAACCACCGCTCACTGGCACTGGCACCACCCCAACCACCCCCACTGGCACCACCCCAACCACCTCCACTGGCGCTGGTACCACCCAGACCACCCCCACTGGCTCCGCCACGATCACCCCCACTGGCACCACCTCGACCACCCACACTGGCTTCGCCCCTATCACCCCCACTGGCACCACCCCGACCACCCACATTGGTGCCGGCACCACCCCGATCACCTCTACTGGCACTGTCCCCACTAGGACACACGACCACCCCAACTGGCATTAGCACCACCCCAACCACTGCCCGCAGCATTAGTACCACCCCGTCCACCCCCACTGGCGCTGGCACCACCCAGACCACCCCTATAGCCACTGACAGCACCCCGACCCCCACCCCCACCCCTCCACTGACACCGACGCCACCTCTGGTGGCGTCGGTGCAGGTGCAGACTCCGTAGACCAGCTCCGACTGTAAGGTCACCCATGAGCACCTGCAGTAGCGTTCAGTTGAATGATAGCCGTCGTGTGGTTATACCGCGCTGGCAATTCGACGTCCATGTCTTGTCATCGACCCATGTTGGTGTCATTGTCGGCGCTACTGCGTGCACCTGACAAACCTGTCGGGGCTGCGGAGGATTGAACATGCAGGCGGAGGTGCCATCGGCCGAGATACAGAAGTTGCCCGCTTCATGAGTGAACGTCGGTCCGTTTCATGAGCAGTCTGCCGGAAGGTGATCCTGAAAGCGGAGGTGCCAGGCGGAGTGGAAGACTTCCTACCCTGGCGGCAGGCAATGTTACCTAGTGGCGATGCGGCGTGGCGCGTGAATCAAGGAACACTGGACAATTGTCTACGTTGTCAGACTTTCAGGACACACTCGAGTGTGCCCCCACGCTCGGGACTCATTGTGTCACCTCAGAGGGAGGGGGGTCCCAGCGTCGCCAGCTCCGTTGTTAAAGACCCATGTCTATGCATGATTTAAATGCGGCGTAGGTAACTATCCCAGCGGCGTGAGGGAAACCTGGCTGCCTTTGATGACAAGCTGAAATATTTATGTCTCAACAGGTGAACAACAGGTTACATTGAAGTAAGGCGAATTGCGCTTTCAGTTTCAATGCTCAATTGTGTCTGTGTCACGACCACGTAACAGTGCTGCTGCTTACTTAATACGCAATATGTCAATGGTTGCACGTAACTAATACGGTGTGCCCTCGTTAGCTTAGGTTGGAAATATTTTCGAATTAGTGACGATAAATAATGAGATGGTTTTTATTCACGTTGTAGCATTCACGAGTTTCAGGAGCAAAGCCAAAGAGTCTGGTGAATGCTTGTTTTTTCGTCTGCTGCCATGTGCACAATTGCAGGCAGATACTATCACCAATGAATCGTCGAGCTCGCCGTCTTGGCACACCGTTCTGTTGCCGTGTACAGAGTTGCAAGCGGGTACTGACGACGGTTAGACTGGGGTTCCAACGGCTCATTTTAGGCAGCGTCCGCGGTCACAGAGATCGTTCAATGGAACAGAAACAAAAAGTGGCCATTCTATAGCTTCTAGCCGGTCGGCGTTTCTACGCTCGTCACCTGGGACTTCTCCTGGGACTCCTGGGACTCCTCCTAGGACTCCGTCCCTCGCTTCTCTGTGTGCCGTGGATATCACCGGCCTCTGCAACTGCCACACTGCATGCTCCGGCTGTGTCGCCTGAACAACCGTCCTCGTCAGAAGCTTCAAACCCAATGAGAAACTAGTTGATCACGAACTGTTCCGACCTGGCTTCGCATGAGCCTGGCAAGCCAGAGCTTTTTCACCGGTAGCCAGTCAGGGTATTGCTGACCCCATTGTATTGACTGGCTGGTCAGTAATTAAGCGAGAAATAAAAAGGGGAGTATGACTTCTTGTATCTACTGGAATTTAATGGCCTCCCTCCTTCGTCATTCCCATCGATCCATCACTTCAAACGTCAAGATTAATCTTCAAAGATGGTGATCACGGTCTCTTGGGTGAGGCCCTGTTTTCAGCCATGTACATTGTTCGGTCAGGTACCGCTTCGAATCCGATTCGAGAAGATGCAGGTAAAATGTGCGCTGTTTGTTACCGTTTCAGAAATACTTTTCAGGAAGCATTTTTTGGCTACATCAGAACCCTAGTGTTTCAACACTCCGAAATCCTTATTACCCCATACTTCACCAATTACTTTAATCCGCGAGTTAATGGCATACGATTCATCGTTAAGGTTCGAGAATAATGGGATATGACCCACCCGCCCCGTCCCTGTTCCTACGCCCTTGGCAGTCACTTATATACTTCTTTACACAGTGCTGTCAAGGCTCAGTCCCAATTGTGGCATCTTCCAACGTCGCCTACTTGGCGGTTAAAATATCGTTTTTAGCAATGACACCTTCGATCACAGAGGTTTTCAGACACTGGGGATTTTGTCTGGCCGCAAGAAGGCCATTGTCACCATTTCGGGGGTTCTGAGACCGTCTGGAAGTTGAAATTAAAAGTATTCAGGGTTTCGAGGTTTTAAATCTGATAATTCTGATATAAACTTGACTTTTGTTATCAGTCATGGAACTTAGTCTGCGTGAAGAATGATCGGATTAGTTATCGCAACCAGCCGACGCACCGGCTAAAAATAACGCGTTGTTCTCGGACATTGAATCATCCGGCTCCGCGTAGGCCGGCGCAGACGATCCGTCTGTCGTGCAGTGGCGGCTCCAGCACGTCACTTATCTCGGGGCCCAGCTATGGTCGCACAGGTGACCCGAGGCGTGTTCACATAGTTTGGCTGCCATCCGCTGCGAGCAGGAGCTGGGCGACGCTCCGTGACGTCATCCCGGAGGCGGCGAGAGCATCGATCTCGCCACGCTGACAATTGTCGGTCATCTTGTATATTTACTCTGCGTATAGGTGTCAGCTATCATTAAGCAAGGTTTGTGTTCGTATGATTAAGATTAATATGCTACTGTTTGTGTTTCTGACTGATCTTCAGGACCGTTCATTGGCTTCGACTACAGCACGAACTTGCTTACTCTAGCTGGGCACCGCTATCTTAGCTGCTACCGTTACCCTTATGATTTATAAATAGCAGCAGCAGCACGAAATGACGTCATGCCATGTCTGCGCCTCCTTAAATTAATTGTTCGTATATCAATGCTGATTGGCTGTTCACACGTTGCAGCAGGTTGCAGCCACGTCGTGAACAGGACTCATGCTCCGGCCGCCTGCTGCCACATAGGCTCGCGGCTCGCCCATGACGCACTCAGGTGGCCGGGTACGAAGGGAAGGGGACGATTCACCCGGCCGCCCGCCGCCACGTGGCACGAGGTCTGCGTGTGACGCGGGTGGGTGACCGGGTGTGCAGTGGAGGGGACGATTCGCGCAGATCGTGTGCCGCCGCCAGCACGGCGTCTGACAGGCCGCCATTTCGCGTGCAATGCGGCGACTGACAGCTGGGCAAACAGCTCGCGCGGGCGGCGGACGGCCGGACGGCTCGTCGGAAAGTGTGTTTGACACGTGCGTTCGGCACGTGTTCGGCACGTGTTCGGCACGTGTCCGGCACGGGCCTGTCGGCGGTCAGCTGGCGAGTGCGGACGATCGCTCGTGGCGGTCGCGCGGCCGACAGCGGCGACGCCGCACTTCGCCGGCGGCTGTCGGCTGCAGAGTGGTTCCCGGACCGGGTCTCGCGGCGGCGGGGCGGGGCGGGCCGGTTCGAATGCAGGCGGACGGCGACGCCGAGGCGCGCGCTCATCTGTATGCGGTGCGGCGCGCCGCGGGCGGTTTCGAACTACACCGCCGCCGGCGCGTCGCGGCTGGCCGCCGGCCGCGGCCTATCAGGCGTCCGCCGGCCGGCCGGCTACGCCTGCGGCGGGTCTTTCCACTGCGTCGGGCACGGTTGAGCCCCGAGTAGCTGCGATCATGGCAGATTGAATACCGGGAAATGCTCGGCTTGTCAGGCCCTGCTTCCGGGAGCCGTACCACGTTTTTGTCCGGCATGTGCTTCGGCTGTGAGATTGCTCGACGCTGATCTGATATAGCGCCTACAATTGCTGTTTGGAAGGGAGCTGGGCCATCGATACGCCACGTTAGTCTTGAAGCAGATTCCAGTGTTCCCGCCACCGCGAACACCTGAACCCACGCCACGTGTAAGCCACGTTACCACACTTTATCGCTGCAGACGGGCCACTCTGTCCATCAAGATGGCAGCCCATGGAGATGACAGTCTCACCTCTTGACTCCCTTTGAATCACAATCATGAAAATGCGAGATTTTCGATCGCGGAGTTCGATTCGTTTGGACCTCCAGGTGCGTGACCAGGAGTTGTTAAAGTAAGGGGTGGCTAGTACAATGGGCGTCCACAATATCCCCATGTTCTAAAGGTCCCCCGAATTTCACTGTTATTTTTTTTAAGAATCCATTTTACTTTTTGTCTCAGAAGTATGACGTTCCCAGGCCCCAACGTAGGTCAACTTTTATACTTTGCTGTACCTCCAAATTACTATAAATCCCACAGGTTCTCCAAATTCCCAGGAACTCCCCAACTCCCAGTTTTTCTTCAAACATTCAGAACCCTAATATTATCAGGTGCCATCCAATCCTTGCAGCGATTATCAAGCTTCAACGGGCCTTTATATCTACCAGGGATATTCCGGCTTTAAGATGTCTATCTAGCTGTAAGGTGCCTCTCCGGCTTCGAGGGTCCCTCCTGCTCGAAACCGGTCCTCAACTCCTCGAACTCCTCCAGCTCTCATTGGACCCTCAAATTTTCCAAATTCCCAGATGCTCTAGCTCCTAGGATCTATGTAAACTCCAGGGGCACTCCTTCCAAGACACTCGGACCCCTGCAGAAGTAATCGAGTTCCGGAGGAACAACTTGAATCCGGAGGGCTCCTAGTGCTCTGCGTATGGGTCCGTTGGATCTCGATTGCCCCTGCAATATTCGGATGGCCACTGGAAATATCAGGGGCCCCCAACATTTGAGTAATCCTTGGGAGCCAGAGAGTCCCTGGGAAGTTGGAGAATTTGTGGTATTCCTGGGAATTTTCGGTCCCTGAGAGCTGGAGGATCTCGGAGAGTTGGAGGACCGCCTGGAAACAGGATGTGCTCTCCGGTAGCTGGACGAGTTCATTGTAGCTGCTGGCCTTCTTGGGCATTTCGTATGCTCAGGGATTTTTGGAGCTGGACAGGCACCTTGAAGCTGGAGGAACCATTTGAAGATTCCTGGAAGCTTAAGAGGTTTCGAGAAATCAGGGCTCAATCGAATCTATCAAATGTCATGCTCTCTGATGGCCCCGGTGTCGTTCCGAAAAGGTATGTGGTAAAACATAAAAGTTTTGCGGTGGGTCCTTCTCGGCACACTTCTTACGCCCAGAAGCTCCCACCCGACCCTCATGGGGAGGAGTGCGCTGCGGCCCCTCTCCCCTCATTGGCTGCGTTACTCCGCATCGGAGTTTCTGCCGCTTCAACCTGGGAGTTCCGGATCGCAATATCTTCGCGTTGTGAGCTGCGGCATCCGGGCGCTGTGGCCGCCTCGCCTCGCTGTGAACTGGGCCACCCCGGCGAGAGGATCTGCCGAGCGTCTGATCTGACCCGGAGCGCCACTGTTTGCTCCGGGTCGAAGCCGGGTGGGCATCTGGCCCGGTGTGGCCGGTGACGTCGGCCGAATTTGGTCCGGTGTCCGGCCGGTTGTCGGCCTGACGGATTGCCCGATGATTGCACATGTCACGGCAGGCTGCTGGGCGCCGCCCGGGTGGAGGCTTCCCGGAAACTGTCTTCCGCTAACTGTTCGGGCACGGTTGATTGCCCGGACACGGCCGATTGTCCGGACATGGTTGGTTGTCCGGATACGACTGGCTATCCGGACACGGCTGGTTGGCAGGACACGGATGGTTGCCAGGACACGGATGGTTGTCTGGATAAGACTGGTTATCCGGATACGACTGATCGTCCGGACACGGATGATTGGCCGGACACGTTAGTTTGTCCGGATAATATTGGTTGTCCGGACGCGGCTGTCTGAGGATTGTTCGCTGTCCGCGCACTTATATTTGGTGACTGGGGGCACGTCCGTTTGTTGGTCGTTACCGCTCAGCAGGTGGTTGAGCGTCGTGTGGCGACCGATGCGTCACGGGTTCAGTCCACAGTAAGCTCCGTTTTCAGGAGCCTGATTCGGCATCTGCCTCAATCGGGCTGTAACATCGTATTTATATGGAAGTCTGTAAGAAATTGTGCTGTTGATATGACAGCACGTTTTACGACAAATTAACGGAATGCTTAGCACCGTGTTGGTGCAATATTTGACAAAGTATTACCGTGATGACTTAAGATTCATCAACGGTATATTTGATGGAGTATTGACCGAGTGTTTAATGGCATATTGACATTGGACACTCGGTACATTTACGGAACGCCTCACGATGGATTGATTCTATAGTATTGTAATTACTACCGATTATTTAGCGCAACGCCGGGCAAGGTTTCGCTGGGTGTTCGACGGCGTTCATCGAGTTGTTTGACGACATGACGATTTCATACCCGGAAATTGGTTGCCGTCGGTGCAGACACTGTCGGACAAAGTTCGATCGGGCGGGTGCGGCTGGCCGCCGCTGATGTGGCGCACGTGTGACGTCGACTGACGTCGGCCGCAGGAGCTCTGCCGCTGCCGGTGATCCTCATCATCGTCGTCAGCGCCATCGTGGTGGTGGCGGCCCTGATCCTCGTCGTCATCATGTGCCAGCGCCGGCGACGTCGAGCCTTCCGACAAACCCAACGGTGAGTGGCGGCCAGGAGGGGCGCGTGCGCCCCCTGGCAGCGGCGTAAGGGCGACTGGAGATGTGTGGGGCACGGTGTTCAGGGGCGCGATTTCCCCGAGGGCGCCACTGGACGATACAGCCATTTAGGGGTGTGCACTCGGGTGGGCGCTTTTTGCCGTTTGCACTCAGAGGCACGCCTTCGGTTGAAAGTTTCACCGAGCGCTATATGACCTACGCAGTCGACGTGAACCTAAACCACAATAACTAACTGAAAATTTCAACTGCGATCTCCAACATCCTTTTCCTGTCAGTGGTGGCGCCTCCGAAAAATGGGGGACTGTTCCCTCCACTAACTACATTCGTGCCCGCTGGTGTATGGGCGAGCTAGGTGTTGACTGGCGCCAATTATGAAGGATTGGGCCAAACACATGACAGATTGATGACAGGAGTTGAAAGGAAGTGAATGCTTTAAGCACTGCTCGCTCACGACTTTACTTATCGCCAATAGTTGACGATTTGCTGAAATTCACAAGGGTTACCGTGAGTTTTAAAGTTGTGTCACAGGTAAGTGAAGTGTGTATGGCAACGCAGTGTGGTATATGCATGACAATGTATCTCTAATTTATATCAGGGCATGAGTATATTGCCGACACTTTGTAGTACGCGCGCCCGCTGTGTCGCCTGAATATTATAATGCTGTTTTGTTCTAAAAACCGCCTTATATGCCGGTGGCCTAAAATATGCATGCAGTCCGATAGGAATAATGGCCAGCTGCCGTGTTCAGGGAGAATAGCGAGCAGGATAGTGAGTTTAGTGCCGTCGACTTGCCGCCAGAAAACGATCGACACGTGCGGTATTGTGTACGACACTCGCGTGGGACAGGATGCCGGAGCTAGACAGCACTGACTGACTACTGCACTATCTAGCACTCTGATCTGGCGTGCATCCTGGTCGTCGTGCAGGATCCAACGCGCAGTGTCCGCGCTCCCGCGCAGCCATTTCAGAGTTGCGTCAGCACAGCTGTCAACAGAACACTTGTCCACCACGGGCGTCGCGCTTTGCTCGAGTGCCGCCTCTTGTCGCCGCCGCCGAGGCCCTGCTGGAAGATGCCGCTGGTTGGACACGAGAATGCCATACTCACGGACATACTGCGGCTTCGCGAGGGCTAACACGAATATGGTGTTGGATGTGGCTGAACTATTGCAGCGACATCGAGGGAGTGGCAGCCGCTGACCGCCGCAACATTGATCTTCATTATTGCTCTAGTGTTGCCGAACATTGTCGCAAGCACTCGCAGTCGTGGCGGTCTTGGCGCGTCCCAGTGAACACTGGACAACACTGCACGCTGAGTTACAGTATGAATAGGCCGTGCTAATCAGCGTTTCTCCGGTTTGTTTTCGTTCTCGGCATTTTAGCACGTGCTTCGCCGTTGTTGAAACACCAACAATATTAATTTTTTGTTGGGAAGAAGATGGTAACCTTTTTTGTTGGGATCCATTTTTGTTCAGGTTCCACCACTGTTTAAGCACCGGTAGTCGGGGTTTTTATTGTGACGTCTTGTACGTTTTTGCTGACAGTCCGTGGAATCCTGCCCATCGGACACACCGCGGCCGAGCGGTGCAATTCCGATGACAAAGCCGATTTGGCTCTTGTGTATGCTTTGTTGGCGAATAACGAACTTGAAAACACTTAGCCGGGAGCGTGACTTGAATGGAGCGCTCGAGTCAAGATTTGGAGGGTCGTCTTTCGCGCGGGCACAGTCGTAATGCGGTGTGTGATTGCTCACAAATATCATACCGGCTCTATCTTCCCTCCGGAAGTTTAATGCGTTTGTTGTAGTACCGTGGCTCTGGCTCAAACTTGACAATGATTTTTGTCATTCAGTTTTTGTTAGAAAGAGAGAGAGAGAGAGAGAGAGAGAGAGAGAGAGAGAGAGAGAGAGAGCACGCACGCGCGCGCGCGAGTGATATGTGTGTGGCCATTCGCTCTCCTCCTCTCCCTCCCATGACGATTTCATTGAATTATGCTCCCAGAAATTTTGAACGTCTCTGTCGCACGTACTGCTCGTCACGTGATGAAGGGATCCGGCCATGTGCTCGGCTGGTACAGAGATCACGTGACAGTGTGGTCTTGCCATCCACACATTACAGGTGTCACGGTCGCGTGACGGCCCTTGGCTGCCGGCTCGCTTCGCAGGTCACGTGACGACCCTGAGCCATGGCTACCGGCTCGCTTCTCAAATCACGTGACGAGCCCCGAACCATAAATTCCGGCTTGCTACTCCGATCACGTGACGACCCCGAACCAAAAATTCCGGCTCTGTTCTCAGGTCACGTGACGCGCGACAAGTTGGGCGGCGAGGCGGAGCCCAATTCGTCCGGGTCCGACCTGAAGGTGGACATTCGGACGGCCTCGTTGGGGTCGGGTCAAGTGATCAGCGACAGGTGGGACGGCTCAGGTCACGTGGCCGACGACTGCTGGGACGGCGGCGCGCGAGAGCCAGCCCAGCGTCGGCTCTACCGGGAGCCCGCCGAGGCGAACGGGTTTCCGCCGTTCAATAAGGTATGACATGCAATAGCGTCTGGACCCGACGCAACTCCACGGGCCCTTTGTGAGGGGGCTCCCGCTGTGGTTTGGTTTCTCGTGCTAAGACAAATTAAACAGAACAACTGCTGTCGTCATCAAACCGGCGAGTTGGCCGCGGTAGTTCAGTTGGTTTAGCGTCGGATTCTTGATCGCAAGGTCGCGGGTTAGAATCTCACGACCGATGGAATTTACCACCCGCGACCAATCGGCGTGAGAGGTTGGCGACATTCAACCTAGCGGCTGAATGCGTCGTAAAGGAACCCAAAGTTCTTCCTCAAGTCGGCAAGCTCTTTCTGTCTGGCACGCGGGTTATGTACGGTCATCACTTTCCTGTGCCTCTATCAATGTTGTGTATCTCCGGACGTGCGGATGTTTGACGTCGGATGACTTTGAAGCCCGCCCGCCATTATTGTCTGTTCATATGTCATCTAGTCTCAGCTGACAACGTGTTTGTAGTGGTGGCATGCAGTCGGTCAATTTGCAGACATTTGCCGTGAGTAACCGTATGCCGGTGGCCAAACGGTTTCCATTGTGCCCTCCGGTAATTGGATCCTTGGTTTCTCTTCGCCGACAAACATCAGACGCCATGGCGCAGTAGGCTGTATATTTGATCCTTACGAACTCCAAAGCAAACTATCTACGTTGAATTCAGCGGGATGAATTTTCCATGGACCACCTCACGGTAAATTGTACAAACTTCACTGTAATAAGGGTTGATGGGCTATATGAATAAGTTGGCGTCAAGGCACAATGAACTGTTTGTTCACGTCCGGGTTCACTCTCTATCCGTCCATCACACGTTTGAACCGCTTGGAGTATCTTTGAACGGTGATTCCAGCATTTTGACTTGCAATATTTCCAACTAGCATGTTTGGTACCATTGTCATGAATTGTGTTAATAACATGTGCGCAACTGGTTGAATATGCCTTTATGTTTGGCATGTCACATTTGGATACCGCATTGAACAGTGGGACGTACAGGCCCGCTGTACAGCATTAGTGGAAAACTATTCCCGCTAATTATTAATATGTCTGGATATCTACTTGCACTAAACCAGTGGCCCGCCCATAGCATACTACCCCCATCCCACCTACCCAGCCCCAACTTTAAGCACACTGGCCAGCGTCCCACGCCTAGCAAACAGCCCCTACTGACTACTACACCAGGCTGTGTCTCATGACCCGAGTAATGCGCATCCCCACTACCCCGTTAGTCGTCCCCGCCGACCACTACACCAGACGGAGCATCATGACCTGAGTAATGAACATCCCCACCTCCCCGTCGGCACGTCCCCGACTGACCACTACCCAGGCGGAGTAATGCGCATCCCCACCTCCCCGTCATTACCTCCCCGACCGACCACTACACCAGGCGGAGTAATGCGCATCCTCACCACCCGTCGGCACGTCCCCGACCGAGCATCCTCACCACCCGTCGGCACGTCCATGACCGTGACCGTGGCCGTGACCTCAGGAGGCGTCGTCACCGGCCGCCGTGGTCGCCTACCCGCGCTACGACGGCTACGTCCGGCCGCCGGGGCCGGCGGCGCCGCGCGCGCTCTACGCCAGCTCGCCGAGCACGGCCGACGAGTACGGCGGCTACGCCGGCTACGGCGACTACGCCGGCGCCCCGGGGCAGGACGCCAAGTACGTGGTGGACAGCCAGCTGAAGCCGGGCACGCTGGCGACGCACGTGTGACAGGCGCGGCCGGCCCACCGCTGGCTCGTTTAGCCCCCCCCCAGCCCGGAGTGTGCCAAAGAGGGACGGCGGCCTGCCGCCCCCCGCGACGTTAGCTGGCGTTAGGTGGTGAGTGTGTGCGGGTACGCGCGCGGAGCTGTTTGTTGGTGTTTACTGCGTGTCGTTGTGCGGCCAGGTGCCGCGTGCTGGCGGCGCTCGGAGGTGCGACTGCGAGCGGACGTGTCGTTGCGGGCGGTCGCCGGGCGTGATTGTCGTTGCGTACAGAGTTATCGTTGTGGACCGCAGCGTGCGGAGTGCCGCTCGGCGCGTGGATATCGCCGCTCGCGGGCACCGTTGCGCACCGTTGCGCGTACAGAGGTGCCGTCGCGCGCTGAGGTAGCATGGCGGGCGGACTCGCCGTTGGCCGTGCTTAAAAATGTTCCGCGCAGAAATGGCGCCGCATGAGGGTATCGTTGCCGACGGTCGCCGGCGGAATTATCGACGCGTACAGGTAGGTGTTGCCGACACACCCACGGTTGCGGCATATCGAACTACCAGTGTTTGTGTGGCGTAGAGGATGTGCCGTTGTGGCATCGACTGCGATGCTGTACATATCCTGAAGAGTCAAGGAGTGGGCCTCCATTGCTTGGCGTTTATTGGCAATGGTTGCTGTTTTTTACTCCTAGATGAATGTAAAGAGACTGTGATAATTTGTAAATAAAGATGCTACACCCCGTGCACTTGATGTATTGCAGCATGTTCAGCCACGGCGAGGGCTGCGATGGTGTGAGGGTTGACCGATTGGAGTGTTCGTCATGCATCCCCGACAGGATTAGAGGAGAACGCTAATTCGGTGGGAGGTATAGGATTTCAGCCGTGTGTGGCATAGCCATGCACAATACCGCGAGCGGATAGTCTCTCACTAGAAAAGTTGACACTTTACGTAGTTATTGCTGCAATATGTCCGCTGCCAGCTGCCACAGTGCTATCATCCTGTGCAGTTGTAGCTGCAATATGCCAGCTGCCATAGGGCTGCCATTGGATGACCTATTTTTGGAAACGTAAAGGCAAAGCATTAGGCTTACTATGAGCAACAGGGACCCTCTGGGTTAAGAATCTAACTTGAAAATATTATAAGATGAGAAAACAAGATAATGCAGCACCCTCATGTATGCATTCTTCTGCCGACCTATGCTGACCACTTTGCGGTCGGGCGTTGCGCGCCCATTTGGTGATGCCAATCATCGGTCACCTAATCGGTGATGCCAATCACTGGGTGCTTGGTTGGCTCTTGGTTTTACGTCACGTCGATCGTTAAGTCATGTAGCGTCGCCAATCTCTCACGCCGATTGGTCGCGGGCGAAGAGTAGCGACAGGTGAGACTCGAACCTACAACCTCTCGATTGCGAGACGGGCAACTTACCCCTAGACTACTCGTCCCCAAATCACTGGATGCGACGGGTTGGATCAGCGCAAGGCTTGCGTCACGGATCAGCGCTGCAGTGTGTCTGGTCCAGGCTGTGTTTCCGAACCACTGCATGCCTCGGGTACTCCCCACAAGCTTCACCAGCCGATGAATGCCTGGACGAATGGATTGTTCAACAGCTAGTCAATGCCGTTGTGTGTCGACTTCAGCTGCTGGGACGGAAGGCTCCTGAAGGACTCCTGAGGGACTCCTGTTCCAGGGACGGAATCACAGGCGGTCCGGGGAACTTAACGGCATGCTGAACGTGACGGCACGCGTGTAATTGGATACGATAATCCTGGCAAAGGCAGACCCTACGCTAAATACCCCGGAACTCGGTGTTGCAAAATCGACCAGCCTACTGCATCATACACGGGGTTGACCGCAATCATTGAAGGCGCTCAATTCTTGCCGAGCGCATAGTGGTCACAGATATCAATCATTGCATTGTCGGTATATCCCAGGGCTGGCCGCGATTGTCCACCGCGACGTCAGTGGTCGACGTGCTTCAGTCTGGGTAGGCGTTTTATATTGAGAACTGTGCAGCCCGCTCCCTGTTCTCTTTTGTCGTTTCACTGGCACGTGTTTCGCTTTTCCACGCTTTGCGTCATGATGTCATCGCGTAGCCGCCATAGAGGTACACGTGTCTGTGTGGTAATGCTGATTCTAATGTAGACTACTTACCTGCGGGCATTCGTCAGAATAGTATGCTTCCGCCAACGGTCAGCATGTGGGCACCAGGAGCGGATTCAGAGGATGTAGCGGTAGCTAACAGCCCCTCCAGCTATTTCAGCACCGCAAGCCGTGTACATTAAACGCTTTTGAATGAAATTGGTGTTGATGCGTGAACTTATCTGTGTGGAAGACAAATGGTTCCATTAATTAGTTGCCTCCTGTCTCCTGTCCTCCCTTGCTTTCCAAGTTGAAAATCTTTTCTGCCGTCGCGAGGTGGTACGCATGTTCGTCCCGAAGTACGTTATAGGATGACACATGTGTATGTTCCCACTTAGCGCTTCCTTGTACTTGGTGACATCTCAGGCGATTAATGCACAATTATTGCACACATTGCAATCACGGTTCTTGAGGCCAGAATGCTAATTAGTGTACATCATAATCGCTTACCATCACTGGCATGCGTGCCGCTCTGTCACTTTTTGTATCGCGAGCGAGCCAAAGCCTGTCAGGAGACTCCGCGAAGCTGCAGCGACAGCTTTAAGCAACAGCTTCATTTTAGTGTAGGTTGGCGGGCCCATTCCCGGGTAAGTTGGTGTGTCCACGCTCAGGTAGGCTGGCGGGGCCACGCCCAGAGAAGCAGGTGGGCGGGTCCGTGTACACTAAGTTATGCTAACGGGCTGACGCTCAGTAAAATGATAGGTGTGTGCGGACGATATGTTTGCAGTTGTGTTGGTGGACGGAAGGCTCCAAAGGGCGCGGCCACGAGAGATGGCCATGCCCTTTCCAGCCTTCCGAGAGATGGCCATGAGCATGCCCTTTATTTCCATTATGGCTATGCAGTCTGCATCTGAATTGCTCCCGACGCAGTCTTCGCCTAACCTTTCTGGATGTGAGCCGGTTGCCTTCGCCCCCCGAGTGAATGAGGAGATGACCGAGTGTGGCCCGAGTGAGCGAGTTGGGAAGAGTTGACGGTTGTCGCAGGAACCACAGTCCTTCGGTTGAAACAAAGACATCGGTGACTTAAGGAACAGGCCGAAAATGACAGAGCGATAGTCTGTGAGTTCGGTGTCGGCAGTATCGACAAGATCTGCTCGTTACTCGCGAGCTGCTGATCGACAGATGGCATGCCATTTATCTGGAAACATGTCCACAATCCCCATTATGTCTCCGATTTTGTTCACGTTGTATTTGCAAAAATCCTATAAATCTGCAACAATACCATCCGCGTGCTGGTGCATAAAGAATAAAGAAAAAAAATGCCTAGCAAAGGCCCTTTCCCTCCCCCCAACCCCCCCCCATAAAAAAAAATAAAATAAAAAAAAAAAAAAAAAAATAAAAAAAAAAAAAAAAAAAAACCCTTTTTAATAAAAAAAACCCAAATAAAAATCATTTTTAAAAAAAAAAAAAAAAAAAAAAAAATTTAAAAAAAAAAAAAAAAAAAAAACAAAAAAAACCCGGAAAAAGTCGTCAGGCGGAAAACACTCCAGCTGCTCTCCCAAACTATACACCAATAACCCTACCACTCGTTACTGGCCAATTTCGTGCAGCTTCCGCCACTCGAAATACGCTTTTCCGGCTGTGGGTTGGGATGTGCCATGGTCGCGTCCTGGAAAAGCCTGCACGTCATGACGACGTCACCAGTCAACTGTTGAGTGCAGCTCCTCTGCCCAATCGCCATAGGCCAGGGCCATAAGCCATAGGTCAGTGACCCGAGCCTGGGTGCATGGCGCATGCGCACAAGATGGGGCTGGTCATAGCTGGCGGGAGCATGGTCCACCACCAACCAGCCACTGCGACACCAGTGGAGGAATCGTGGCTTTCGGTGTGGATGTGAGATTAGAACAATGTTAGCCCCATGTTGGGTTTCACTATGCTAATTTTAATTTTAAACGCATGATGGGTGAAACAAAAGTCACCACGACATAATTTCAACACACCCAATTGCGATTAGTATGCATCAATTAAGCCTGGGTGAGAGCCGAAGCACTATCTCAGTATATAAAGTTGCCAGGTCACAGCCTGACCTTCGTCTGTCGAGTGTTTTAGCGGCATCATCGGCCGAAGTGACTGGGGAGTTGGTTGCCACAGTCTTGTCAATATCACCCATGACTGAGATAAAATCACGAGACAAGAAGAGCCCATCCGAAATGTGCTACGGTGCAAGTGTATCGGCAACATGCCTTTTCAAGTCATGGGAGCAGTTAGTAGCTTTGTTGTCACATTCAACGCCATGATACTCAGTGCAGCTCTTTGCAATACTCATTTTTGTACCTCCATTCACCTAGCGACCTTCGGGTGGGACAAAGGCCAACGTTTCCCCATTTGACTTTAAAAGACGCATCGACGTGACGACATTATCAGAGAGCATCTAAAACATATATCACGCGACGATCATCGGAGCATATTAACTGAAATGTGACTGGCAAAGGTACGTTTCTGAAGCAAAACATCGCACCGCATGTACTTCCGGAAGTACATTAGCATGGGAGCCACACATGGCGTCACTATCTTTCCACGAGATCCGCGAAGGATGCATCATCAGTCGCATCACAGTCGGATGTGAATTTAATTGATTTATTCGGATGTGGATTTCAGCGCATTTAACCCTTTCAATCCATGCTATGCTTGACTTATCTGCCATAGTTCCCGGGCATCACTCTTCTACGTCCCCTTTACTAATATAAATACCGTTAAGCATTTTTTCCCGACTCAGGTTACGCTGAATTGCCCTGGAGTTTTTGGTTTTGGGGGTTGGGGGGGCAAAACCGGGGCGGCCCCCCCTTGGTAGACTTCCTGTCTATTGTCGGGGGGTGATACGCGGTCGGAACGCATGTCAAACAACCTGTAGGTCTTCGCTTCCCCGGGCCTACGCCTGCCTAATGCCAGCTGCATTTTGCTAGCTTCCTCTGTCGTTCATCTCTCTTCTATATTTGGTCATCCATCCTGCTCCATGTGCCGCAAAAACAGATCTGATTCGGCAATTCAGTTTGATTCAGATTCAGATGATGATATCCAAATTTTGGTTTCTGGCAACAATGAAGTCATCCGACAATTATTCCTTTTGACTTCCCGTGAAAAGGTCTTGGTATAAATACATGCTTTGTTCCATGGTCGTTTTCTCAATACAAGTTCTTGAAAACCTTGGTGACCTAAGCAAAGAGAGCACCTAAACAAGGGGCGAGAACATGAGGATGGGTGTTAGGTTTGGAACGAGCCTAAACCCTACCAAGGGCATGAAAAGGTACACGTATATGTTGTAGGTTTATGCATGAAGAGCGTTCCATTCGTCTTACCCTAAACACGGCCAGACATAATTTATCCCGTGACTGTTTGCTTCCCGTCCGTTCATGTCCGCAGAAGATTTATGACTCAGCATCAATACGGTCGCAGCATTTCCTAATTGTTGTTCAGATCGGGCAGCCGATACGATTGTTCTCTTTGCTAAACGAATGGCCGCTCGCAGAGACGACCAACAAAGACCGGTGAAATGCACAGTCTGCGACCGTTACACGCCGAAACGCTACCCCAACAATGCAGCGGGTCGCCACGACGGGAGCCGTCCACAATAACCGGCCGCCGGGGCCGACAATAAACGACACCCGAAGCGGACCGGCTGGACCGGACTGACTTTCCCACTGCCGACCGAAGCGAGGACTCATCTCGACACGCCAATTGGACTCCTCGGCTGGACACACCGTGCGGAGTGCCAGGCTGATCGCCGCACGGGTCAAGCGAAGCGACACTGCTGCGACGCTGAGGGTCGCCACGCACATCCAGGTGGTCTCGGCCGTTTACAGCCGGCCCGAAGTGTCGCCTTTTTGTGGTCGCCATTGTTGTTTCGCGTGGACAGCGGTGTGTAGGGGTGTGCGCGCGCTGCGCGCGGCGTCTCCCGGCGGCGGAGAGTCAGGTGCGGCGCTGTCAGGTGTCGCCCGGGTCGTGTGTCAGGTGCTGTCAGCGCGGTGTGTCGCGCGTCGCCGGCGCGCCGCGGCCTGCGTGCCGACCGGCGGCGACAAAAACGCCGCCCACTTCTTGCGGCGGCCCTCGCCGAGCTAAAAACGGCCGCCCCAGAGCCGGCGGTTTTTATCACCGGACATTTATTTCTCGTGTAATTACTCGACGGCCGCAGAAGCGCGATAATGAGACTTTACGGGCGCCAACCGCGCCTTTGAATGTCGAGACGCGGCGTAGTTACGTGGGCCGGGAACCGCCTCAAACGCACTGGCCATGCGGGTAATTACATCACAAGCGCTCGGCTCATGAGCTGACGAGGAAGCTGAGTTAGGTGTCGGGCTGCCGGGAGACTATTGCCGCTGAGCGCCGGCGGAAGGTAGACCACCTAAGGCCGGACGGCGTCGACCGGGTCCGGCTGCCAGCCGAGCATCGCCGGGAACGCAGATGTCTACATGCGGGGACGTAGATGCCGTCGCCGAGGACGCGGATGTATACATCGGGGACGTAGATGCCGCCACCGGGGATGCAGATGTCCGACAGTAGACGGACATTGTCTGGATCAGAATTTGAACTGGTCCCGGCAGGCCCTGAGGGCTTAGGGTCAGGCCTGGGTGTGGGTAGGACTGGCTCAATATTTTGTAAAAATGAACGGGGTGGCCCGGCAGGACAAGATTTCGCATGTTCTTTGTTTCTAATGGACTGGTCTTTTATTTAATTGTTATATGATACGCCGAAATGAAGTAAACTTGTCCCAAAAAGCACAATTGTGCTAAAAATGAGAAACAACCTCAACATATCATTGTCATGTGATTAAGACGATCCCTAACGTCAACAATACATCAGACGAATAATTCATCACTCCAAAACAGCATGCATATTCCAATGTTGTCTCCTGGTAAATTGCAACTTTATTGCACACTTATCACAGGTAAGATATCTCCAAACGTCATGCGCATTTTCCTGCTATTTGCGATCTCACTGACCTGTCTGGTGGGGATGATTCCCGTGTCTAGCCTGCGCTTTCCGCACCATTTTGTAGGCTCTCTTTCCCCGTATTTATGTGGGCTGTCCTTCCACGACATTGAATTGGCTCTCTTTCTACGTTACTTTGTGGGCTCTCTTTCTACGTCATCTTATGGGCTCTCTCTTTCTCTCTCTCCCTCTCTCCCTCTCTCTCTCTCTCTCCCTCTCTCCCCCCCCCCCTCCCCCTCTCTCTCTCTCTCTCCCCCTTTTCTTTTCTTTTGTTGACCACTCATTGCCGTCGATCCTGTCCGGCAGTGATTACATGGATCAAACTGTTTCGTAGGCTCGAGTTGTGTTGGATAAAAATTGGTGGCCGGCTTAAGTTCAGTATACACGCTTTTTAAATCGAAAGCTCATCCTTTAGACTGTTCATTTGCTATTTGCTCTCAGTCGAACTAATATCATTCATTCTCGTCCAACCTGTCTTTGGATTCTTAGAACAAGAAAAACTACACGAAACCGCCTGATACATTAACAGACATCTCTTCTCAGTAATAGGTAATAGGATAGTAATAGGATAGTAATAGGATCTAGTTAACTTACCCACCTGTCACTTATGTGGTTTCTTCTGGATGAAATCATTCCAGTTTCTATTTTGGGAAATGAAGCGAAAGAAGCGTGCAGCAATTGATGTCATTGCACGTGTGCAAAGATCGCTGCACCAGTCTTTTAAGGCCAGGGACCTGCCGGCTGATGGCGTCTCGACCTTTAAAACCGACCCGGTGACCGGCCAGCCGCCCTCTGGTTCCTCAGCCCGCCATGCTACTCGTAGTCGGCTCGTGCAGGGTGCACTGACGATGGTGGGTAGCTTCTGCTGATACCCAGTGATGCCGCAGTGGTACTGCGGTCATGCTGTGGTTGCTGACCCCGAGACCGGTCATCGGTGTATGTGTGGAATGCATGCGGTGGGGGTGTGCATTACTTGCTATGGGTACCGTAGTCGGTAGGAAAGGGAAAATATATTATAAAGAAGCAGTGCGATGTAGCGATCATGGTCAGCCATTTACTACCGCACCAACTATGCCATCACTGCCTCAAGTTCAGTGTGATTACTTTCTCGCTTATTCAACTCCCACGGAGTTGACGAGCTCTTGGCTCGACAGTTTTGACCGCACTAACTTCCAATGACTTGATCATCTTGATCGTCCGTGTTTACACAGGAGCGAGGAACACCGAGAGCACGGTTACCATTGCCCTTTGCATCCAGCAATTTAAAATTCACGTATCCTATTGGCGCATATACTTTGCCCTTCATTCGCACAAGGCCTACCTTGAATATATTGCGTCTCGTGTCCCATTTCCCATAATATTTGTTTTGTGAAACTCACAAGACGGCTCAGCTGCTATGCATGGCTCCTTCCGCAGTGCCCGTCCCCTGCGTGTGCCGTGCAGTAAGCGTATGCAGCCATCTGCCCGGTCGCCGTGTCCCGGCGGCGCGGCTGGCGGACTCCACCTGCAGGGAGGCTCCTCTGCAGGACGCCGGCGTGGCAGCCGCAATCTCTGCCAGCTCGACCCGTCCGCGGCCAAGGCCGGCCGGCCGGCCGCCGCCGCCGCCGACGCCGCCGCCGCCGCCGCCAGCGAGTCGCGTCCGTCTGCACCTGCTGCGGCTCTTCCGCGTCCGAACGTGGCGTCCGGGCGTGGCGTCCGGACGTGGCGTCCGGGCGTGGCGTCCGGACGTGGGGTCCGGGCGTGCCCCGCCGCCACTAATCGGCTGTGCTCGCCCTCGAGTGTTGTCCAACGCCGTCGATAATCGATGCCTGCAACTCTCTGGTGTTCTGAGGTGGCGGGAGTCCTCGGGTGTTTGCAGGTGGATAGCGTCCTCGGGTGTCATCAGGTGGCCGGAGTCCTCGGGTGTCCTCAGGTGGTCAGTGGTCTAGGATGTCCTCAGGTGGTCAGTTGTCCAGGGTGTCCTCAGGTGGTCAGCGCCCTAGGGTGTCCTCAGGTGGCCGGCGTCCTCTGGTATCCTCAGGTGGCCGGCGTCCTCAGGTGTCCTCAGGTGGCCAGCGTCCTCTGGTGTCTCCAGGTGATCAGCGTCATCAGGTGTCTCCAGGTGGCAAGCGCCCTTAAATGTCCTCAGCTGACTCAGGACCCAGACTCTAGCGTGCGTCCTCGGACGCATCTGGTCCTCGGTACGGCCAGGAGTCCTCAAACAGCTGGCCAGGGGTGTTCTCGGATGCTTTCCTGTATTGTCGGCCAGCTGCAACAGCCTGAGAACTCTCAGACATCCTCAGCTGGCCAGAGGTGCTATCGGATATTGTCGTGTATTGTCGGCCAGCTGCAACAGCCTGAGAACTGTCAGACATCCTCAGCTGCACCCAGGTGCACCCAGGTACACTCAGGTGCACTTCCACAGGTGCACTCTCCTGCAATCCTTCTCGACTATCTTGGAATGTCCCCATCTGCCCTGTAGCTGTCCTCATCTGCATCCGTATCTGCAGAGGTCTTCAAGTGCCTACAGTTGTTTCGGTAGCCCATCGGTATTCAGGCATCTGCACACCTGTGCAAAAGTTCACAGGCGACGCTAGGCGTCATTACACCTGCAGACATCCAGGATCATGCGGGCGCAAATGATGGCCCCACTCTTGAGGTGCGCGCCGGACGATTTACGGCCTGACTCGCGGCGCGCTCGGGGCCAAGACGCTTCGGGCATCGACTTAGCGTTCGCGTCGCCAAAGGGTCATTCCACGTCAAATCCCCCAAAAAATTCCCCCACCCCCCCCGATTTTGATGACAATTGGTACACCTGCAGTACCAAGTAAAAAAACCCCCCACAAATTTTTTTACTTTTGGCCAGAGTGACCTCTGGGGTCAGATCTAGAGGTCATCCTAGGTCACGATTTTTTACTGACTTGACATCAATAAATTGCAAATATCTCAGGTGTTATTTAACTTAGCGGAATGAAATTGGTGTCAAAGTGCGCAGAAGTCCTGGGCCATTAAGAAATATGGCAAAAGTTGCACGTGACCTCCCGGGACCCTTTACCTAACCCAGGTCAAAGTATACAAATATATTTTTATATATGTTTGCCTGCCCCTAATTCGACGAAACTGTGCTATATTACTGGTAGTGATATTATCTAAGAACCTGCAAAAGGAAGGGGGGGGCTTTAAAAATTTTTTGATATAAGCCTTTTTGTATTTTTTTAAAAACCAAAGAGATAGACGCCCGACCAAATTAAAAAAAAAAAAAAAATTAAATTCGTTTCCTTTCCCCCCTTTTTATCTAAAACACCTTCCCCCAAAAAACAAAAGGCGCCAAAAACAAACAAGAAGGGGCCGGGGGCCCCCCGCCTGGCCTCCGAAAGGGGGAAAAAAGAAAAAAAAAAAAAAAAAAAAAAAAAAGAAAAGAAAAAAAAAAAAAAAGAAGGGAGGGGAGGAAAAAAAAAAAAAAAAAAAAAAACTTAGTTAAAAAAAAAAAAAAAAAAAAAAAGGGAGGGTAGGTAGTGGAAACGCCTTAACCTCTGCAACCTAAAAGAGGCCTATCGGTGTTTTAAGGATCTGTACCCGCAACAAAAAAATAGGTTTTTCCAAATTTGCGGAGCTACGTCCGGGGGAATGTGTACTGGCAGGTGCGAGCGGTACCCATTGTGTGTGCGTATGCGTGCATCATGAGAACGTGAAGTTAATGATGGCTGGTGGCAAGGTAAGCGACATCACTGTGAATGGGGTTCAGCTGGCATCCTATCATCATTGTTTGGCTCAGGTTCAGTGTAACCCGCCATCATTGCTTTGTAAGGAGCGTAAATGTGAAGAATGCCCAAAAGTGTCGGAATTCGGCGAACAAATTTTGGCTGAGTATGATAACCGAGAAATCGATAACATTGAGTATCGAAAGTGGACTAATACTGATAGGTCCACCTTAGAGGTGGTTACGCAAACTTCTGAAGATTTTGTGCGATCATTTTGCGAGCAGCTGGAAATACTTGTAAAGCATGATTTTGTCGCCCGTGCCCAAGGCAATTATCTGAAAGGCCTAAAGGAAACACTAGCTCCTGCAGAGGTAATTGTTATTGGAGATTTTTCCGAAAACTACGCTATGGTTACACATGATGAGGTACAGTCCCATCACTGGAACAAACTGCAGGTGACAATCCATCCGTTTGTGGCTTATTGGCGAAACAACGCAGGGGACCTCAAACATTTTTCTTACTCTGCCATTTCCGACTGCCTGACGCATGATACTGTGGCTGTCCACCTGTTTCAAGGAAAACTTATTGAGCGCCTGGAAGCAGAATTAGGCCAGCGCCCCCGAAGATATTTTATTTTTCAGATGGGGCTGCCTCGCAATACAAAAATTGTAAGAATTTCCTAAATTTGGCAGAGCATTCCGTCGACTTTGGAATAGACGCCGAGTGGCATTTCTTCGCAACCGCTCACGGAAAGGGACTGTGTTATGGCATTGGTGGGACGTTGAAAAGGTTAGCTAAAAGGCAAGTCTGCAAGGAACTCTGATTGAGACCCCGGACCAGTTTTATTAGTTTGTAAAAAACCATCCCCCCGGCACGGGGGGAAATTTTTCCCAAAACCCAGGGGGGAAAAAAAAAACAAAATGATAAAAGAAAAACTCCTCCCTACAAAAAAAGCGGGAATAAGGAATGTCCATCGTGTTACTCGTCTCCACGTAAAAGTATGGGGGTTTTGAGAGGGTTTTCCGGCGCCGAGACGGGCCGTGGGGGGTATGGGGGGAAAAAAAGGTGGAGATTTCGTGAAAATAAGTACTGCTGTTCAACTTGTTTTATGGCGCGGCTATTTGCATCTCAGAAAAATGAACCCCCCCCCCAAAAAAAATTTACACAAAAAACCGGAAAAAATATACGCTAAAAAAAACGAAAGAAAAAAATTTTTTAGAAAAAAATTTTACCAAAAAAAAAAAAAAAAAAAAAATTTTAAAAAAAAAATTTCTCCTCCAGGCGCCGGGTTTATTTAAAAAAAAAAACTTACCTAGCAAAAAATTAAACCCAAACCCCATTTGACCCCCAGGCCCCCAAAAACCAGGAAAAAAAAGACAACAACAAAATAATATAAAATATAAAAAAAAAAAAAAAACTAACTTGAAAAAAATAAATTTTATTTTATTTATAAAAAAAAAAAAAAAAAAGAAAAAAAAAAAAAAAAAAAAACCAAACCAACCAAAAAAACAAAATAAAAAAAAAAAAAAAAAAAAATGGTGGGTAAAACAAAACCAAAAAAAAAAAAATAAAAAAACCAAAAACAAAAAAAAAAAATCATTTTAATAAAAATAAAAATTTTTTGTTTTGGTGAGGTGGGGGGGGCAACACCAGGGGAAAGGGAAGCTAAAAAAAAAAAAAAATAGAAAAAAAAATAAACTTTCACCCCAAAAATAAACCCCAAAAAAAAACCAAAAAAGAAAACAAAGGAAACAAAAAAAAAAAAAAAAAAAAATTAAAAAAACGGCGGGGTTGGTTTTATGTCATAAAAAAAAAAAAACAAAAAAACAAAAAATAAAAAAAATAATTTTTTTTCTTAGATAATATTACGACCATTAATTCAGCCACGTTTCGTCGAATTAGGGGCAGGCAAACATATATAAAAATGCATTTGTATACTTTGACCTAGTTAGGTCAAGGGTCACGGAGAGGTCACATGCAACTTTTGCCATATTTCTGAATGGCCAAGGGTTTCTGCGCACTTTAACACCAATGTCGTTCCGCTAAATTAATGAACATCTAAGATATATGCATTTGATTGTTGTCAAGTCGGTAAAAATAGGCGACCTAGGATGACCTCTAAATCTGACCCCAGAGGTCACCCAGGGCTGAAAATTGGCGTGTGAGGTTCGTTCACTTGGCACTACAGGTGTATCAATTTTCATCAAAATCGGAGGGGGTCGGGTTCAAAATAGCCAATTTTTGTGCGATTTGACGTGGAATGCCCCCAAATGGACGCCGATTGCAAATGGGCAACACGAGCGCACCGCTGCTCCGTCGGGGTACCTGACCTAACGGGCGACATCGCCACCGCGCAAAAACGTGTCCCCAAGTGGACCGATACCTAGCACGCGACGTACTTCGGAACGGTGAAAGGTGTGAAAGGTGTGTGCGTGTGTGTGTGTGTGTGTGTGTGTGTGTGTGTGTGTGTGTGTGTGTGTGTATGTGTGTGTGTGTGTGTGTATGTGTGTGTGTGTGTATGGTGTGTTCGTGTGTGTCTGTGTGTGTGTATGTATGTGTGTGTGTATGTGTGTGTATGTCTGTGGGTGTGTGTGTGTGTGTGTGCGTGTATGTATGTGTGGTACGTGGTGTGTGTGTGTGTGTGTGTGTGTGTGTGTGTGTTTGTTTATGTGTGTATGTATTGTGGTATGTGGTGTGTGTGTGTGTGTGTATGCTGTGTGTGTGTGTGTGTGTATGTGTATGTATGTGTGGTGTGTGCTGTGTATATGTGTGTGTGTGTATATGTGTGTATGTATGTGTAGTATGTTGTGTGTGTGTGTGTGTGCGTGTATGTGGTATGTATGTGTGTGTGTGTGTGTGTGTGTGTGTGTATGTGTGTGTATGTGTATATGTATGTGTGGTATGTGGTGTGTGTGTGTGTGTGTGTATGTATGTATGTATGTGTGGTATGTGGTGTGTGGTGTGTGTGTGTGTGTGTGTGTGTATGTGTGTATGTATGTGTGGTATGTGGTGTGTGTGTGTGTGTGTGTGCGTGAATGTGGTGCGTGTGTGTATGTGTGTGTGTGTGTGTGTGTGTGTGCATGTATGTGTGTGTGTGTGTGTGTGCACGCATGCGAAAGTGCACTGCGCGGGCGTTGTGAGGAGTGTACATACGCAGAAGTGCGGCTATTTGTATAGCGTCCGAGAAGCAGGCGGTCCACACTTGTGGGAGTTTACCTTCGGTATCGCGTGGCACGCGCAGAGATTGCGCATGCTTTTGAACCCAGAGTAATATTTAGTCATAAGTTACAGGGGATGCTGATAATGTTGAAGGAATGTTGAAACCTCTGAAGTGTCGACTACCAGATGAGCCATGCACCGTGTTGGTGTACAGTTAGTTTCCTGCACAGTCTGTTCCAGCATGCAGATCACAACTTACACAATTACTGAGCGATTATCTATCGTCTGTGATCAACTTCATTGGTCGCAGCCGCTCCGTTGAAAACCGTCCAGAATGTCAACGCATCTTAAAGCGTTGTTTACGTTTACGTCGCGAGGCTCTCAACTTTGGCAGGCCTGCATAAGTTATGGCGTTGCCAGCCCACTCGCCAGGCCATCCACGTTTTATAACCCCTGCATTGATATTACATGCAGAGTGCATGCCATGCCGAACATGCTGTCCTCGGTCCTGCTTGAACAGGTGTACTTGGGTTCCCGACGCTGATGAGTTGACAGTTGCCATGGTAGTGGATGCGGCAGTTGGTTCGGCAGTTCATTTGACAGTTCATTCGGCAGTTGATGAAGTAGTTGATTCCTGTTAGATTGTATCCAGTCGGATACATGTAGCCCTAAATGCAGGCCTCATAGTATAATCAGAAGGTGCCGGGAGCATTGCCCGCCGTTTAGTGAGTACTTCAGTTCGTGCTCCGGCGCCACGGCGAACTCCGGACTCTCGACTCGGCGAACGAAACTGGTCATAACTGGTGAACGGACATCAAGACTTGTGGGACAGTGGTCGCTCGAAGAGACTCGGCACGACTTCCATGCATTCACGAAAAGTCTCTCCATTTTCCTGCAATAAGGGTCAATGCATAACTCGGTAATATCAAACTTAGGAGCTTAGACTGAAGAAAAATAAAACTAAACGCTGCTCGACATCCAGCTACAAAGTCAGTGAGCAAAAGACAACATACACACAACGGGGCGTACTAAGACAGTGGCCGGATTGCCAAAGGATGTGACGCTTCAAAGGTTGAGATCTGCCGATTTATTATCACCTAGAACTCTGGTAGCTCATATGGACTCGTTTAATCGGACACATATCTAAGGATAAATCTGAACAAACAAACAAAAAATAATGGAAGAAAGGGAATATGTCAAATTCAATACAGAGATAACGTATTAAATTTCAGAAATAAGCGAGTATTTGATAAACACTATCAAGTGGCTTAACAACGTGAATGGCTTGTAATTGGTGTATTCTCCAACGTGCGTAATACACAGAGGAGCATGAGACGAATAGTGCAACTGCGAGTGAGTAGTTTCGCGCGAGAGGCCGGGAAGCGCGGCTGGCGGATGTTCATCTGATCTTCAGATCCACAGGAGCCGTCGCTTTGCTGCACACCACCACACTCCGCTCTGAAAGGCGGGCACGTCAACACGCGTGCAGCATGCAATATGCAGGGGAAGCAGTGAACGGCAACTGGCTACAGCTGGATCGTAGACTGACAGGAACCGACTCCAGCTGGATCTCAGACTGACGGCAACCGACTTCAGCTGGATCTCTGACTGACAGGAACCGGTTCCAGCTGGATCTCATACAACCGGCTCCAGCTGGATCTCAGACTGACGGCAACCGACTCCAGCTGGATCTCAGACAGTCAGTTTCACCTGGACCTCAGACTGACTGACACCGACTCAAACTGGATGGGATCGATGGGAACCGACTCCAGCTGGATCTCAGACAGTCAGTTCCACCTGGACCTCAGACTGACTGACACCGACTCAAACTGGATGGGATCG
The DNA here is from genome assembly GCA_034440575.1 of Imbricaverruca yamaguchii. NCBI lineage: Eukaryota > Metazoa > Arthropoda > Thecostraca > Neoverrucidae > Imbricaverruca > Imbricaverruca yamaguchii. The sequence continues at coordinate 1,824,293 of JAOTOL010001660.1, forward strand.
ATGGGAACCGACTCCAGCTGGATCTCAGACAACTGGCTCCAGCTGGATATCAGACGATTGGCTCCAGCTGATATCTCAGACAACTGGCTCCACCTGGATTTTAGACAACTGGCTCCAGCTGCAGCTCAGACAATCGGTTCCAGCTTGATCTTAGATAACCGGCCCCAGCTGGATCTTGGACTGCTTGGAAAAAGTAGCGGCGCCGACAGCCTGCGCTTCCTGGCTTGCCACTCAGTTCTGCACAGCCACCGTCCGGTAGCCCATGTATGTACTTATCCAAGGGGCCTCCCCTCCATTGCTCCGCAGACTGTCCGCAACGTCATGCCACAATAACATGTGCGAACAGCTGTGCCGGCGGCCGTGTCGGCGATGCTCAGCTCAGAGCTGGCTGAGTCCATGTTGTACGCCCATGTTCTGCCCTGTCGTCCTGCAAGACTGCACTGGCAAGCTGTGCCGAGGCGACGCAGGCCGTACAGATAAGCCCTCGCTGACCACGCCGCCCGAGAGCGGGGCCACCTGAATCTCGACCTGCGATCTGACGGCCGGGGGGCGGCAGGTGGTCGGGGGATGGGGGAGGGGACTCTGATTGGCCGATATGGGATCCAGTCACCTGACGCACCGTCAGTTTTTGCAGTGGGGGCGGGGAGGAGGCGCAGGGAGAAGGCTGCTGTCCTTGATCCTGTCTGGTGGTCGTTCAGGCATGTCTCGTCGCGGAGACAGCTGAACCGGTGCGAAAGTGGTCGGCCATCAGTACCGTGATTGTCTCCGGAGTTATTGTCTCCGGAGTCGTCTCCGGAGAGAGAGAGAGAGTGATTGTCTCCGAAGGCCGCACGGCGTTCGCGCACCACCCTGCTCTCCACTGGAATTCCAGTCGAAATATAGGCTATTGCGGCGGTAATGATTGATGCTAACCGTGATGATGATCAGGTATCGATGCTGACCGTGATGGTGATGATCAGGTATCGATGCTGACCGTGATGATGATCAGGTATCGATGCTGACCAGAATAGAAAACGTAACCGGTCGGAAACGGATATGGAGGATCTTGTGTGAGACAGTCACGATGACCTTGCCGGGAAATATGATCTAACATTATATCGGACATCGGAACAGTACTCGGAAACTATTTTACTGCAACGCACCTGGATTTGAAATAGTTATCTTCATGCATCGTAGTAAGCCCACGCTTGAGTGACCTCAACCCATGGGGAGAAGGATCTCGCTCCCCATTTGGCTTCGTTGCGGTCACCGGAAAGCGGCCTGAGGCACCGAGCTCCCGATAACAACACGCTTCTTCGGATTTCCGGGGAAGCTGATCACTTCAGATCGCTCGGCCGAGGAATTTGTTTGTTTGTTGTTTGTTTATTGGTTGGTTCACGACACACTTTATGCACATTCACGGCTAATGGCGCCGCCCACACTGTTTCGCCGGTGGGCCGCGGGATTGGGAAATGTCCTGAGTGGCGCTAGAGTCGAACCCGGGACCTTTGGTACCCATAGCCCGACACCTTAGCCACTCGGCCATCCCCGCCCCTCAGCCGAGGAGTGATTTTGCATACCGAGTGTTGTTGATGGCTGGCAAGGTCGCAGCCCTTGCCTGCTTTACTCTAGCTAATGTGTCCATGGTGTTAAATTCCTGTTAATATATCCATGATTTGTTCATGTTTGGACGCTTCAGCACAGGACATCTCACCCGTGCAGTGCACCAGCAGCACTCGGAACAGGGGCTAGGCGCTCCGTGCCGAGAAATGGGGAAGCATGTCGTTTCACCCCCTGAAATTTCGGAGGCCCCAAGCCTAACAGGAGGCCTATCCATACTGACATCTCCCCCAGCGTCGTCAGACCATTACCACTCTGGCAGGATGTCGCCTAAACCATAGAAGTTCCAATAAGCAACAGAAGGAGCCTGGCCAGACAAAACCGCTGGTTTAGCAGGGTGGTCCTAAGGCTCACGAAAATACCCCAACACTCGATAGCGGCCCCGTGATGCTTCCTAGAGGCGACATCACGAACAGGATGATGATGAATGATGATGTACAGGAGACCCATTTAGTTTTAATAAAAGCTCGGTAAAGTTAACGAAGACGCTCCAACACCCGACAGGAAGCACTATCACGTTATTCTGCTCAGAGGCTCTAGGTGAGGTGGTTCATTAGACTTAACAGTGCACTCCTAGACCTCATCTAAGGCGTCAGCTCCCAGCAAGAAATTCCGTAAGATGTTTTGGAGATCCAAGAAGAGGAAATACATTGACCTTGATGCAGTCCAAGTGCCTACAAAAGTGCTCTAATATCCAGTGGCAGACCTCTAGCCAAGAAGCCCCCTCGTCTTGGAAAGAAGCCCAAGAGAGGAAAAATTCCAAACACCCGGCTCTCGGCGGTGGGGCTCCATGATGTCTGGAGGCCCAGACCGGAAGGCTCACAAATCGCAACAGGTGGCCAATGGAGCTTACGGTAATCCCTGAACTCCGACAAGAGGCTCCCCTGTATATATATATATATATATATATGCCAACCAAGTATACCATCCAACGCACAGCGGGGCAGAAACCAGGGTCAGCGCATCATAATTGGTTTCAGTGATTTTTTCGATGCCAATATGAAACATACATCAAGCTGTTCGGAATTGATCATGGAACATGGATCTGACACTGGATTTTCAGCGAATCCGCCCATGTAACCATGGAAATTCCAGAAGCGGGAAACTTTGTCCAACGTTGTATGAAAGGAATCAGTGTCTCATAAAATCGGCTGATATTAATTAGGGCAAAACGGAAATATTGGACTAGATTTCTTACATTTTGCGCCCTTTGTGTTAGAGTGGGTCATTGGCTTTATGATAAAAGTGAAAGAGAAGAATGATTGTCTATTTTTGGCATAATTTTATCGCAATTATTTAAGGTCTCACACAAATGGGCGCAAAAGAGGCTCAGCAAAATTTCGTATATTGGCCGATCCTCAAAATTCCGATGAGTATCGCCAAGTACAGCGAAAATTTGAGCATCATCGTGCTCCCCCAAAAAATGTCTTTCCGGGGCAGGTCCACGTTCCTGCTCCAGCCTCCACATTGTGCGTGAGAAGCAATTATTTGATCGCGGCCGCCCGCCGATTCTGAGCGGGACAGCGGTGTCGGCGAGGAGTCACGTGTGTCAAGGCGTCAGGATCGGCAGTGACAGCATCAGCAGCCGCAGCAGTGCAGTGTCGGTGACGAGTTGTGTGTGTCGAGGCATTGTTTGCAAATGACATTGCTATGTTACGGGCCAACGCGTCTATCCAGTGTTTTTTGTTATTTATTCCGTTCTGCCGGCAGTCACCCACCCGTGTAAGTGTTTAAGTACATGTACAAATTGCGTGCGTGATGGCCTAGACAAGCACTTAAACAGCTTACATGACCTAAGAGTGTCGCTTTCTATAATTGCTGATAATGTTGACACGTAATGGAAACAACAAAACTAAGCCTCATTTCATTGTTTTGCACGTGGGTTTTGAGTTTTGCATGTTTTGCGATCACTCTACACCCTCCTCCAAGTTCAGATCTAAAAAAAATCCAAGATAGGTCCAGACATCCAGAATGCGTAAACAAAAACTCGCTGCAGTGTTGTTTTGTGTTGCGGTGCAGTTGTGTTGTGTTGCGATGCTGTGTTGCATTGCGGTGTTGTGCTGTATCGTTTCGCGGTGTAGCTCTGATGAGTCGCAATGTTGTGGTGTGTCGCGGTGTTTCGTGGTAATTGTGTTGTGTCGCGATGATCTGTTGTGTTGTGTTGCGTTGCCTTGTTGTGTTGTATTGCGATGTTGTGTTGTGCTGCGATCTTGTGTTGTGTTGTGGGTCTGTGTTGTGTTTGGTTGTACTGTTGTGTTGCGATGTTGTGTTGTGTTGAGTTGCACTGTTATGTTGCGATGTTGTGCTGTGTTGCGATGTTGTGTTGTGTTGCGATGTTGTGTCGTGCCGCGGCGCCACTGTTTGATGCTCCGCTGGTCCAGGTCTGTCAATGTGTTGGTGTTTGGACTGGCGTTCAGAACAGCCTGGCGGTACATTGTTTGGACAGGCGGTCAGAACAGCCTGGCGGTACATTGTTTGGACTGGCGGTCAGAACAGGCTGGCGGTACATTGTTTGGACTGGCGGTCAGAACAGGCTGGCGGTACATTGTTTGAACTGGCGGTCAGAGCAGCCAAGCCGTACATTGTTTGGACTGGCGATCAGAACAGCCCGGCGGTGCATTGTTTGCCGCCGACTAGCCGGGCTGTGATGAGACGCAGATCAGTCCCCTCGGCCCGGTCGGACCAGGATTGATGGTCGCAGCTGATCAGGACCGCCGGCCCGGCTGGCCCCGACCCGACCAGCGTGGGAGACACCTGTCCCACGCCGTCGGACTGCAGCGCATTTATCAGAGATCATGCCGATAGACGCAGCTCGGGGGTGGGCTGATTGCGCTGATCGGTGGCGCTGATGCGAGACCTGGCGGCTCGGCGCGGCCATCCGGCAGCCTCGCACGACTGGACTGCCGGCGAGTGAGTTGGTTCGTACCGGGCTGTTCTGGCGGGCAAGGAGGCAAACTCGCGCTCATCACTCTCATGTAGAGGAGAGCATGGGGATGGCATGTCGTCTGATGAAAATTTGAAATACATGCGCAATGACTGTCGCACATATCTGTCACTTTGTCTTTTCTGTCTTTGATACGTATTTGGATGAAACGGTCAATTTACTTAGCGTGCTGACTTTTCCGTCCATTGGCTGTCGGAGGTCGTGCCGTGCCTCTCGCATCGCTTTTCCATGAGAACCAATGCTGCAGCAACTTCTAGCTTCAGCATCCCTGTTAGGGGACTACCTCCAAATGCAACATATCGACTATAACACACACATACACACACACACACACACACACACACACACACACACACACACACACACACACACACACACACACACACACACACACACACACACACACACACACACACATATATATATATATATATATATATATATGTGTATATATATATATATATATATATATATATATATATAAGCTATTTGTATTTGTTTGCTTCTACATTTATACAATTATGTATATATATGGGCACTACGTTTATCTTCTCCCAGTCGCTCTCACGGCCAATGCTATTAGAGAATAATGCGCCAGTCAAGCCGGGTCTTTGCCGGACGCTGTTTTCGGAATGAACACTGTCCTTTCTATTGTGGCCATGTAGCTGCTATTGAAATGAAGCAACTGTCACGATTGACCACGGTAACCCAAACCGCGAGATCCGACTCAAAGAAAAGGGAAGGCTTTTTGTGGTGGATGGGCTTTCCCAGTTCCGAGCTTCTGGGTTACTGGAGACCATCGTGCAACGCCCAGTTCAAAGACGTTAGTTATTATTGGGAGATAGTGGGATCCTAAAGCTCACTGGCATAGCTGCAACGATTATGTAGACGACTAAGCGTAGATATCCATTGGGACTCTAGTCCTCAGAAACCGATGCTTCCCCAGAGATAAACGCGCATGTGCTCTTTTCATCAAGAGGTACCCTTGCGACAACTGACACGTTCTTGGTAAAGTACAAACGTGTTGGGCCTGTTCTGAACGCATTTCTCAGACACGCACAATCAGATAATAACAGACACGCTATGAGTTGTTATCACAATCAAAGGTGTGTTTGCCGATGTACCGTGGTCGGTGGTTTGAAATCTACAAGTTCCATCTCACCCGATCGGCTTGACTACATACATGACCTAGCTGTTGTAATATCCGTGCGTAGGCTCTTGTGAGGCTCTGATGAGGCTCTAATGAGGCTGTGAGGATCTGAGGATCTGATGAGGCTTGAATAACTATGCGCCTATATTGGCAGCGAGCGTTCTGAGCCCGGATGGCCAGGTGTCCATGTGTCCAGGTTCTGTGGCCAGATGTCCGTGTAACATCGGCGTTTGTGGCCAGGTGTCCGTGTGTTCAGGTTCTGTGGTCAGATGTCGGTGCAACATCGTCGTCTGCGACCAGATGTGCGCGCAACATCGGCATAGGTGGCCGGATGTCCGTGTAGCATCGGAGTCCGTGGCCGGATGTCCGTCCCCAGCTGCGTCTCCAAATTGTGACTGGATCGTCGTCACTCGAATGTGGGCAGCTGATGCCACACACGATGATATGCCTTGCTGGCGTTGGTGATATCCTGGCTGGTGCTGGTGCTGGTGATATGTCTAGCTGGTGCTGGTGATATCACTAGCTGGTGTCGGTGATATGCTGGCTGGTGCTGGTGTTATGCTGGCTGGTGCGTCTGCAGGACTGGATATGCTTATAGTCATCTTATATAATATTGCCTTCGTTAATTGTGTTAGATGGGAGAAGCATTCCATCTCTATCATCAGGTATTCCATCATACACACTTGACGAGGACAATAACCCGAGTATCACTCGCTTCGTCACAGTTGGTCGCAGGCGTCACGATACTGCTCGCTGCCTTGGCTCACCCGAAAACAACGCACGATAAGTATGGCTGTTGGCCGCCGTCGCCCTCAAGAACTGTTCCCAGAATATTGGCTACATGGCGGCTGCATCTCGTCTTCCGACGTGGCTCGCTACACTATGACATCTCGCCGTCCGACGTGGCTCGCTACTATGTGACATCTCGCTGTCCGACGTGGCTCGCTACACTATGACATCTCGCTGTCCGACGTGACTCGCTACACTATGACATATCGCCGTCCGACGTGACTCGCTACTGTGACATATCGCTGTCCGACGTGACTTGCTACTGTGACATATCGCTGTCCAACGTGACTCGCTACTGTGACATATCGCTGTCCGACGTGACTCGCTACTGTGACATCTCGCTGTCCCACGTGGCTCGCTACTATGTGACATATCGCTGTCCGACGTGACTCGCTACTATGTGACATATCGCTGTCCGACGTGGCTCGCTACTATGTGACACATCGCTGTCCGACGTGGCTCGCTACATTATGTGACATATCGCTGTACGTGGCTCGTACACTGTGACATATCGCTGTCCGACGTGGCTCACATTATGTGACATATCGCTGTCCGACGTGGCTCGCTACTATGTGACATATCGCTGTCCGACGTGGCTCGCTACATTATGTGACATATCGCTGTCCGACGTGGCTCGCTACATTATGTGACATATCGCTGTCCGACGTGGCTCGCTACACTATGACATCTCGCCGTCCAACGTGACTCGCTACCATTTGATATCGCCGCGCCACCGTCCGGCTTTATTGGAACAAGCCTCCTCTTGATCTGGGCCAGCCTTTCATTCGACCGAATCCGGCGGTGGCCGGCATCGATTGGACCCGCTATTCAGCGTCGGCCGCGACGCCACAACAAGTGTGCGCGTCTCTCCAGCCCGAGCCGGCAACGGCGCGCGCGCCGCTGCCCGGCGGCCATCTCGCCCCATTCACCGGCCACAGTGGATTATCTCGCATTCATTACAAGTGCAATTTGCGAATCGATTCGCCCCGTCCGACGATCCGGCCGGCGCCGTCCAATTGTGCCGATGCGAGCGGCGAGTGAGAGCTCGCGGCCGGCCGGCGGCGAGGGCGGCGACCGACACGTGTCCGTTCCCACGCCGCCGCCGGCCGCGCCGCCGCCCGACCCGGCCCGGCCGGCTCCCCTGTAAATTTGCCCGGCCCACTTCGCCTTTCACGGCGCGTTAACGGACCGGATTCGGCGACTGCAGTGCCCCGCGGTGACATAAACTCGCCGCGGGGGCCGCCGCGTCGCCGGCCGGCCCGCTCGCCGAGCCCGCGGCGTACACAATGCGCGGTAATGAGACGTTTATGGCGCGCCCCGCCGCGCGGGTCAAAGCAGCGCGATCGCCGCCGATAGCGCAGGTATCTGGCGGGCGCGGGAAAAACACGGCCGGGTCGCGACGCGAGGCGCGGGACGACCGCCGACCAATGGCAGGCGCCCGCCGAAGTCATTTGGTCGGCGGACGTGGCGGCGGGTCGTGGTTCAGGGCGTGTAGCGCACGTATCTGGCCGGGCAGTGTGGCAGCGTCGCTTGTGCCGACCACCGACCCGTCCAGCCACGTAAACACCCGACCGTGTCCGATTGGCCGGGGCATTCTTGTTTTCGAACGCCAAGGTGACAAATTCAGCCCTCACGAACAGATTTCACGCTTTCCCAAATCGAGCGGGCGCGATTGCTTCTCAAGGTTCGCGGCGGTGGTTGCATACATTTATGTGCATGCAGCACGTCTGACACCCGAATTTGCATTTCTTGGACATGAGGTATCACCGTTATGCACGATTGTAATCATAACATGCAACGCTTTGGCTTCAGGTTATCAAGTGCGCCCACTACATGTTGCGCACATCGGATGCGTACCAGTACTAACACCAACGACATGGGTGATAATGCTGTGGGAGCCTCCGAAAGATCTCCCCTGAACCCCTAGATCATCACAACCACCGTTTTTAATTACATATTCTTCGGGAAGCAATTCTCAATTCTGACTCACCGAAAACGCCGCTAAATTTGTGAAGTCCCGTGACGGGATGCACGAGCAACACGCTTAGAAGAAGAAAAGGAGAATTAAGATGAATATTTTACAAACCAAGGTGAGGATCATTTGGAAATTCACCATGCTGCACACAAGCGCAAGGAGCTCAAAAATGACATGCAGAAAGTTTAAGGGAGGAGGCATCAGCATTCCGTCCGCCATAATACTAGGGCTATGCAGTGCTATCGTTTAACTTTGACAAGTAGCTCCCAGGCCAGACAAAAATGCTCGGTTACCCAGCCCCACAAACACCCAAAGCAGCCATTCACCAACGCATGCATCACGGCATGCCTTCACCGTCCCATCCGAACATTCAGCGAGCTCGTGCATGTGTACCCGTAGTGTTGTGAACACCGTTACAAGTAAGCACCGCTTTGATGGTGACATTCTGTTCACGCAACCCTCCGAAACCTTCCAGCCAGGCTTTCCCAAACTGACTAAGTGAATGAGTGAGCCACACAATTCATAATGAAAAAAGAAGGCTGCTGGAATATCCTTCAACACTGCATGCCATGCAGTGGTGAAGGGTATTCCAGCACGGCTTCCATGCAATATGTGCACATGCACAGTGTGTGTTCACGCGCGTACTAAGGTCATGTCAGCTGTCAACGGTGTGCGCTGGAATACTGCCGACCGTTGTTGGTCGCCATCTTCACCGCTAAATGGGGCGGAAAGCTACCGGTGAGAATAAAACAAGTACCAACTTATAATGAGAAAGTAAATTAAAGCACTATTGGAAATTCTGGTGCAAGTTGCTGACTGATGTAGTGATTGTGGAACATTGGTAACGCTATTAATTAACCACATAGTTATAATTTGAGAACAGATATCAACGACTGGAACAGTTACACCTGAACAGAGCAATGCAATTATTGTCTTACGGCAACGTCTGAAACAGAATTTACGTCCCGAACTGCACCCAATGGTAGGCCGATGGTGTTTCGTATTTGTTTTTTTTTTGTTTGTTTTTTTTCTGTGCAATTTTGGTGCATTCCTTTACGCTGTGCACTACATATGCGACAACTGTTTGTCTGATCTCTTAGCGTGGCAGCTTCGGATCTTCTCATGCGATCATCACGTTAGTTGTTTGTTGTTTCACACCTGGGCTTTAGACAAAAACTATCGATCCCTTCAACAAAGATCCTAACTAAGATTTACCTTTTGCACAGGCCTCCATGCAGTTACGGCTGTCACCTTTTCCAAGTGAAAGAAAAATCCCGAGGAATGTCGTGTCTAGCTGATCGCCTTCAATGCCTGCCTTTCCGTTTTGTTTTCGTTCGACACAGCTGCATAGCTTCGTCCATGGCAGTTCGCTTTTTGACACTTCGCTGCAAAAGGAATCCTCAATCATGACATTTCCACAAAGCGAGTTGCTTCTGCCCGCGACCTATTGTTTCTCTACATTCGATACCATGCAGGGCACGTTGCCATCTGTCGAGGAAGAGGAGCGTGGGAAAGCTTTGCTGTGTATCCGCCACTACCGCACTTGATACCATGCAGGGCGCGTTGCCATCTGTCGAGGAAGAGGAGCGTGGGAAAGCTTTGTTGTGTATCCGCCACTACTGCACTTGATACCATGCAGGGCGCGTTGCCGTGTGCCGAGGAAGAGGAGCGTGGGAGTGCCGTAAGACGCTAGCTACCTCGTAACTCAGCCAACGCCAGTCATCGGCCGCGTGGCTAGTACAGTCGTGGTTTCAATACGTGCGTCCTCCACTACTGTGCATTCTCCACTTCTCTGCTTCACCGATGCCAGCGTGGGAATGCTGTGTGGAGTGTATCCTCGACTGCTCTGCCTCACTGACAGAGTGGGAATGTTGTGATGTGCAGTCTCCACTATTCTGCTTCATCGACGTCAGCGTGGGAATACTGTGATGTGCAGCCTCCACTACTCTGCCGCGCCGACGTCAGCGTGGGAATGCTGTGATGTGCATCCTCCACTACTCTTCCTCACTGACGTCAACGTGAGAATGCTGCGGGGTGCAGCCTTCACTACTCTGCCGCACTGACGTTAGATAATTTATCACCGAGTGACGTCAGAGTTACTTTCACTGCAGTGGACTGGTGACGATGCTAGCGCCCTCACAGACGCCAGCTACCCCTTAACTCAGCCGACGGGAGAAGTCGGTCGCGTAGCTAATACGACCGTGTGTCTTGAGCTAATACGCGCTGATACGGTAGTGCCTCGGGTGAGCCGGATCCTCCATTTCGTCCACCCCCCCCACACGAGGGTCTCGTCGAGCCGTGCTCAATGGGCTCAGCTCAGTATCAACGCCTGCAGGTGACGCTACCCAAGAGCCAATGAAAAATATTCCTGTGATTGTTGTGGCCAAAAAAGAACATTGCTTGATCAAAATAAAATACAGCCATGCTGACCACATATTGAAAACACTGAACCTAGAACGGGTCAGGCGGAATACTCGTTAAAATATATCACCATCAAACAATTCGCCGCCATTTTCCGGGTGGTGTACGCTTATTGATGAGTAATCTCGTAGTCTCTCCTAAATCTCAGCTTGCAAACTGAAGGGTAAAGGGAATGGACGAGACCGTAGTTTGACAAAAATTACCACCAGCAGAGGCCAATATTAGGCGCATGGATGCTTATAAATACAACTAATTGAGCAAACCGAGCGCTTTGTGTTTTCCAGACACCGGAATACATTGACTCAGCACTAATTTATTTCTTTTTTTAGATGTCAGAGCTAACTCCAGTAATATCCATAATAACATCTTGCACATGCTAAAGTCAACCAGGAGCCTTTCTGACATATTGAAATCGGATTCAATCGCCCCCGTTGAAGACTAGCAGTTACTTAATATTAATTATCGGCCGCATAGCCAGGAGGGATTCAGGACTTGGCGAAGCGGAACATCTAAGATTTCGTGTTCCCTGGTCTTTAGTGCTACTCCCGTCGCTGAGAATACCTCTTTAAATTGTGTTAAGTTATTTTACTCGGAGTAGAGAGGGGTCGTTAGTGCGGGGTGGAGGGCGGTCGTTTGTTAGTTCGAGGTAGAGTGTGGTCGTCAGTTATTTGGGCTTCATGGCACGTCGACAACTATGGCTATATTGCACCCGGGGGGGGGGGGTCGTGTGCACCGATAGTCATCCGACTATATTATTGCATGTATTATCGTGCAATGCATGGCATTTGTCGCCTGCTATGAGATCCTTCGAAACCGCTTGACGATGATTAATATTATTAACATGCTGCTGACGTAGAATTGTTAATAAAGGTCCAAGTGGGAGGCAGACGTTTTGCTCCCCTTGCATCTACGTATTTACGTTCGGTATTAATCCGATCATAAATGCAGCACCATGCCATGATAAAGACTGGATCGTTTGCATACCTTATTCTGTATGGACAATGCGAAACTAATTTTTATTTAAAAAATGGCAGTGAGCATTAACTATTATGGCGACTAAAAATTGAGCCACGACCTTAATACAGGCACATGCCATCAAGTTCCTCTGCAATTTTTGCAGTGATGCTCTGAATCCATGAGGGCGCTAGGTGTATGCTTTTTGCTCAGTTGTTATGTTAGTGTATGCATTTATATGCAACAATGGGTGCACTTACATGCAAAAACCATGTTTCTTTGCCCAGCAGTTGTATGCACCCTTGGCTGTGATTCTTGTTTAGTTGTTTTTACCTTATGTGAATTGCAGATAAATGTCCTTGTGATGTGCATTTCAGTCGACAACTTACATAAATAGGTACTACCACTACTATCTACGCGACCTGTCGTCAGGTACCGTTGGCTGAAACGGCCATCGAAAGCTCAACGAGTTTGAGGGTAAATTATTTTGTTGACCCAGGGGTCACCCGTAGCAGTATAAGGCTGCTCAAGTGGAAGTATTGCCACCTACCGAATCCACAGTCTTCCAAAAGTGAAACATAATGGGAAATGAAAACACCACGAATATTGTAATCTACGTCTGATCCTCAAAATGATCCACTTGAGCCACTATGGAGGCGTTCGGTTCCGAGCAAGAAAGGTCATGGTCGAATAGAAGAGGAAGTCATGTTTTGTGCTGGTGTGCAATATGATCAGTGCCTGCAGACCTACATCCTCAACGATCCTACAACCACCTGCCCATTAATGTGCAATATAGCAAGGTGCAACTGGCACAGCTTGAATACGTGATGAATTGAATATGATGAATTGAATATGGTGAATATTATCAATTGAATGTGATGAACTATAAGGAGCAAATGGTATCAGACACAAACTCATGCAGCACGGTTTGAGATGACATACATCATAGTGGATCCTAACCATGTACATCTCCGTACTTGAGCAAATATCTACATATTTTGGGAATGCAAATTTGAAATGTTTCCCCACCGGCAAAGCATGGCCCTAAATGCTTTCAAAGAATTACGTAATCTAGGTACACACATTACAAATGTAAATGAAAAATAGCAAGGGGTGCAAGTGAGAAAATATACACATTGTCATTGTGATGCAATTAATCCAATTTCGCATACAACGCATCTTGCAATTGCAACAGGTCGGTTCCCTGGAAAAGTAAATACCTATTCCTGCCCAAATTTGTAAAAGCGTAGGTAAGAACTTATCACATTTTCATGGACCAATTTCTTTCCAATCCAAATGCTCTTTTTTAACACGTAACCTGGAGGGCCTCTGAAAATTACGTGCTCTGGAGGGGGCCGGATTCCGCACCCTAAGATCTCGGCTTCTATCAAAGCTGGAGCAACGAAATTCGTGGGGTTGATGGGTGCGATAATAAACTCCATTTTGTGCAAATTTCATGACTAGGTCAATATCTTCCAGGTTAAATGAGGTTAAAATGTCGAAATTGTCTGGCTTTGTGTGGCTTGGCTTGTCATTGTTATGGATCGCTGTGCTTGTGTTCAAATGCTGTAAAATGGACATCAGTGATGTTTTGGACATTACAAATGATGCAATACAAATGTTAGGTCCGACATTTCACCTCAGGTCACCTATATAACAGCACTTTATCTGGTCATTACTTGCTCCAGTTACCGAAACCGAGCCACCCGCCCGACTACTCCGACAACAATGGCAAACAGTAGTTTTCAGGACGTGTAGGGAGTAACATGTAAGGTGACATTAATCACATGAGTCATTTGCATTTATGACGACATTCCAGTTGACAAAGTTTGGTTCCATTAACCTGCCATGAACTTGACCTGACTTGACCTCGGTGACCTAACATGACTTTGAAACTATAAACCATAGCAATATACATCAAACAAGTCGCTAGTGCTGCCAAGAGCACTTCGCTTTTGCCAATATACGGGAAGCGCATCAGCGCCGATTTTTGTGGTCTGGAGCTTTTATTTTTTTTTAACTTTAATAACCCTTAGCTCACACAATGTTCAGCCGATTTGCGTTTTTTTTTTACTTTAAACAACGCGCCGGTCATTTCTAGGTAGGTACACAAACAATGGTGCATATCGCCCGATAAGATCGGGAGTTATGTACGAAAAAACGGAGGGGTGGTCGGATCTCGCCCCCCCCCCTCCAGAGCACATGTTAAAGAACAGCTATTTATCAAAGGATTTTGGACTTCTTGCTTCTCAAAGCTCGTTGATTGCAGCACAGTTTGGGTTGATAGTCAAGTACTCGACTGATCATGCCCTCACGGCTTCCGACATGACAGGAGCACACAGCCTCCGACCGGTACGCCGCTCTTTGAGAACGATTGTGGACGCGTGTGGGGGGGGGTAAGGGGAGGATGTCGAGTTAACTTGGCCAAAAATGAGACTGTCAGGTTACTAGCAGCTCTCGCTGCTTTGCTCGAGGAGATATATGTTCAGCTAATGGGGAGGCCGGAAGGATGGGATGTGCTCTGAACATTTCAGACTCAGCGTTCGAGCCACAGCCGACTATTGGGGCGAGCGGGGAAATAGTCTGTATTCGATGATGCAATTGCACACGGGATTCTTATATTTATGCACGAAGACTTCATGACTGATCAAATCGATTCTGATGTCGTCAGCAATGCCAGCTGACTGCAAGCCAGCTGACCGCAAGCCAGCTGACTGCAACTAGCGCCAGCCGTGTACACCGGATCAATGCGTTTAGGTGCCGAGATTCAGCGACGGCACAGGAAATGTGTGTATTTATGTGTGGGGGGGGGGGACGACGCAGATGCGAATTGAAGATCAATTCATAGTCATCATCAGGGATGTGTATCAACAGTCTGGTGGATGTGCCGATTCGGGACCGTTTCAAGTGTTTTGTTTGTGGAATGATTAGGTGCTGATTCATAGATGCTATTAGGGAGCGTTTATGGGTGGTTGAGATGATGATTCGGGGATGGACGGACGAGGTGCTGATTCGTGGGTATCGTTAGGGAGTTTGTGTGCGTGGTGGATGCGCTGATTCAGGGGCGTTACCACGAAATCGTGCTAAAGAACGGTGTAAATGTGAAAGTGGTGGATTGAGGGAAACCCCGATAATCAAAGGGCATTTCTGGGGTTTTACTTGACGCATAGAGGGCTTCACAGGAAATGCATACACAGGTAGTGGTGGCAGTGCCCATTCAGGGCTGTTTTCAATATTATGTAGAAAGAAGAATGAGGCGTCGATTCACGGGCTTCACCTGGTGTTCTCTAGAGGGAACAATTCAGGACCTTTCATACGCTACGTCACCTCGCCAACATCGTCGTTAAGAAGATAAAAACAATTTGCTTTATCTTTCCCCCGGTGTCGTAGTAGTGTTGTTAGGCGCAAATTGGAGAAAGCTGACGAGAAAGCGATACCGTGGCCAGGAAAGTTTTCTGCAACAAAAGCACAAAACAACTGTCAAATTTCCAGAACGAAAGAAATAAAGCTGGAAACATCTGATATTTTTGGTGGGGGGGGGGGAGTGCAGTCATGGCATTTCCTGTCCCCAATTGGGGTGCCTTGAACCGCTCCTGAGCACACTTATTTGGATATTCCAAGACTTTAATATAACTTCATAGTATCCTGCAGCAAAGTCACTGCTGGTATGGGTATGTCACCGAGGCGCTGGTTGTATCGAGTGTGGCGTCAGTAGCTCAGTGGCTAAGCTGAGCGTTCGGTACGTTAGAGGAACTGGGTTCGATTCCCCGCGATGCCGCCCTTCTTAACAGGGTGGGAGGCAGGCGACGCCGTGTGGCCTCAGCTGCTGAGTGCGTCGCAAGGCCACAATCCAGCAGCATATCGAGCCGAAACCAAGCACACTAGATTTGAATATCTTGAAGTGCCTGTTGACTTTAGTTATCTCGATCTGTGATTTTCAGATGCCAGTCGTTCGCATCGCGCCGTACGACCCGCCATTGTACCGGTCCGGCCATCTGTAGAGATCTAGGAAGTTACGACTTGGCTCCCGACTCACACAAATCGTAATTCGCTCAGCGAATTTTCGCCCGGACGTATTGGCGGGAGGCCGCGTCGCGGCTGTCGGCATCTCTATCAGGCCGCGTGCTGATTCCGGCTCGCTGGCGACGCGCGGAATCCTCGCAAGGTTCGGCGCCGTCCATCCCGCTGAGTTACCGACGCTAATGCCTCTTGTGCCGGTGATGCCGTACATCGCGAGAGACGGGGTGGCTCGGCGGCGAGCCGCCGGCTCGACTCCGAGGCGGCGAACGGCCGTCGGTGCTATGAACTTCCCCGGGCGAGAGTAGCCATAAACTTCGGTTCATTCTCATAAGATACGCGTCGAGAGCGTCGGGAATCCGTGGGAGCCGTCCACGGCCAGCAGAAGGTTCAGACGTCGCGGCTCTCCTCGCAATACCATGGGTGCAGACGACGCTGAGATGTTGGAACGTGCGTGCTATGACGTCCCTGTGACTGGACTACCTGGAGGGACAGTGATCGGAAGATCTACTAGTGTAGTATCGGCTGCTCCTGTGAACGATTTTCTCGCGGATCTTCTAAGTATTGTTTATTATTGGTGGTGACTTTTTCCGGTACATCCAACACTGATCTGGACGAATATGGACGAAAGGACACGCATGCCGCTGAGTCTGTCATTGAAGCCCTGCTGATGGCACCAGCAACCTTAATGTCGCAGGAAATATTCCTGCATCCAAATCATATTTATGTCATGCCGTAGCTACATATCCAGGTATACTTAATGACAAATGCTCTCGGGTTTGAACGTCCTGCATATGCCACTGGTTTCGCAGACACAAATGTCAAACACAAATGACAACAAAAAGCAAGTGTATAGTACAAAATTATGTCACAACTATGTTCTTCAATCTTAAAACACAATTACAGATGTGCCAATGCGAAACACCTCATTCACAGATCAAGGGAGATCAAGGGACGTACCTCTCTCAATCCATCTCTAACATCCTGCCTGATGAAGCGAGAACTTATCGCGCTTGCCAGTGTGCGCCACAGCGATGGGAGAATTCACCAGGTTTCACAACTATGTGTGACTCGAACAGTTCTTAAGTGGCACGCGAAAACGTTCATAGGGGTAGCAGCCGAGGATGACTATAACTCGGGGACTATTGAGTAACGGAGCAATCACAGGACACCGTGGAATGTAACTCACTTATATTTCTTAATTTTTGTTCAACTAGTGAAGTGTCTCTACACCTAGATCAGACTCACATCCATCGTTGGGAGGGCGGAATTAACTTTTATGCGTATCAATTTAGACTTCAAAGGATATCATCGCAAATGACGTAACACTATGTCGACATAATCGTTGTAGGTTTTGGCGTAGCAACATGGAAAATGGGAAATGTCAATGACAGATATTCAAGAAGCCTACTCTCAAAATGTGTACTGGCGGCATGCGGAATCTTCCCAGGAAATAGCCAAATGATAACTTCGTGCGACACCGCAGAATGAATGCACCCCAATTATTTGGTTGGTCGTTTCATTTGTCAAGTTCACTTCCATACCGAGAGAGTTTGTTGCACTTCTTTGGAACCACATTTTGAAGTGAAACAATGGGCAGCAGATAATCAAGGCTGGATACTGCTCCAGAACAACACTTAAAAAAAGTCCAACTTCCCAAGCGCATCATGATATCGCGACGCGACATATGTTTGTTATTTAACTGTGTTGCAGGGGTTTATGTACAAGTGGCGTGCCTCGTTGTGAGCTAACGCTGTCGAAGACTCCGCTGAATGCAATACGCCGTATGAAGCCTGGATCTCTGTGCCCAATGACTCCGGTCTATGTATGCTGTGCATACCATTGACTAATAGCCCACGTAAAACGTCAGGAACAAGGCAATCTTTTCAGAAAGCCAGCTCTGTAATCTTGGATGTGCTTATACGTTTGCCTGGAAGTATTGAGATGATGCTCACACGCTTGGTGTGTATCTGTTTTGCTACCAAACACCACCAAGAACACTGATTACACATCCTCTGTATGACGTATCTATTTGCAAGTGCATGCCGTTTTAAAGTGTTCTTTAATCTTCACGTTCTATGCATTTCGTGCGATTGCTTGGGGAATAAGTCGGCAAACGAGCTCGGTGGTTTTCTATTCGCCGATGGGCGGCGCAGTGGCAGCTTCAGCAAGGTACGTCGGGATCGCCGGGCTCGGAAACATTACGCAATCTGAGGGTAGTTCTTTGCTGAAAATGAAACACGCTTGCATTTCACTTTAATAAAGCTACGCGTAAATCAAAGGAGAGCAGACGAGCATAAATAACGTGCAGCAATGAGGCGACACACATAGAGAAGCGTTGTGCTGGGTCTCTATTGAGCATTTGGCTCTGGGTCTGGCAGGTCCCCATTTCGCAGATGCTGCGTTAGACTCAGCTGTGTCGCTGCCAGGCCTATGGTGCCGGGGAGGTGAGCACCGGCTTGTTTGGAGCCTCACTGCGAACACCGACTGCCCTGATTGGAATCTGGGACTGATTACGCAGATTACGACCAACTGGTCATTCATCGCGGCTGTCGGGGGGGGGGGCGGTGGTTCATGGGTAACAAGCTGGCGTATTACGACTGTGCTGCATATTTCGTCCAGGTTCGCCATGCCTGGCCTGATCAGAGCTATCCGGACGGTCAGCCTGATCTGACCTGATCTGAGCGTGATCTGATCCTGCCATTCTGTTTAACAGTTGTGATGCAGCGATGCTCGATTATTCGATGTTCGATGTTCGATTGTTCGATGTTCGATTGATCGATGTTCGATTGTTCTATGTTCGGATGTTCGATTGTTCGATTGTTCGACGTTCGGTGTTCGATAATCGGCGTTTGCTGTTCGATGCTCGATGCTTTCGATTGCTTTGTTCGAATTCCTTCGCTTCTATGTGTTCGATTGTTCGATTATTGATGTGTTGTTGTTCGGCGTGTTCGATTTCAGTTGCGTCTGGCGGCCAGCAGCACCGCCTACCGCGGCGGCTGGATGGTCGGCCAACACCAGCCAAGGCACGAAGTTACGGGACTGAGAGACACCCCGCACCGCCCGGCCGACGAGGAGAGAGTAGGCTTTAAATTCGATTTACGAGAAACGAACAAATGAGACTAAAGGTGCGAACGGAGACGGCTTAAAGCAACTGGGCAGCGAGGGCCACTCGTCACGGAGAGGCAGGGCGGGGAGGGGGGGGGGGGGGTGATAAGGAGACTGAGTGAACGCGAGGTGACCCGTCACAACAAGTCACACAAATAAACCGCCATGTATGTCCTGGAATCTATTCCGCTGAAAGTGTCGTCCCTGGCTCCTTTAACGGATTTCTAACGAGCCAGGTTATCTGTGACGGCCAGAAACTTCAGAATATCCTGAAATACCGCATGGTTTCATATGTGTGTGAGTGGGTGGTTGATATTCGTTTGAAGGTTATGTAGGCGTGTGGTTGACGGTTGTGGGGAGGCTGTGCGGGTGGGTAGCTAACGGATAGAGGCGGTTGGAGGGGATAGAGTTCCATAGGGTGGCCAAAGAGGATTTCATAGTGTGGTCAAGAGGTGATAAAAACGGAGATTCCCAAGAACCCTCTATCTATCAATAAAGCAATTACCGCCAGAGTACGTTTATCGCAGATTGGAGTACTTCATTGTTGCTCTACTTTGCTGAAATATCCGTGATCTAGAAGTTCAATATATATAGCATACGATGAAGTACAAAAAATGAATTGCGATTTACAATCAGCGAACAATTCCCCTGGTTAATGATGGGCTTGTGACCGTTATGGACGAGTCACCCTGCAATGTTAGTTCGCTGTCTGTCGGGCTGAAGTAGCCATTTCATCATTGTGATGCTCTATATTTATGACTAGTTGCTACATCTACGACGTCAGATCACAACTACCACATTGCACTGCGACCTGGTTAATGAATTCGCTCACCCTGTAGCCCCGACTCGCCCACCTTGTAGTCTCGACTCGCCCACCATGTCGCCTCGACTCACCCACCCTGTAGCCTCGACCCGCCCACCATGTTTCGCCAACTCGCCCACCCTGTAGCATCGACTCGCCCACCCTGTAGCCTCGACTCGCCCACCATGTCGCCTCGACTCACCCACCCTGTAAACTCGATTCGCCCACCCTGTAGCCCCGACTCGCCCACCGTGTCGCCTCGACTCGCTCACCGTGTCGCCTCGACTCGCCCACCATGTCGCCTCGACTCGCCCACCATGTCACGCCAACTCGCCCACCCCGTCGCATAAACTCGCCCACCCCGTCGCATAAACTCGCCCACCCCGTCGCATAAACTCGCCCACCCTGTCGCATGAACTCGCCCTCCCAGTAGCGTCGACTCGCCCTCCCAGTAGCCTCGACTCGCCCTCCCAGTAGCCTCGACTCGCCCTCCCAGTAGCCTCGACTCGCCCTCCCAGTAACCTCGACTCGCCCTCCCAGTAGCTTCGACTCGCCCTCCCAGTAGCTTCGACTCGCCCTCCCAGTAGCCTCGACTCGCCCTCCCAGTAGCCTCGACTCGCCCTCCCAGTAGCGTCGACTCGCCCTCCCAGTAGCCTCGACTCGCCCTCCCAGTAGCCTCGACTCGCCCTCCCAGTAGCCTCGACTCGCCCTCCCAGTAGCCTCGACTCGCCCTCCCAGTAGCCTCGACTCGTCCTCCCAGTAGCCTTGACTCACCCTCCCAGTAGCATCGACTCGCCCACCCTGTCACGTCGACCCGCCCTCCATGTCGCCTCGACTAGCCTTCCTAGTCGAGCCGAGATTGTAGCCGAATGGCTTTGATGACACGATAAGGGGATAATGAGCCGGACAGACCGTCCATTTCCCTTCGGTGGTGAAAGCACGTCTGGTTTGGCCGCCCGGCGGCCTGCAATAGGTGGTTGTCTCGTTGCGGAAGTGATCGCTTACCCGGCGGTCGGGCGGCGCATTTCGTGCAGATTTCGCTCGGCGGCGTCTGAAGGCGATGCGTTTGCACCGTTTAATTGCGGCATGATGAAGCGCACTGCCCGTGCCTCGCGGAAGGTGGGGATGAAACCATTCCAGATTCAAACGCCCGGCTCGGCCTGAGGGCGCTGTTGTAATGTAGGTAGTCAGAGGCGTAACGTTGATCCTGTAGGCCCTGTGAGTATAATGGATCCTGTAGGCGTGATGATACTTCTCACATTCCATCTACACGTCTCCTGGGCCGTCTGTAACGAGGTGCAGTAGCATTTCTGCCGGTTCTCTGAATGTAATGGATACTGCAGGTGCGAGGATGCTTCTCACTCTATATCTGTACATGTGCTCGGCAGCCCATAACGAGACTGGTGGGGAGTAAGCCTGTGCAATAACCGTAGGCTGCCCGAAGCCCATCTGGACCCGATGAACAAGGCTGAGGTTCAACGAGGTTAACTTCTAATGCGGGGAAATTGGACGACGTCCGATAACAACAATCCATGAACTTGATAATATCTTGCTTGCTTCCTTATTCATATAATTGCCAACAGAGAAGACTCCGATTTAGCACAAGAAAAGAGGTCACACGTTTTATTCGACCTGTCGATTCGTAATATAGCAGTTCATACAACGAAGGCTGCACGAATAAATCAAGACTGGCACCAACATGGCGTTAGATAAAGCGTACACTTAAATACGTGAAATGTAGTGCAATACGCTACGAATAAACATGCCAAAATTGTCATTAAGTATGCGTGCCTCAATTTACCAATATGCCAGGAAGGGTTTCCTCGGAAGCCTGCGCAGCGAACCAGTTCAGTTGAATGTTCAGTTCAAGTCATAATTGTACGAACAAAATTCATAATGATAATTGTGCGGATTGCAGTAGCTCAGTCGGTATGATGTTGTATTCTTGATCGTTGGATCGTAGGTTCGAATCACACAGGCGGAGGATTTTTCGAGTTCACCTGCGATCAATCGGCATGGGAGGTTGGCCACGCTACATGACCCAGCAGTGGAACGTGTCGTGAGAGAGCCCAGAGTTTTTCTTAGTCTTCATTATGGCTTTGTGTAGCTCTCAATGCAGGTGACAGGCTAGGTTAAGAGAGGTGAAGCGAGGCTTTTTATTAATTTTTTACTTGATTTTGACTGGGTTTCAGCACAGGTAATACATCGAATCTGCTATCCCAGCAGCAGAGAACATACTGAATTTACTAATTGTGGCAAAAAGGTTCATCACTTGGATTATGGCTTTCTGTGCTGCACAAACGGACACTGTTCTGTTCTGCCCTTCTTATGGCTTTTTTCCACGCGAGGGCATGCATAGAACTAACTTGTAGGGTGCATGCATACTTTGATTTAATGCACTGTTTTGTACACGGCGTGTATCCATCTCGCACAACGGAAGCAATGAGACAATGCTGGGTCGGCTCCTTCCAGCGGTGATCAACTCCCAGCTCCAAAGTCGCTTGCCCCACTGTTTGGTATGCTACAGAAGAGGAGATTCAGCGAAAGCTGTTCCTTATCCAAGTATTGCTGCCCGACTCCGCAGCGTTCTGTGAAAAATATAGTGAAACCACCCGGTACATCAAGGATGCGAATCGTGTCACGTGGGTCCATCCCATTCCATCGTTCATTGCATTCTCGCACCCTCTATGCTTCCACCATCAATTACATTCTCAGCACCCACTATATTTCCATCATCCATTACGTTCCCAGCATCCACCATATTCCAACGATCCACTGCATTCTCACCATCCACTATATACCCACGATCCATTACGTTTTCATCATCCGCTATATTCCCACAATCCGCTACGTTTTCGTCATCACATCAGTGCCAATGTATTCCATTACCCATCACATAGATGTAGATGATTCAATCATGGTGTGACAGGCAGCAGACACCACCGTTATGATGTAGAGGTGTCCACCTAACGCGCCACGAGACACCGGGCTTACCCCGATACAGGACACAGCTCTACACATGCCGACACATCTCAAAACATCTCGACGTACTTCGATACACCCCAACACACCAGGCACACCCAGGCACACTCAGACACACCCTGGCACACCCAGACACACCCAGGCACACTCAGACACACTCCAACACATCCCTCCCCTCCCCCTCCGAAACATCGATTCACATCTCAACTACTCGCCACGGAGGTTCGTGAGGTTGGCCGACAACGGGCGACCAAACTTTGCGAGAGGATATTGGTTAAAGTTGCCGAACAATTGCCTTTCGTTCCTTCCATGCATGCCACGGGTTGTCATCAGTAGCCAGACGAGATAGCAGCGCCGTCGCTCGTCGCTCTACCCCGGAAAAGCACTACAAACGATGAGGCCTCAAACTTTTTCCTGCTATACATCTGTATAGCAGGAAAAGGTTCCTGTATATCATCTGCGGGCAGCACGTCGAACGCAAGATATTGGCTGATCTGTATATCCCACACATTTACCATGTTGTAGTTCGTGACAGCTATCGTTGACACATATCTGTAATTGATCCGAGGGGTGAGTACTTCCATCGTGTATCAGGAATGTATCAGGAATTAACCAGAGGAGTGAGGCTTCCATCAGACGGATCGACCTGTAGCGTGCCTGTGACCACTGGCAGCTAGCCTCTGGATACTGGCAAGTCATCAGTGTCTCCGAGGGTCTTAAGTATGGCCTTTGTCCGTGGTATCGACAGTTCGGACCACCTCACCTGGTCGACCAGAGCTCTTCCCTACCTGGTCCGACCGGAAGGCCACCACCTCGGCCTTGTCGGAGCGCAGGGGACCAATCGCGGTTCCTCACCACGCGTCCTCGTCCCGTCGGGGGTCCTCGCCGCGCAGGAGTGCGATGTTGAGTCCTCACGGGACAGTTCGCCAATCAGCGTCTGCACCGGCCGGAGGTCCTGGCCCGGCCTGGCATTAGCGTGGTCGCGAGCTGGCCGCCGATACCGGGAGCCGGCGTCCGGCCATTCCCCGAGGTGCCCGAGCATGAAGAGTTACGGCCGGCGGCCGGCCAGATGCCCGGCCGGCGGCCAACTTACGACTGACCGTCGAAGCCGCAGTCCGGTGTCCGCCGGACGCCTAATGGCCCGTCTGTCCGAGACCTGCGCCGTCAGTCAGACCTCGGCCGGCTGTCGGCGGCTCGTGTCCGGGTCAGACCTGGGGCGGTGACCGCGCGTGACCTGCGCCGTCAGTCAGACCTCGGCCGGCTGCCGGCGGCTCGTGTCCGGGTCACACCTGGGGCGGTGACCGCGCGAGATCTGCGCCGTCAGTCGGACCTCGGCCGGCTGCCGGCGGCTCGTGTCCGGGTCAGACCTGGGGCGGTGACCGCGCGAGACCTGAGCCGTCAGTCAGACATCGGCCGGCTGCCGGCGGCTCGTGTCCGGGTCAGACCTGGGGCGGTGACCGCGCGTGACCTGAGCCGTCAGTCAGACCTCTGCCGGCTGCCGGCGGCTCGTGTCCGGGTCAGACCTGGGGCGGTGACCGCGCGTGACCTGTGCGGTTAGTCAGACCTCGGCCGGCTGCCGGCGGCTCGTGTCCGGGTCAGACCTGGGGCGGTGACCGCGCGGGACCTGCGCCTGCGGACAGGTGTCCGGCGGCCGTCCGCCACACGTTGTCGAGTCTGACCTGCGGTGTGCCGGACCAGGCGGAATCTCCGTGGCGGGTTCAGTCGCCGGCGGCCACGCGATATCGTCACCCTGCGATGGTCGCCCGCCGGTGGCGATGGGGGAGCTGACGGACGCCTCTCTGCCACCACCCTGCGATGGCTGGCCACCGGTGGCGATGGAGGAGCTGCCCGGGCGATCCGCTGTCACTACCCCACGATGGTCGCCCACCGGTGGCGATGGGGGAGCTGCCCGGGCGACTCTCTGTCGCCACCCTGCGATGGCCGACCATCAGACAATCATCTGTCCCCGCGGCACGCCGTTTTCGAGTGCCGGCGCGCCGCAAATTGCTCCCGTTGTTATTTCTCCGGCTAACTGGCCTGGGATGACCATCGCGTGTCGACGCCGCCGCCATGTGGTGGTTTGGTGTGGTGGTGTGATGGTGTGGTGTGGTGGTGTGGTGGTGTGGTGGTGTGGTGTGGTGGTGTGGTGGTGTGGTGGTGTGGTGGTGTGGTGTGGTAGTGTGGTGTGGTGGTGTGGTGGTGGTGTGGTGGTGTGGTGGTGTGGTGATGTGGTGGTGTGGTGTGGTGGTGTGGTGGTGTGGTGGTGGTGTGGTGGTGTGGTGGTGTGGTGTGGTGGTGTGGTGGTGTGGTGTGGTGGTGTGGTGGTGTGGTGGTGTGGTGATGTGGTGGTATGGTGTGGTGGTGTGGTGGTGTGGTGGTGGTGTGGTGGTGTGGTGTGGTGGTGTGGTGGTGTGGTGTGGTGGTGTGGTGGTGTGGTGTGGTGGTGTGGTGTGGTGCTGTGGTGGTGTGGTGATGCGATGGTGTGGTGGTGTGGTGGTGTGGTGTGGTGGTGTGGTGGTGTGGTGTGGTGGTGTGGTGGTGTGGTGTTGTGGTGGTGATGATGGTGTCGTGTGGTGGTGTTGTGGTGTGGTGTGGACAGTAACAGCCTGCCGCTGGCTGTAGTGTTGTTGTCCCCAGTTGTCGGCTGTAGTGTTATTCCCAGCCGTCGGCTGTAGTGTTGTTGTCCCCATTTGTCGGCTAAAGTGCTATACCCAGACGCCGGCTGTAGTGTTGTTGTCCCCATTTGTTGGCTATAGTGTTATACCCAGACGCCGGCTGTAGTGTTGTGACGCGCACGGTTGACGAAATTGCGAACGTAATTTGGAGCTGCGGAAACTCTTCAAACTTGAAAATCCGTCACTAGGCAGTGAAATCGAATCTAACTGCAATCGAAACTAGCGCACTGAAAATACACGTGTTGAGAGAGCAAGCAAGCCACCTCTCCATTTTCACATTGCTCCAGAGGCAACACAAGCTTACATCTGTCGACCACGAGTGGCACAATGACAAATAGTTTGCAGTCCGTCCGTTTCTCGATGAGCGGTAAAAATATACGAAGATGATAGGGGATTCAGGGTTGACCTTAAACCAAGTGGGCATAGCATGGGGACTCATTATTACCATCGTGATGCTCAAATAAATAGTCCTGAAATCGCGGCTTTTTGCCGAATGCATTTCAAGTTAACCCGAAACAGACGTTCTAAGCCATGCACGCCACGGTCTTGAAGGCTCAGATGGTGCTGCTGTTAGCTTCCTCTGTACCGAACCACGCACGTACCCCCCACCCCCCCCCCCCCACCCCCTGCAGGCCCTTCGGACAACACTACTACAAGAAGCAATAGCAGTCCTTCGAATGGACAGAATCCAACTGGTCGAGGCTTGTTTAAAAGTTTGTTTGTATCTCGGTCGGGCCGGTGGTCCTGAATAGAATTCCCAATAAAGCGGTAGAAGTGTGTTGGTATCCCAAGTGGAGAACATTCCAAGTCAGAGG
The DNA here is from genome assembly GCA_034440575.1 of Imbricaverruca yamaguchii. Taxonomy (NCBI): domain Eukaryota; kingdom Metazoa; phylum Arthropoda; class Thecostraca; family Neoverrucidae; genus Imbricaverruca; species Imbricaverruca yamaguchii. Next base: position 1,850,524 of record JAOTOL010001660.1, read on the forward strand.
CGCGACGGAGAAACTGTGCAGCGGTCGCTGGAAGTATTCTCCTGGCAATGCTTTGGGCCTTGAATCGACCGCCAGCAAGCATTAAAGCCACTGCCAAACAAACACAGATGCTTTCATTGGGCGGCGTCGATGTAATCCATGTCCTAGTGGCCTAACTGTCGCTGATAGTGCGACTGCCGACTATTTTTGTATACCATTGGTAGAGAACACTATGCAGTCAGATATTTATGACCGTATATTCGGCATCAACGTGCGTCGTATGCGTAGGTGGATGCATGTAATGCTTGCCAGGAACGTGTATATATAAGCAAACAAGGTGAGCGCTCACACGGGCTGAAAGTCGATTTCATTTAACCCATCCCTATCAGAGAGTATTATTACGCATGACTAAGTACGCTTTGGAATGTGCAGACACCACAAAGAGAACGAGACAGAGAGATAGAGAGATAGAGAGAGATAGAGATGTAGGAAGAGGGAGAGGGATAGATAGATATTAAGCTAGAAGAGAGAGAGAGAGAGAGAGAGAGAGAGAGAGAGAGAGAGAGAGAGAGAGAGAGAGAGAGAGAGAGAGAGAGAGAGAGAGGGAGAGAGATGGAGGGAGGAAGGGAGGGAGGGAGAGGGGAATTTTAACCCAACTCGTGCTCCTTAACACGCATTGGAGGATATGAAAGCCGCTTCCTGGGAATAGTGTATCGAAACGTTTGAGGTACTTTGAGATAGAGGTACTTTGCTAAACAAAATATGTTCAAGATAATCGCCCTTCACAAGATAATTGATTAAGTTGCGCACCTGATTGAAAGCCGGTGACCATGAATAGAGCTCATTACAGCTTATATAGAACACGTCTAGGGATATAATAGTGGAGATATAAGACATTTGGAACCTGACGTTATGCCGACTGGTCGTTTAACTAAGTATAGATGTTTTAAAAAAAAACGAAGAAAAGAATGGCAAAAGTCACAACGGGAACAAAACGACCAAGAACATTCTTCATAGATCTAAGAGTCTAAGAGTGCAGCTCCGATGACTGAACATAACACGAGGGGATAAAAATATCAACGACGACATAATCAACATTTGTTTGTTCTGAATATCCATCACACTTTGCAACCATCTAACAAGCCAAGCACAGAATATCATGAATGTTTGGGTGCACAATGCACCACTTTGGCAATGCCGTTGGTGACCGGGTTCAACTTAATGTCATACGCAATAGCTTCGGGTTGGGAGACAAAATATCGCCTAGAACAAACATTACAATACAATTTCTCAGTTATAACTTCTAAACGGTGTACCAGGCAATTATACCTTGCGGAATGCATGGCACATGGTGGTGATCATTTTGGAACATGAAAATTTGGAAAACATGAGCTATCATACCAATTAACATAATACTAGGTTTGTCCTGCACTTTATTCAACATAACTTAACACTGTTTACAAACACATTATTTAATTCTTCCTCTATTGATATCTGCATACTTATTTTATTTGAACATCTATATCTACTGACCTAGAAGGTACATACTTATAACTAATACATTTTCTTGCTTTTGAACCTTCAGCCAGGTATTCTTCCTTTCATATTGGAAGACGATGGAACAGGCTGCCTTGTGAAGATATCTTCTCGTATTTCATGATTATTGTTCAGGAACATACATTGTTGTTGGTATCTAGTGTTTGTTAGGTCTTAACTCTTTTCCGGTCAGTGGGAGGGTGGACCTCGAAACCCCTTTTTCCTCCGATTTTTTTTCGTTTAGCGGGCGAATGAGTAGAGGCAGAGACAGGACACTGTCACGCACACTGTTTTACTTATATCGTATAAATCATAGTTTGCAGGTTTTCAGAGGCCATGGATATTTGACGAGTCGAGGAAGCAATGCTCCAAGATCTTCAACATCCAGCAATTTGGAAGAGTGCAACATAGGAATGCCAAGCTAAAAATATGCTGTTCTCTCCTCAAGTCGAGCAACTCTGATGTCTCGATATTTAAATTAAGAACAATGTTACCGACCTAAGATTAGGATTAAGTTTGCTTTTACCGCATCGAGGTAGAAAATGAATGTTGGAGGATGGTTTGTTCGTGCCGAACGTGATCACGAGCATGTAATAAACATTCTGATTACACATATGTGCGTGCTACATGACAATGGATGACCAACCAATGACCTCAAATGACCTGACCTCGTTTGGTCTGTCCTTATTTGACCCACAATTATTTTTGTGCATGCATACTTTTCAAGGACTGTACACTTAGACGAAGCATACATGATCGTTTGATCAATATATGCATTGTCAAACGTGACCTGATCACAGGTGACGGGAAGATGAAAATTGGATGAATAAAACACAAGCTACTTATGAATTCATTTGACAATAAGGGTGCCAGTAAAAATAAGTATGACGATGTAGTTTCTGACTAGTTGCGTCACACACTGCCTTAGACACGTTAAACAATCGTCATCAGCTGATTCAAGCATTGCATTATGTTAATACTGCAGTTGGAAACATCAGGAAATATGTCTATTTTGTTCAGATTTCGCTTCCATGGCAATCGTTGCAAGATAATTATTACACACAATTATTGAATCCTTGTGTGTGCGTGTACGCGCGTGTTTGTATGTGTGTGTGTGTTTGTGTGAGGTTGTATGTATATATATATTCGTATATATAGCTATATTTATATATATGTATATCTATATATGTATATATATATACTATATATATATATATATATATATATATATATATATATATATATATATATATATATATATATGTATGTATATATATATACACGTCTCTGTGTACGTGGATAGTCTGTCGAACTGCATGTGTGTGAATGTTGGCATCCACTATATCGCAGCGTACTGTAGCGTGAGAATCCTGTGACCGATAAATTCAGCTGCCAGTTTTAACAGCAAACAAGCTGTCGCCAGTGGTACGGGCGTGACTGGTCCCGGCCGTGTTTTAGGGATATTGGGGGCAGATAGACAGCCTGTAAAATCTCAACCGTCGCGGTGACGCTCCAGACGGTATTACGATACATTGGAATGACGGCCATAAAACGAAACAGTCCCCAAAATTACGATCGTGAGGCTGTATATCTCATTCGTCCCACACTTCTGAGCATGCTGCATGCAATCAGTATGGGAGCCCAGCTCCGACATTCGCCACAAGTCGCTCAACTTGGCCGAAAGTTTCAACGTATGGACGGCTCGGTCGCCACAGGTTGTTTTTGGTGTCGGTTCATCTGGTTACGATCCGCTTCCTGTGTATACTCTGATGCCTTCTGATGCCCCGGACGCCCTTTGTTAACCCTTTGCACCCTCCACCGCCCACCGTTCACCATTTGATGCCTTCTGACGCCTTATGTTTATCCTCTGATGCCCTCTGTTCACCCTCTGATGTCCTATGGTTATCCTCTGACGCCCTCTGACACCCTCCGCTCACCCTTTGACGCCGTCTGACATCTGTTCACCCTGTACCTTCCACATCCACCGCAAACATTCTCTGTTCACTGTCTGCCGTTCGCTCCATCGTCCATCGTCCACCGTCCACCGTAAGTCGTCTAATGTTCAGCATCCCCATCCGCCATCCACCGCACAACGTCCATCATCCACTGTGCACTGTCTACCGCACAGCGTCCACTATCCACCGCACAACGTCCACCATCCACCGTACACTGTACACCGCACAGCGTCCACCATCCACCGTACACCACTCACCGCACAGCGTCCACCATCCACCGTGCACTGTCCACCGCACAGCGTCCACCATCCACCGCCTGCCATCCACCGTCCGGTGGGAATGGGATGACCCCGAATACGACGGGTCGAAGTCAATAAATTCCTGTCATGCCTCGTGATCCACTACCGAGGCCAACATCCGGTCCGGCTAGTGGGGGAGGGGGGGGTGTTTGGTCACTGCTGCGGCAATGGCACCAAGCTTCTGTGGTGGCGCCGACAAGCTACGGGAGATACTGCATGGAAATGGTGGAGTTGTAGTCAAGCACACTTCACTGGAACAAAACTTGTTCGCCTTTTCACGGAAAGTGTGCAGATGGCATATAGATCGAGCCTCACTATCAGATCAGGGCGGGCTCTTCGGAGCACGAGACAGAGATCACTGAAGCACAAATGGTTAATCAGAATCAGCTTACAATAGTTCGCAAGCTATTAGCTGCATGATTAAAATGAATGCCAGTGGAGGAATTTTATGCTACATTATGCTGCCCTGACATCAGGTTAATGCTACAGTTTGTGACTGTATTGAGAACGGGAAACTTCATCATGGGTAATTCTCGTGTCGAAAATAACAAGAAGCATGTCGCAAACATTTGGTTTAAAATGTGTGCTAAAAGTCGATGGAGTACGTTAGGTCGCTTATCATGAAAATTATCTACCATGTCATCGCATATAGAATGTTGCTTTTCTTCGTGAAGCCTCATCTGAATTCGGTTTCAGGGCCGCTTAAGTTGTACGACATAATGCCGGACGGTCAACCAAGGACTTGGTATGACATGACCTCGTGCGATATTACCTTATTTTATCATGCGATAAATACTATTTCAGACAGTGTACAGTTAAGCGATGGCTGAACTGATCGTTGTATCAATCCACACAATGTCCCATGGCGACTTGAGATCTGGTCAAAACATCAGAACCTGGACAACGTACAACATTATCTTAGTATCATATTAGTTCTCCAATATCATACAATGATCTTTCCTCGATGATTAAAGAAAACGTGGGAAGCTACTTTAATCTTGGTGTATTTTCGGGTACAACCATTCATCAAACCATCAATAGCAATTCCAACTAACGGTCGAAGTATCACTGACATACCGTATTTTCTATGCCGATGTCGTGCCTTGCTAGGCTTAGGCTTTTTGATTTCAGAGACGCTTTCAATAATGTTACGTACAAGACATACGGCTATGCACATTTGCTTACATTGATCAAGTACGGCGGTGCCTACTGTAAACACATTTATGGAAAGCACTAGAGTTAACTAAAGTAAACCAGACATTTTCTATGGGTGAGGGGCTCCTTTAATGGTTATCTACTAAATCCCTTGTAAATACTAAATTTGTTTGTACTCTGTATCTAGATTTTAGAAAAGCCTTTGACATTGTCAGCATCAGCATTTTGTTACAAAAACTGAACTCTATTTTATTTAGGAGAAATATATATATAAACTGTTAAACTCACCTATCAAATAGATCTCAAAGAACCAAGATGCATGACATCATCTCCCAACCACTTAATATCACAAAAGGTGTTCCTCAAGGTTCGATTCTTGGACGTCTGCTATTTACTCTATACATTAACGATCTCTGCAATGTTTCTAATTTGGCGAGCTTTTGCCTAATTGATTATTTTGAAGTACGAACTAAAGTAAGTGAACTAATACCCAAAATAATTGCAAGGTTTCATATCAACAGATTATCTATTAATGTTGATAAGACTGGATATCAAAATTTTCCGGGAAACCATGTAATGACCTTGATATCAAAATAAATACTTGCAATATTACAAGGCATACCTGTATACAATATTTAGGTGCATAAATTGATGAAGACATGCCATGAAAAAGCCATATCAATGCCATGTCTTCAAAAATTAGCAGGAATACTGTATTTATAGGCATCTATAGGAACTTTCCATGAACTTGTGAATTGCTTCTTCTGTATTATTATTTAATACTGCCATATCAAAATTACTGTGATGTTGTCTGTGGAAGTACGTACCACTCAAAGCTCAACAAGATTACTAAGTTGCAGAAGCGTGCTATTAGGGTTGTTGACAGGAAACCTTACTTACACCATACAAATGAATTGTTTATCAAACATGGAGTTCTAAAGTTTCTGGACATAGTTGATGAGCAATGTATTTACATCATGCCAGGTTTTCTATATCATTACCAGCACCTCTTTCTGATATGTTTCATCTTCATGAACAAGGTGGCCTCAGAGCTAGACAACACTTTCAAATACCCTTTTCTGATACCAATTACAGGATGTTTTCATTGCCATTTATTGCACCAGAAGCCTGGAATAAAATAATCTGCTCTCACTTCCACAGGATTGAAGATGTACCTAGAAACAAAGTAAATTTGAAGAAAAGAGACAAAAGAAACACATCAAACAATACATTACTAGAAAATATGAACTTTTTCAATGAATGTCAGTAATAGTAATGTGCTATGCACGGTGATGTGGTGTCTTATTCGGATATTTTCGTTTAAGAATCATGTTTTCTTTTCTTACTTCTTCTTCATACTTGGTTCGTCCTTTCTCCTTAGTGTAGTAATAGTTTAGGAGATGCATGTGCAAGATTATGGATTTTATATTATTTCCCCATATACACATATAGCAGTCTTTTTCCTGGAGCCCTCGAAGACTTCCTGGAGCCCTAGCATTGTTAATTTTCTGAGAGGGCTTTAGGAACATATTTTACTAATATCTGGTGGCGGAATCTGTCCAGCAAGAGACAGGAGCGGCGAGTGATGTGACCTGCCTTGATTTGCTTACCACGACCTACTTCTCACCCTTAGAATTTAACGTAATTAGGTCGCACTGGTATGGAAGGGAACTCCTGCCTACCTATTAATGGGCAGGGGAATTAAAAAAAAAAAACATATATATATATATATATATGTATGTATGTATGTATGTATATATGTATGTATATATGTACGTATATATACTATGCTATGCATCCCTATATACTGTTTTGTGCGTCCAGTTCGCCAGCGGACGCGTTCTGAACCGATCTTACGAAGTGTGCTACATAAGCAAACCATGCTAAACCCTTGTGGAGCGTCACTTGACTCGCATTATGGCCGATTTCGGCCTGCGTGAAAAACTCGTTAAACCGCGGAATCGCCGGAAAGGTCGTGAGTGACCGTGCAGAATACGGCGTCGGAGAAGCGGTGCGTCCCTGCGGTGACCAGCGAAACGCAGGTCGCACGTCCGCGGGGGTCACGACCCGGCCCTGTGTTGGGAAGTGGCCAGTCACGGCAGGTGATGTCTTCACCCAGCGCTCCCGTTTGTCCGCACGACGCGTGACCGGCCGACGTGAGAACCTCCTGGCGCGTTATCAGCCTTCCCCTCCCGTCATCGCTCTTCCGCGTCCACGCTCGCCAGCCAGCCTCAGGATGGCAGGAGGAAAATGACTGCAGCAGTGGCGTGTGGGCCACGACAAAAACTTTATCGATCTTGATACTTAGGATCTATTTCATTCTAATTATATCTCGCTTTTCAAAACATTTAGGAAAAGCTGAAAGCTCACCGTGTATTCTGCAAATATCTTGGCTAAAATTTGCGATTCAAATGTTTATACTTCGAAACTTATGGCTACCAGTTCGAACCCATATGCTTCAAAAGAATTGCGAGGATATCTAGTGTACCATTCAATAATTAATAGTAGACAATATTACATGGTCGCCACAATATCGTTCAATGCAGTGTGAAGTGAGACGTCTGACATAAATGCCATCTGAGGAAAACCTGAACTATGCAAAAGCTTCCTTTAAGTTTAATTGACAGTGAAGCCAAGTGCACGGCTGGTTGGATTGTGTACGTACGAGACGTTGACCCCTCTAAATAGCTTGAACTAAGTAGATCGACCGCCGCGCTGCATGATGTTCATGTCTAGTGCGAAACTATATTTATTCTCTGTTACTCCGCGCGCAACAATACTGAGTTGACGAGAAAGGCAGTTCCCGTCAAACATGAAGACGTCTGTTAGTTTTCGATGTAGGCCCCGTGAGTGAAGTGAGCGGCGTTCAACGGCAGAAACTCGGTAGGTATTCTCGCGCAGCGCGCCGTGTTCGCATGTGCCAGTGTAGTAATATGATGATGCAGGACAAAGTGGACTGCACACATGCATGCTCGCGTGGTTGTGCTTGCTATCTCTTTGTTCCTTAGGCTGTTGGGCTGATTGATTGTGGTCGATATTTTAAGGTGACTTTTTTTCAGAAACCGCATACAGCCTTGCAACAATAAACTGTCATGCGAGTTGCGAATTTGCAGTTGAAAACTGGACACCGGGATCACGCACCTATTGTTTGTTTATTGGTTGGTTCACGACACACTTTATGCACATTCACGGCTAATGGCGCCGCCCACACTGTTTCGCCGGTGGGCCGCAGGATTGGGAAATGTCCTGAGTGGCGCTAGAGTCGAACCCGGGACCTTTGGTACCCATAGCTCGACACCTTAACCACTCGGCCATCCCCGCCCCGGATCACGTACCTACAGTCAGTGTCAACGGATTAAGCAGGTGCACTGATTCTACCGTCAAGTGAATCTCCATTATCAAGGCCATAATAAAAACAACTAGTTAAACCTTATGCTTCTATTGTAATCGCATGTCAAAACGTCAAAAGTCCGCACTTGGGAAAAAAAACAAATTATTCGATGCATACAAAAAAACATCGAAATCGTTCAAATGCAACTGATATTCGGAATCAGCATGAATAACTAGCAGAATAAGGAAAGTTAGTAACATTTGGAAGACAAAAAAAGCATGAGGCCACCCAACTACTAGGGTATGTAACTAAGAAACATAATCTTTCCAAAGGTATTCGCTCCATGCTGGAAGAGTAGGACCCTGTTGAGGAACTATGAACCCGCGTCAGCAATACGGGTGGACTAACGATACCCACAACTGATTTCCCCCAGACATTGAAAGGAATGGCGGCTGTAGTTTGTGTTCATCACGCCACGCGCCCGGATGGACTTGGATGGAACCGACAGGCTGGTGTCTTCGGTGGCCTAGTCGGCGTTCTGAGAGACGAGCAAGCAACCGACCCTAGACGCAGAGCTGGTGAAAACGTTCGTACGTGTGCGAGCATTTAGTCGCCTGCATCGTCTCAGCTCCAGAAGGCGATAGCTGTCCGTCGAAAACAGAAAAAGGAAAGAAGGAACATTTCAGGCAGTGCATGCGGCTTTACATGTGCTTGAGTGTTCTCTTTGGGCTTCTTACTTTGGACTCCGAATGTTCTTCAACGTTTGGGTTTGATTATGGAATATGTTTGCAGTCGTACTGGGCGTCATCGTGCGGGGAGTCGTGTCAGTTCGTATACCACAACACCGACAGGTGAAGAATCCTGCATGCCAATCATATTCAGAGGCAACACCAACATCATCGCCGACCTTCCACCTCTGTTAGTAGTCGTATTTCCCAGCTTCGTTACACATTCGGTTGACGTTTTCTGCCGCTGTCCGCCGTTGGGTGATCGCAGCAGTTCATGTTAACTAGCCATGGTTACATTTGTCTGCTGAATGAATGTCACGTCGACGCTTTGTTTCATGCTTGTCACTGCTCCGACAAGCATAAGCTTCGCTCATAATGGTGCTTCAGGCGAAGGTTTACATGAATACCTAAATGATGCATTGCAGTGCAATATTTGAGTTTGGCTGGCATTATAGGCGCAGGGGCGGGATGAGTGCAGGTGGTGGGCTATGGTCCAATCAAATATTGCGTGTGCCTATCCAACAAGTTAACTTAGACAACACCTGCCAACTAAAAGGCACTTGGCAATGAACACTTACCTGAAACACTAATACTTGGGTGCCATATATACCTTGTAATTTTGGTTGCTGTATGCCACGGAATGGTCTGCACCTCGTTTTGGCTCAGCAATGTTTTTCCATGTTCCTCTATATGTGTATGCAATGGGACCTTTCCGATGAATGTCTCGGTGAATCCCGGTGAATGGCCGAAAATGCAGCCGTGACGTGACAAATTCTTAAAAGTGGACAATCGAACCATTTTGAAGTACAAGCTTATGAAACGCTGTAGGGTTAATGCTAAGGATTCAGTGTGGGTGTGGAGGTTTTGTGGGAAACAATTAGCGTCCTGCAGATCCGCGTCGCCATCCGCTGATATCAGGTATTGCCTGCTTCTTTCAGTCGCGTCCAACATGGATGGCAAAGCATATTGGACAATGAGCTCCTTTCGTACTTCACGAGCCACCACGAGGCGACTGGGGGCGTCGCTGTCTGCTTTGGGGATGCGCTGTGTCGTGCGAATTGGTAGCAACACCCATGTGCGCACCTCACCGCGACATACTGCGCTAAACGCATCCTAGCGCAGATGACGGCCACGCCGAAGCTCAGGCATCGTTGTCTTGTCTGTTCTATATCCCCGACATGAATGTTTCATTCAAATAATTCACTTAAAAAAGCCGGTAATTTGGATTGTCTCACCATTAAGTTGCCCAGTAACGCACTCTGTTTTTCGATTATATGCCAACTCCCTCAGCCACTTTGGTTGGGTGGTAAAGCCATACACGCATGATTTGAAGCGAAATCGTAGCGGCTGTCCAAAGGTCAAGATTAAAAACGACACATTTTACCCACGGAAGACAACTTCACAACGGACTTAAAAAATGTATTTGTGTCAATGAGTGCTGTTAGCTGATGCACGGCACTACCGCTCTAGATCAAGTTTCGCTATTCGCTATTCGGCAGGTAGCCTACGGCGCTGTTGATCCTGATGCACTCCACTATCTTGCTGATCCGGAGGTAACCGACGGCATTGCCGGCCTTCAGGAAGCCGATCGCGCAGCCGATCCTGATAAGCATGCTGCTCTACCGGCTCGGAGGAAGCCGACGGAACTACTGAGCCTAAAGCAAGCCATAGCTGCCCTGTTACAACCACTTCAGTGATGAGTATTCACGTGATCAGCCGGGACTGGCATGAGATGAACGGCGATGGTCTGAAAAAAAACCCTTAAAACTGGACAAACGTCCTGTATAAGAGACACGCCGAATCGTGGGGAAAATCCACGTCCACTGGCATTCAGGTTTGGTCGCTGCAGCAAGAGGAACTCACGAAGTTGAGAAGACGCCTGTTCATTTCCATGCTCTGCCTGCGTCCTGCAAGACCTTTCTTTACCGTTCGGCCGACCGATATGGTCCGCACTGGTAGCATCAATATTAGACCGTGTGAGACGTGGACGTCGTGTCACCTAAACGGCAGCTTTGCTCGACAGCTGACAAGCCATGAGCACGTGGCTTCCTCGGTTGGGGTCTCCGACTCTGGTCCATACGGAGATGCCGCTGAACGTTCGCAAGTGTTGGAGTGTGCATGCCGCGAGCTGAATATATAGTCCAGCTTCACATGACACCGCTAGGTGGCGGGGCTACTAGATGACCTCACCGGCCCATTAGGTGCCCTTATTATAAGGGCGTGGCGACATTGGTCGTTTGGAGCTGGAGGAGTGAGCAGGGCGGAAGAATAAACCACGGACCGAAGATCCAGTCTCTCTGGAAAGTCGTATGTCGCAGAATAAGGAGGAATCGACACTTGAACAGCAAGGAGTGCGAGACAACGTGACGCCCGTTCCAATCGGCGACATGTGTAGGACAGCGGCAGAAGAACGAGCGGGGGCGAGATATTCGTCCCTTGTCATTGAAGATCTGAACACCATGAAAATAGTTCCCGCTAGCATGGACATAACCCGCATTTCAACCATGAAATGAGGCATCCACTTCCTCTCGGATTATCCCCTGGTCAGCCATCTCTACAGTTAATTTCAGTTCAAAGCGCACCATCAAAACCGGACCATGCTCTGTAGTTTAAGTTATCGACTACCATCTACTAATCATCAAAATCCCAAGATGTGCCCATGAAGCGACGGAGTCGGCTGCGAATCCGGTGGGCGGAAAGAGATAGTTCCGCGCGTATGCCCCTTCTCTTGATGCTGAGCCTCATCACGGAAGGAGTTTAAAATATGGAAAATGGTGCTGGAATTTACCTTCATTTCAGGAAGGCATTTGACAATTCATAAAACGGGTATGCAAACAGGAAAAATCTTGACAAAATTCTAAGCAGGTGTGCACCCAGGTATGGTAGGCACCTAGAACCCTGTCCGTCCGAACATCTGAATGCATGATGCCTACCGTGCCCCATTAGCACATTGACATTATAATTTCAGAAAAAGCCAGTTTCCAGACAGTATGGTTTGATTATCATTGTGATATAGAGAAAGGTTGACATGATGTAATGACATTCCAGCAAGCTTTGGTATGAGGAAAAACGAGATGTCCACTGGGTAGTTTACACCATACAAAAGTCATATACATCGTTAGTTTAGATTCACTTTATGTAAGTTGATTTCGTGATACCGATGAAGATATTATAGCTATATTTCAGGTGTAACCAGGTGTAAGGGGCAAGGTAAGTCACATAAAAGTGATCAGAAATATCTCCATATATCATACTCCGGAATGGCTCAATTTGTATGCATGGACCGATGATGTGTGTATACTACTTCCCAAAAGAAAAAGGAGCCTACAAATAATGCCTCATAATAAAATACAGAATATAGATGGCATATTCATAACTTTGCACAAGCCTGCTCAAATTGGAAACAATCAGCTTTGGCAGGCAGGTACAATATGTGTGGCTAAGCTTGCCCAGTGGGTGCCACTAAGCATTTGTTGTCTGTTTAACCTTCATCTCTCAGATGTTTAGTCCTCCATAATTTTACAATGTGCCCAGGAGATTTCCACTGGCACCCCGATGTCATAGGTTAAAAAGCTTCACGGAAGCAATCCGTTTGAGCACACATATTCGCTCCCACAAACCTACATCATATCAATAGTGCAGTGGCAGTATGAATGGGAGTATGTGTTGTTTCAAAGGAGAATTTTCAGTGACCTCCAATGTTTCGTCCTTGATCATACTGGGGTGAATTTGTGTATACTTTTGTTCTTTGGTTTTCCTAGCCAAAATGTTCCTATAGATGGTGTGGCAATTTGTTCAGTTTTCCTTCCCAGAGATTGCGTAAGACTTGGATCTGCCTAGCACGTTTATCCGTCAGATTTTCATGGACCACAATTTTAGAACTCGGTTCACCTTTCTGTCTAAGCTTTTCCTCATAGACAGAATTTTTGTTATCCAGATCGTGGAACTTAAGAATCAACCTTTTGCTTTGCCTCAAGCGAAGGCATGTAGAGATGGCTCCCTTCAAGTGTACACCAAGCTTTTCCTGGATTATTTTTTGGCGACTTCTCTGTTGTTTTTGCAGGGTCCTCAAATGTGTCTGGGGACAGTTGAAAATCGTCCCCCTCCAAGAATTAGTGAGTTCTTCCTAGTACATTTCTCGAGATCATCAAAATGATAGTTTACATTCTTTTTAAGTTTGACGTTTTCCTCCTGTAGTGGTTTCAACTCACCCTTGATCTTTTGGTTTTCCCCTTTTACATCATTCATATCACTCCTAATCCCTTTCAAATTTCATCACAGCTTCCCTTCATGGGGCATGAGATGGCAATGCCACTTCATGGGGAGGGATAAAGTGGCATTGCCTCTCAGGGATATGCCAATAGTGACAGCCAAGGCAATAGGAACTCAAAGTCAGCAAATAGGGATAGCAGTAGTGTGTGTGACAGCAAATGGTGGCAGAGTGGTGGCTCATCCAGTGATGAATGAGCTCCTCAACATGGAAACTCCAAAGGTGGTTATGGAATAAGTATAAGTGTAATAAGTATAAGTATAAATAAGTGGTTAAGTGTATGATGCTTAATAATCGAGTATTCAATCAAAATTTGATGAGTTTAAGTGCTATGTTGCTGACGAGGAACCATATTTTGTTTGCATTACGGAGATTTTGTTTGCATTACCAAATTTTGTTTGCAACCAGATTTTGTTTGCATACTAGATCTTGTTTCCAGGACTATGAGATCCCGGGATACAATAGTTTTAGTGCAATAGGGGTCCAGCAGTGACAGGGGGTGGTGTAATGTTCTACGTGAAGTTTATTTAGTTTTCAAAAAGTAGCAGATGGGGAACAAAAATGTGACTGTGAAATCCATTTCGCGTGATGTCGCTGTGGGAAAAGGCAGCAGCAATAAACTGAGGATATGAGCTTTGTACCGATCAGGAACCCTGTCACATTCTCAGCAACTGGAGATTGAGAAGGTGATTTGTGAGGAAATCAGTAGAAACTTTCAGAGGAAATGCCTTATTCTTGATGACTAATCAAAAAGGATATGAAAACGTTGGTGTTCGCCGCCATCATGCAAAATGTTTAGGAAATGCCTTGAAGAGGACTCTGTAGGAGTCCTCTTCAAGTACTGTAGGAGAAACTCTGTAGGAGAAACTCTGAGAAGAAGTGACCATAACATAGCTAGATTCAAGGGACATGTAATGGGAACCGTCAAGGATAATTTGGTGATGATTCCTAATTTCAACAAAGTAGACTTTGACTGCGTCAGAGCGGCTTCAAGTGTCATATGATGGAAAGAAGAATTCTTCAATTTAAATGCCTGTGAAATGTGGGAAAATCTCAAATCTTACTTCAAGGAAATTCAGATTACACATGTACAACACCTTACAACACAAGGGTAGTAATGCCAAAATGGCTTATACCAGACTTGATAAAAGCAATTAAGGCTAAGAAATCTGCATTTAGAGTGTTTAAGGAGGCTTCAATCGTGAATCTAAAGTCGTATCGAACACCTAGAGACATCGTTAAGCAAAAAACCAGAGCAGTAAAGCGAGCGAAAGAACTGGATTTGGTTTGAAACTGTAACAGGGACAGCAAAAAGTTCCTTAGTTTCTACAAGCTGAGTAAATTTTCTTGCACAATTGGTCCACTGGAAGTAAATGGGACTATGTTGGGTGAGGATAGTGAGATGGTTGAGGAACTAAGCAAGCAGTTTAAATCAGTGTTTACATTGGAAGATATGACCAATCTGCCGACCGTACACCATAGTTCAGTGATATGGGATCTGACAAATGATGTTGAGTTCATTGATAGTGATGTTGTTTACAATCATATCAGGAAAATAAAGCCAAGCAAGGCAGCAGGACCTGGTGATATTTACGCTAGGGTGTTGCGGGAAACTGAAAATGGACTGGCATTTTTACTTAGTATAATATTTTGAGTCAGTTTCACAAAATGAACTTCCAACAGATTTGAAAAAGGCAAATGTAGTTCCTATTTTCAAGAAAGGAGACAGAGGGAAAGTTGAAAATTATAGGCCAGTAAGTCTCACATCCCTAGTCTGCAAGGTACTCGAATCAATTATCAAGGATAGAATAGTTAGTTATCTGGAAGGTAGCAGATTGATTCAAGATGCTCAACATGGGTTTAGAAAAGGACGATCGTGTCTCACAAACCTCTTGGACTTTTTGAACTTCGCCACAGAACAATTTGATCAGGGAAATCAGGTTGATGCAGCATATATTGACTTTAGTAAGGCCTTTGACAAGGTACCCCATAAATGGTTAATGATACAGCTTCAGTCCCATGGTATTGCAGGTAGCATCTTAAAATGGATAGAGTTGTGGCTTTCAGATAGACAGCAAAGAGTGATGCTAATTGGTACAAAGTCATCATGGCAAAATGTTCTTAGTGGAGTCCCCCAGGGGTCAGTACTGGGGCCACTACTGTTCACTATATTTGTAAATAACATTGAAAGTGGCCTAAGCAGTAAAGTTTTGAAATTTGCGGATGATTTGAAGGTCTTTAGGGCAATAACAGGTCAAGATGAGCGTATCTCGCTGCAAAAAGACTTAGACGGACTTGTGAAGTGGTCCGAAGAATGGCAAATGAAATTTAATTTTGATAAGTGCAAGATCATGCAGGTAGGTAAGCAGCATATGAAGGCTCCATACTTGATGGGTGGCCAAGTGCTATCAGTGACTCAACAGGAGAAGGATTTAGGTGTTATTCTAAACACAAAACTGGGGGCATCAGAACAGACTAAGGAAGCCAGGAAAAAGGCACTGAGAATGCTCGGGGCAATAAATAGGAATGTATCATACAGAAGTGAGGTAGTGATCAGAAAGCTTTACTGTGCATACGTCAGGCCA
Source organism: Imbricaverruca yamaguchii (assembly GCA_034440575.1). Classification (NCBI taxonomy): domain Eukaryota; kingdom Metazoa; phylum Arthropoda; class Thecostraca; family Neoverrucidae; genus Imbricaverruca; species Imbricaverruca yamaguchii. The sequence continues at coordinate 1,866,362 of JAOTOL010001660.1, forward strand.
CATTTGGAATACTGCATCCAAGCTTGGTCTCCTAGCTATAAAAAAGATTGTTGGCTTTTAGAGAGAGTACAAAAGAGGGCTACAAAAATGGTTTATGGCATAAGCAACCTGGCATATGAGGAAAGATTGAAGAAATTGAATATGTTTTCACTTAGATATAGAAGGCTGAGAGGAGATCTCATCGAGGTCTTTAAATTTGTCCATGGTATGGAGAGGGGATACCTTGGGAAAATGTTTGAATTGAACAGAAATGATGCAATTAGAGGTCATCAATTCAAAATTAAAGTTAACCACAGCAGAACAAGGTTAAGGCAAACTTTCTTCACCAACAGGGTAGTAGAACACTGGAATCAGCTGCCAGAAAACATTGTCAGTAGCAGTACATTGAACATCTTTAAAAACAGCATAGACAATCTTTATAAGAATAGAGGGCTTGATTTTCAGTATTACAGGGAGGGCCGATTGACAGATTTGGTGGGCAACTGGTTCAGTGTACAGAGTGCAACCAAGAAGGGCCCTTGTGGCTCATAGTTGCACTAATCTTTTATGTCTTTATGTCTTTATGTTAGTAAAGATGATCTTTCTGCTCGTGCTGCCTTTTGATACCGTAACAGCATTCGCATTTGGCGCACTCGGTATCTGCCGAGATCAGGCATAATATGACTAATATGCGATCCAGACATGATAATTTCCGTACTTATGTACTCAGTCAGGTTTTCCAGGTTCCCTTGCACGTGCATTGCACCATATACCTCTGATCAATTAAGCGATCCCGATCATTTTCACAAAACGACCCCTATGTTGCATAGCATTGTAATTAAACAAGTTCATGTTTCTGGAAGCTAATCACTTCTTCCGTCAGTTGTCAAAATTTGAGCTCGATTGCAGGCGTCTTCGATACCTGGGGAATGTGCTGCCGAATATGCTGCCGAATGTGCTGCTCAATGTGTTGCCAACCTACGCTGCGTTCCGGCTGGCGTGCTTTTCCGCCGTCTCGGTGCTCTGCGTTGGATCGAGCTCAGGCCGCGCCGTAACTGGGGCGATAACCGCGTAGCGCCGGCCACCGGTGAGCTACGCCTTCGAGTGAAGCACACGGTGGTGGATTGTCGTGTTGCGACTTCGTGATGGTTGGACTTTCCGCCAGCCAAAGTTCCGTGACTGGGTTGGGGTGAGTTGTCTAGGGATTCTGGTGGCTGTTGCTGGGAGTAGTCGGCAGTCCCGAGTAGTCCTCTGGAGCTGCTTCGTGGCCGTTGGCCATCCATGCACGGCATCGCGTTGCATTGCACTATAAAGGCGCCATTCCAAGCTGAAAGAGCTACTCTGGGCACCGATTCAGATATGAAAGGTCGGACATTTGTCGGACATTTCATACACTGAAGTACCACGAAAAGGACGACAAGGCGATCAACGTTTCCCACAAGAAAACTAACATCACTATGACCAAGGCCATTGAAGCTTTCACCCTGTCCCAGATTGTCCATAGGATTCTGGACTGTGAGGACTGTGAGTCACCATCACTTGCCACGACGATGGTAGCAGGGCAAGGAGGACTGGGACCTACTCTATCCAAGGGGCCACTATTAATGGGAAGTACTTCCCTTTCTCTTCCCTCAGGCGTGCATCCGAAATCGAACAGAACTGACGGAACTGAAGGTGGCTGTTGTGCCAATATTAGCAGTGTGTGGTGTCAGCAAACAGACCCTGTCGAACAACATTGACTTCGTCATGGCTGTCAGCGAGTCACAACATGGGAGTGGAGGAGACGGTCACTGAGGAGCTGGAAGTGGACCACATCCCTGACCAATTGCCGTCTTGATGTGCCAGGTTCATCCAAGTGTAATGTTCAACTGTAATTCTGGATTGATGTGGACAGAATTGTCGGACCAGAGAAGATATCTGCAGGATTTTCCATCGCGATTCCAAATCCACAAGTTTCTGTGAATGAGAACTGGCTCGACTGTCAGCTGAAGCTGGTCTCCCACGACTTCGACCACAACAGTGGAATAAGGCAGATGTGTCCGATATATTCTAGTTTTGTTGGGCAGAAGCACGTGACCAAGAGACTGCAAGGGATATTGAACTATCTGACGTGCAGTTGCCCAGTAGCTCTGTTCCTGGACCAGGATGTGACCGACTTTCTCATCAAGTCCCAGTCGATCAGCAGCCAGCTATCCTGCACTATCAGGTGTTTTGAGAAGCAGTAGATGCGTATCCTGGCTTCAATGGGAGTGGCAATCGGTGTTCACTTTGTGAATCATTCGTGTCTCTCACCTTCAGCAGCTCCACCATTTGCACCCATATCATGGAAGCCATCCCTTTGCTGAACCTGGATCTGGCCGCGACCCTAGTGGAGAGCCTGCTAAACCTGTCTCAGCCAGTGCGGCTTCTCCTTTGCCAGTAGGGAGAGGTTCCGACACGTTCTCTACCACGACGAAGCTGCTGAAGCCTGCTGAGGCTGTGTGTTTGAGAGGTACAAGCATGACGGCTGCCAAGTTGTGAAGATTCTTCTCGCAGGACTTGCGACTGGTGGTGGTGGATTTTTGCTTTAGGGCGCGTCGACTACGTTGACCATTTTTCGCCCATAGGACTTGCAACTGGCTGGTCAATGCAAAGGAGACATGTTCTAGTTCGGACCGAATGTTGATCCCATGGTTCCCATCGGCTGGGCGACATGGACCAGAGATAGGCTTTCCCCCGCACCCATCAACAACCTGGACCCGAGAAATCTTCGGGTGTAATCAACTACGGGCTGAAAATGAGGGTTGCCAAGGAACTGAATACATTGTGTAGGGCCCGTGTGAATTGAAAGGGCTGTAATCGATGAAGGGGGTAGAGATGAACATCACCCACTTCAAGAAACTGACCGATAAGGACGAAGAGCTCTCGCAGATTATGAAGGAATGGGACATGGAGCAGTAGGTGAAGGCGGAGGGAATGGATGCAAAGGAGGTGGCCAAGCAGACAGGTACGGAGGAAGCTTCGTAGGAAGGCAGATAAATGCAGACCTGGCCAGTCTGTTGGCTCTCAGTGGTCCATTCACCGACTTGGAGGAGGTGGAGCAGTATATGGTCAGTGACATCAGTGACGAGTAAAAGAACGACAAACTGTGACTGTAAGTCAAGTGTGGTCAAGGTGGACGTCTTCAAGCTAAAGAAGAAATACAGGAACCTTTTTAGTGAAGCGTACGCAAATAAGCTAAAAGTGTAACCGAAAAACTCACCTGCGTGTTGATATGGACAAGAACAGCTTCAGCAATCCCTCGAGCAAGCTAACCTGTATAATTCATGTTGTGTATGCGCATTATACATGTCGTGATTCATGTACGTTTTTATGGATCTATCTTTGAAAATGCAGGTGCATTTGTATATCAAAATGCCTTAGGAGCTAAAAGAGAAGTCGCGTGATCCACGAGTTGACATATTCAGAAGGGGAAACTGACGTTTTAGAAAAAAAATAACATCAATTCTTAAAAGTTGATGACGGCGATGATTGAAAGAAGAATTGAAATAATTTGGGTCGATATTTAGGTCCATTTAGATGTTCAATGTCCCATGTTCAGTGATCCCGACATTATTACACCATTCTATAATGTTTTGCGACCAAATGACTTTTAAAGAGCAGAAGGGTCGCCTGGGGTCAAATCTAAGGGTATTTGATAGAATTATAGAGGTCAATTTAGTGTCTATATGGTCATTATGTTTCTCATCCAAGCGAATGTTACGATGATATTACGCTAAGTCTGATAAAACTTCCTGCCGACTGGCACGTTACCATTCATACACCATATGACGGGGGTCAAACGACGTATTAGACATGAAAGTTCACAAAAAGGTTTATTGACCTGACAGAGCACGCTTTAGAACTGAGGAAATATAACGAAACTGCTTAGCCATCGCCCCCTAATATAATCCAGATCAGAAACCGTTCATCATGAAAGAACCAGGCTCATCCGTATGATACTGCCTAACGAAGCGCAAAATAGTTAATCTACGAAAGTTGCAGTTGATATACACCTAAACTAAAGGGTACATTTAACCTACAGAAAGAATGCTTATAGTGAAACAATTCATACTAACCATCGAACGGATCTGGTGTCTCTTCGGTAGAGACGGTGATACTGTGTTGAGTTTTTACTACCGTCGAATGGTACCGTTTGGTACCGTTTCCCCGTGTACAGTTGCTGACATTGTGTTGGGCGATGGTGGTGGTTGAATCTCTTTATGTGCGACGCCTCCAGAACCTTTGCGCTCCAGTTTCTCGACCGTTTTCCTCTTGTGTTGTTTACTGCGACTTTCCTGCTGTCAGAAACTCTTTGGCCCACTGACGCCAAGCTGCTTCCTCAAAGTTGGGTTCTGTGCGCGTTGTCTGCCGAGTCCGATACACAGCCAGGTTCGTCCGCACGATGCTGTACGGGCTTCACGGCGATGCACTATGAAGCACGGCACACGGTTTCTCCTGAGTTTGGACGCAACGCCAGGGCTGTTGAAGGCGTCCACCGGGTCCCGCCTGGCGACGTCCCAGAGCATGCCATGGCACGCGACGGCGAGTCCAGTTTGCGCAATGTGCATCGCACGAAAACCTTAGCGTGGCAACCTTAGCATACCAATGTTCGGCTGGTCGGATAAAAGCCATCCTCCGGCGCGCGTCATTTAGACCAGCCGTATTTGCGCTCGCTATGATATGCAGTTTTTGATGACAGTGTGGACGCATTCCACAATGTCCACATTTTCATTGTGCTATGTCTGTCGATGACTACAAATACGATTGTGCGCTATAATTTGTATACGCTATTGTAATGCGCATTCAAATCCACATGGCGATGAGCACCAGTTAGAAAACAAGTATCAAGCTGGCCTCCACTACAAAGAAAGCATCATTTGAGCAAAACAACACTTTACTAATGACTCGAGCTTTCAGTTATACACAATCGTCAGGAGTGTCGTAAAACAGGTTGAAAATATAAACACAACTTACAACATGATGAGAAACAAAGAATTGCGAATAAATCCTCGTGTCCGCCAACGACATTTATCCAAAGAAGACCAAGTTGTCGCAAGGAACAAAAATGGCAGTGAACTGGTGGAACTTAGTCGGTCTCCAGAAGAGCCCTGCATTCATGCCACACATTATAATCATATCATGCCCACATACTTAAATTCGCGAAAGCTTTAGATCAGGAATAGACTGGTATATATAGACAAGAATAGACTGGTACTCTGGGTTTCATTATGTATGCTTGACGTACAAGATGATAGGCTGCGCATGCTTATCATGATTATCTCGTCGGTAACGTTGCATTTGTTTGCAGCGCTTCACTCGCTCATTCGCTCCGTCGGGCGAAGTGATAGGCTACCTATGCTCCCACGTGTAAAGCTGACTTTCCACCAAATATAATAACTGTTCGAAGCCGTTATGCCACGGAAGGAATGCTCCACGAAATAGCCTATTAGTAGGGCACATTTCGGATATATTTTTTGTGAGCCAGGCTCCATTGTACGGACACTGACCTGCTGTAATAGAATGCTGAGCGCGCACCAAGCAAGGTGTAGCATAAATTGTTCCTCTGTTCGTTCATACTCTGAACACAATAATTTCGGGTGTTAATGCTTATGCGGAAAATTACGACGCCAAATTTGAGGTACGCTTATGCTGTCGTAGGCGCCATGCACGTCATAATAGGAACGCCCAGGCACTTGCAAATGGGGCCGACTTCCGTGGTATGTTGTCAGAGGGAAACAATTATTCCAGTTCTATTTGATTAACCGGTGCTTCAGTGCTGCAAAGTTTGCGGCGATCCGTTATCCTGTCAGCATCCCGGGGATTTGCCCGTGGCCCGCATGGCGCGAGTGGATTGGCAGTGAAGTCGTCGGCACGCATGGTGTTACATTGGTGTGGTGGTATTGCGGCCGACGATAGTTGAGCAACAATATGGGTCAGGAGATATTGAGGCGCTCGCATTCATTCCCATTATCAGGTTCTGCCCGCGCCCCTGAGCAGGCTGTCCGGCCATGGCCCGCGCTGGCTGCGCCTCTGCGCCGGCTACCCCGTCATGGCCCCGCACTGGCTGCGCCCCTGCGCCGGCTGTACTGCTTTGACCTCGGGCCCGGGTCGGCTGACCCAGCGGAGGAGGCGGTCAGTCACGCGCGGCGGCGTTGACAACAAGGCCAGAGGTGTGGTCGCGAGAAGCTGCTTTACGTGGGTGACCTGACACGAGAATAAGCTGTGGGTCAGTGCACTGTAGCGACAATAAGCTGTGCGTCAGTGAACTATTGCGAGAATAAGCTGTGCGTGAGTGAACTGGTGCGGATATAATCTGTTCCCCAGTGAACTATAGCTGGAATAAATGTCTGACATGATACTATGCGACGCCCAAATGCTTACCGTTGATCTTCGGAAATATTGCGTGTATCTATTCTTCGCATCCAAGCTCACTTACGAAAGCCTTGAATGCAACGATAGGCGAAGGAACATCACTTGTGTAACCATCGCTACTACTTCTGCAAACACCACACCCACCACAGGAGGGCTGATTGACAGATTTGGTGGGCAACTGGTTCAGTGTACAGAGTGCAACCAAGAAGGGCCCTTGTGGCTCATAGTTGCACTAGTCTTTTATGTCTTTATTTATGTCTGCCATACGAACAAAACCACTGTCACCACCACTATTTCCCCGCCACCACTTCGCGATCAAAACCAATACGACTACAGTGCCGCTGATGTCCGACATACGACTAAATGGTTTACTGCCGCGGGCGTGATTTAGTGCCGCATATTGGGCGTTGGTGTAAAACTGTTACTCGTCACGTTTTCGCCGGCGTGACTGGAGCCACTTTGGCCGTCCAGGAATCAATATGATGGGGTCAAGTCCAAGAAGCGCCAACGGCTTAACTGTGGGTAATGTGCTACCAAAAGGTTTCATGCTGCATGTGAAATTCCCTTGCGCTTGATATGTTTAAATACGTACATACATACATACACACACACACATATATATATTTATATATATATATATATATATATATATTACAACTATGGAATCCGCCTAGTGTTCATAAACAAATTTTCACTGGGCTCATTTGCCTGCTACACAAACACTATTACACATGCCTTAAGCATCATACACAGACATACCTGCAAGTGTGTCATACCGAGTACGAGTATGTTAGCTCTATAAGCCGACACTTCACAGCTTCACAATGCGGGTTGTTGAACACATGGGCCTATCCTGCAGAACGTATCTGCTCGCTAACGAAACCTACTTAGTCCCAATCCGAGAGATCATTGGAAAAATATGTCGAAGTTTTCAACTTCTTACTTCGAAATTATTTCCAAGGCCTAAACACCATCACCCCTCAAAATTTTAGTATCGCTGAGCCTTTTCAAAACAAGCCCTGACTGATTGATCATACTCCGCGGCAGCGCTCAACGTTTTCTAAATGACGTGAAATTCACAGTTTTCGAGATTCCTCAAATTGTCGCCCGATCGGTTTACCTGGGGTACCCTGGGCTAACAGGACACATTACATGAAATATATCACTGATGTAAACCATGATGGCCTGGAAGGTTGAACATGCAAGTTTGCTTGCTGAATGCTTGTTCTTGAGTGCATGTTAAACCAAAACATAAGAAGTGAATTCGTGATGAACACAAATTTAACTCATTGAATATGGTTGGCGTCACATCCGAAAGCTTTGGAATATACGGACGACTTTTGTGAACTCTCTTGTCATTATCGTTCTGTTTTGGGACTATGGTTTCCGTGGAACAAAACCTTCGCTTCTACTATATATATACATGCATTCATACATATATGTATGCATATATATATATATATATATATATATATATATATATATATATATATATATATATATACATTTATATATATATATATATATATATATATATATAAATTGGAGCACAAAGTGCCTGGAAATTGCGCTCAGCGCATGTGCTGTGAGTGTGTGTGCACTGGGTAAACTGGTCCAGATGGAGGACGCGTCGAACCGAACTGATGACGCTCTGCGTGCCGCCTCTTCGTCTGCTCTCCTCTCCATCACGTGGGCACGGTCGCGTGCCCGGTAATCGTCCATGGCCTCCCTCTCCAATCATGCGATGTGCCGGGGAACGAAAATACCCGACAGGAGCGAGCTGAGCAGCCTGCTGCCCGCTCAGCCGGAGGGGTGGGCCGGTGGACGGGCATGGTGACGACTTGACGGTGCCTGTGCGGGCTGGTATCTGACTACTGATTAGCTGACAGACTGAGCAATTGCTTGACTGACTGACTGACTGACCTGCTGACGGGCTGGCTATCTGACGTACTGATTAGCTGACAGACTGATCAATTGCTGACTGGCCGGATGGATGAGCGAGTGACTGATGAATGCATGGGTTGACTGACTGATGTGTCACTGACTGACTGGGTCAGCCGGCTGACGGTCTGACGGAGTACCTGCCTGTCCTCTGGCCCGATAATCAGGCCTGCCCAGCTGGTCGGACTGGTGAGTGACTGACTAGTCAGAGGCAGGCCCGTGGACTAGTGGGTGACTGACTGACCAGAGACACAGGCCCGCTGACATTTTTGGCCTACCAGCCGCTCAGCCGTGTGCCGCAGGCTCAGTGACTGACTGATCAGACGCAGGCTCACAGTGACTGACTGATCAGACCCAGGCTCGCAGTGAGTGATTGCTCAGGCGCAGCCCTGCAGTGACTGACTGATCAAACCCAGGCTCGCAGTGAGTGCTTGCCCAGGCGCAGCCCTGCGGTGACTGACTGATCAGGCCCAGGCTCGCAGTGAGTGCTTGCAGGCGCAGCCCGCGTCGACTGACCCGCAGCGGGTGCCAGACGCAGCCCTGCAGTGACTGACTGATCAGGCCCAGGCTCGCAGTGAGTGATTGCCCAGACGCAGCCCTGCAGTGACTGACTGATCAAGCCCAGGCTCGCAGTGAGTGATTGCCCAGACGCAGCTCTGCGGTGACTGAATGATCAGACGTAGGTGAGTGATTGCTCAGACGCAGCCCTGCGGTGACTGGCTGATCAGACCCAGGCTCGCAGTGAGTGACTGATCAGGCCCAGGCTCGCAGTGAGTGCTTGCCCAGGCGCAGCCCTGCGGTGACTGACTGATCAGGCCCAGGCTCGCAGTGAGTGATTGCCCAGGCGCAGCCCTGCGGTGACTGACTGATCAGGCCCAGGCTCACAGTGAGTGATTGCCCAGACGCAGCCCTGCAGTGACTGACTGATCAGGCCCAGGCTCGCAGTGAGTGATTGCCCAGACGCAGCCCTGCGGGGACTGACTGATCAGACCCAGGCTCACAGTGACTGACTGATCAGGCCCAGGCTCGCAGTGAGTGATTGCCCAGACGCAGCCCTGCGGTGACTGGCTGATCAGACGGCGGGCCGCCGACGCCCCAGGCCGGCCGGCCGACCGGCCACGTGCCCTGCTGAGCCGCCTCGACTAATGACCTCTCACAGCGGGCTGCATAACGCGCCGGTGCTGCCGCCACCGGCCGGCGGTCGAGACGCGAATCCCAGTCGGGCGGGTCGAGTCCACCACGAGGCCCCGCGCGGCGCTGCGGAAGCATCGCCGCTACGCTTGCAAGGGTGTCGCCCCACTATCGCCGCGTCGGGTCGACACCTGACCGCCCCGGGCACAGTCGGCGGCCAGCCTCCTGCAGCCGTCCATGACACTTATTCTCCGCACGGACATAAAGTAGCACTTGGCCGCTCCAAACAACCCACAGAGTGGCTAATACGATATCGCGATTTCCCCCATGCGCAGTTAAGATGGAATCATACATCTTTACTGCCCCGGGAAGGCGCGGCAAACGATGCAGCCGTGGTAAGTAGAACAGACGTAATTGCTATCAGTTTTATCTGATTAGATGAGCTTTGAAGTGGACTGCGAGAACGTCCGCCGGTTATTCGGTGCGCTGGATCCTCTCGAGACGCCTCTCACGTGAAGAAGATTCGAGGCCGACTCGTCTTGAACTGAGTAAGGCCTTTCAATGCATGCCTTCTTCATTTGTTGGAACAGTGGATTGCAATGCTTTTTAAGGCGGTATAATCAAACAAGGAATGCTTATTCAGCATGTTGGCAAGTTATCTTTTGAACAATGGTCTAGGGGCGGGGGATGGCCGAGTGGTTAAGGTGTCGGGCTATGGGTACCAAAGGTCCCGGGTTCGACTCTAGCGCCACTCAGGACATTTCCCAATCCCGCGGCCCACCGGCGAAACAGTGTGGGCGGCGCCATTAGCCGTGAATGTGCATAAAGTGTGTCGTGACCCAACCAATAAACAAACAAACGAACAATGGTCTACTGCTTTTCGCTTCGAAATCGGCACATTCACAAAATATAATATTGAAATGGCGAATGTAAAGCTGAAATCAACAAAACATGCTGAAAATTTATCTGACATGTGTAATACTTGCCGACACATACCAGAACATGCGGGGTGTTGGGATAATATTTCCAGATCATGGTCATGACATGTACCAAACTACTAAAAATTTGTACCAAAAATTTGTTGGTTAGTATCATGTGCCAAAAGAAGAAATATTCAGACAAGCGCACACAGCCTACGGACATTATCCGAGGGTGGTATACACAAGGTATACCATAATGTCTTATATCGATAGGGGACGTGTGCGGCCACGCTACTGGTGGCGCTTCGTTTGCACCTAGCGGCGGATGTTCGAACTGTAAGCATGCCATTGGGTCGTATGACCGCAGCTAGATGCAAAATCATGAAGATATTTGCAAAGAAAAAGAAAGTATGCTATCTAGAGAATTTTCCCCACCTGTGATGGATACATTCATAATTTCTGTATCAGCTGGTACCACTTAAACTCCAGTATAATGGTCGTAAGTAATCGTCAATTTTGTTCTAAGGTTATCAGGTCACCGGATTTCCCTATAGCTTAAGCATGGGGAACGCCGGAAGCATGATGTGGTCGCATGTGAAATTGAATATTTTGATCAAAGAATGGTAGGAACCAAAAATCCCCCCCCCCTCCACCTGGAACGCCTTCAGAATTGATCGCTCGTTTCAATGAAGGTATTCCTGATCAACTGACACTGCCGCTATACATCGTCAAATTTGATTAAAGATGAAATAAAATCGCAACGATGTCTGCGAGGGCAATGTGCATTTGGTGCATATGATAAGGGTGCTGGTGTACGGGACTTTACTTATTTCTTCTTCTTTCATATGAAACAAACCTTGTCTTAAATGCATTATTTACCAAGCAGCATCATATGTCACCAGGATAATGCTAAAGTCACCACACGCGAAGCAAATGTTTGCCTCCGCCTTCACCGCGAAGCGTGGGCACAGCCAGCCTGTTTTTAGTCGGATCGAGTGATATACAAATTAATGCCAAGTATTGTAATACTCATATCTGGATACGGCAGGACCTGAACATGATATAATAAAATATCCTAAACCAAGAATGGTTTTTGTTTTCTTTTATCCCCCTTGGATATGCCACTGCCCTAGCCATTTCCACCGTTACTGAATCCACCGGCATCGGCAAGACGAGTAAGCATCATATCTGTGGAGACAGGGGAGAAGTGGTATGGCCCCCCACTTTTCATGGTTCGAGGGTTTTGCCCCCCCCTTCCACATACACATGCACATTTTTTTAGAATGCCTCTGGTGGACGTGGCCTAAACGAGAACTTTGACTAAGAGGTCACGTCCTTTGACGTATGCAGGCTTACCATCAAAGCCCACCATACTCCGACCCAATATAAATTCTAAGAGTGGGAGTGTTGAATGACTGAAAGCGGGCACGCCTACCTATCCCAGCTAACATAGCATATTTGAGCCCTATGGGGCCTGGTCGCTCGAAGTTTTTTGTAATTTGATTATAAGAATTATTGAGTATTTTGCAGAATTACTTTGCATAAAAAAACTTTAAAAACCCTCTCGTGCCGTCTCTACCCCATCCAAAGTCCGTCACGACATCTATGCATTATGTCACTAAGAGTCCATGCAACTGCTAAAAAGTGGGGCACTTGTGTGCTGTTCATCAATGGAGCGTTCACAAGCTCGGCGCCCCGCCACGACTTGAGGGTTGGTGAGATTCCACAGCCTTTGGATTTACAAAGACGCTGAGCCTCCTCGGGAGTGTCTAACCGTTGTGGCTTATTTAGTTATTGTTCGGTAAATGAAATGTGGACACCTCGCTCAATCCACCAGAGTGGTCCGAGAAAATCATTCCGAACTGTCGCGCAGCTGAAGCTCTGATCTAAGGGTACACCAGCGCACTCAAATGGTGGAAGTTGTATTTGAACCCTTAAGAACAATTAACTTTGAAATAATGTTGACTTTATGCTATCAATCATGATTAGGCAGCAAGGGATCCACCATTATTAGGGTGGAGGGAATCAAACATCAGCATGGAGCAAACGATCCAGGATCAGTAGGTTAGCTTTATAGGTTTTTCTAATAGTTTGCTGTAATTTTCAGCATATATTGCAACACAAAAAGTTGAATGTTCTGTATTCTTTGGTTTGTCAATTAAAAATATGGGATTCATGGCAAAAACGAGTGGTCACCTCGTTATGGTTATGGCAATAATTGTAGTTTGTTTTAACTTTTCTTGTTATTCTGCAACAGCCTTCAACAACACATTTACTGATATTCACATTCAACACCAATACCTGAGGCACTCCAGATTTGGTGAATGGCAAACCAAGGGGAACAATATTCCACACTGGTGTTTGTTATCATTAATACTTTCTCCTATTAACACAACCTGTATATACAGTATTATGGGGCTTTAAGATATTCACAAGACAGGTTTTAGACACATGTTACGTGCAGTAGGCAAATAAAGGGGTTAGGTTAGGTTTAGTAAATTTTTTAAGTTGCAAAAATTGCTCTTTGTTCCTCAAGTTCTCTTTGTTCTTCAAAAGTAACTTATGCTGTTAGTTCAGGGTAGATTTTTAATTTGATGCTCCAGAAGAAAAATTGTTATATTTTTTATCCATCTTCCTAAATTTTTTCTTACATTAGAAGTTCTTCTAGGTTAGTCTAGACCAGGTTGCATTTTTCCTTTGAATTACCATTATTTGGTATGCTATATGACCCAACCCAAAGCTCTTTTTTATGGTGTTACTTTTTCTGCCAACTAAGAAATATAAAATTGCGGAGAAAATGACTGGTCGCATCATGCTAGCTACCTTTCCAAACATAACATTGAGGAATAAAACAACAATTACAAAATTACCTGAAGGGAACATACATATGTACAATATGTATGCATACCATACATATAGGTATTGTGACTTGCAATTTTAAAGTATTTATTCATTGTGAATTAATTAGCAGGACCAATGAGATAAAACAAAACTTTGGAAAATGTGTGCATTAGAATAGTTTCTCGATTATTGGAATTTTTGTAATACGTTTGTCAACATGATTAAGACAATGTGACCAATAATTTCCTCTGGCAATAATTACTCATCATTTGACAAGCATAATCATACCAAAAATGTTCTTTCATTCAGATAATAGTGTAAAATGTGTGCTAAAATGAGATATCATAACAGTGCCTGAGAAAACCTAAATAGCATACAATCTAACAAGCCTACTAATGTAACCTAGGCTAACCTATCCATGCCTAATTTTCCCCTGAGAAAAACAAATTAAGAAAATGAAAAATATTCAACCATTTTTTCTAGCTTACCTAGCCTAAAGTTTTTTTAAAAGGAAGAAAGCTCAATTTTTTAGATGTTAAAAACTTTCAAAATTTACCAAGTATACAGGCTACCTTGCTTAGCTTAACCCTTTGTGTGCTTCATAAGGATAAAATGTGTATAAAGCTCGTCATGGTTGCCTTAAACTACAATACCATTTTTTTAAAAACATTTTAAAGATGATTTTGGCTTTAGGGTACCTTGGTTGCCATTTAGCCAATTAACTTTTAAGATGATTTCTTCTGACAAGAGGTTAAGCTGGGTTAGGTTAATTTATGCTCCATCATCATTCATAATGTAATTATTCTTGGAATGTTACCCAACTCAAAGCCCCTTTATTGCCTGCCTCCTGACATGTAAACATGTACAGAAGAATGTATTGGCCACACAAAAATGAAAAAGAAAAAATAATCTCCAAAATTTTGCAGAATAAAAAGTGATATAACTGAAGCTAAAAAAAACATATCTCCTGTTTTCTTTATGGAGTTAAAATGCATACAAAGCATGTGCTGTGAATGCATTAAAGTACAGCAATACCGGAAGGTATGCACTCTTGCAGCAAATGTTTCATATAAAGTTTCACCAGGTACGATGTGTACGTACCCATATAGCCACAATCCTGCAAAACAAAGGACAAGCCTAGGCATACCATTTGCATGTGGCATCCAAATCAAGCAAATCTGAACACTGCTTCAGAACTTCAACATGTAAGTATCCAGACAGGGTATGCTTATCCAGCAAACTAACATTCAAATACTGGGATTGTATGATGAATGCTGCCTATCCCCAGCTTGATAATGAGTATGGTCAATTTTGAATGTTCAGACATTCCTATAATGATTCTGAGATGTTGTGTCATGTGGGGACATTTCTTACTATTTTATTTGCTAGTTGGAAAATTAAATATACTAAAAAAAACACATGGTCGGGTACAGCATCCTGATACAGCTAATATCGCCTACTTCAATATCACCTAGTCTACAACAAAATGAATATGATGCCATCAAGATTCATTATAGGGCGAAAACGTAAACAATCTATGTCATGTGGCGATGATTGCGCCAAGAGCGCCACTATGCGAACAAAATCAAGAGTATTTTCACATGAAATTGCGCATGCACAGAACGGATGTCCGCCTTCAACACTAGTATGTCCCCTACCGTTTCGAGCTGGTGCGTTCCACGATATATCGAGTAAACATTTTCACATCTTACACCCACTAAATTTGCATTGTGTCCAAAATTGGTGTACATGATAGCTTTGTGCTCTGAACACACCTGCACAAGTTTTATTTCGATCCGACCAACGGTTTCGGACTTCAGCCTACGGCAAAATTTTTAGGTCACACAAGGGTATCTTTGGCGATAGATATCACATCGACAATGAAGATAAAGTGTGACATGTTATGCATCTTCGAGAAGAAAAATGTTGAAAGAAAACACATCCGCGATATCAACAGTTATCACGTTTGACATCGTGGCCCCATGACTTCGTGACCTCGTGACCTTGTGTGACCCATAGCCCATTGAAATTGATGAACTTGATTGCATAAATATATTGGGTCGTAGGCACCATATTTGTCCAGATCACTAGGAATTATCAAAATATTCTCGGAAATTCCTTTAAAAAATGATTTTTTAATGTTGTGTTTAGCGCGATGATTGAAATAGGATGTTTCCAGGCCTTTTTCTGGATGAATATCACGGTCGTAAGCATCCAAACGTAAACACTATTATTTAGAAACCTAGAATAATGCTACCCAATTATAAAACTCGTTTAAACTGGGTCATATCACGCATCCAAGTATGCATGCACGAATCCAATGAGTACGTAGCTACATTGACCAATTACCACCCACCGAGGCTAAGTAACTGTCTACTCACGATTGTGACAGAACAAGCAATGGATGTTGAATTCCGTCTTGCAGTTGAAGTATTTGCACACGATGGAATGAAAAACTGACCACATTACTTGACAGAAGGCAGAAGTATTCAGAATGCAATGCATACATTGTAGAGAAATCCCAAGGAGACTAAGTTCACCTTTCGCTTCAGCAAAAACCTGCCCTTCAGATCAAAACATCTGACTTTCGCACTCCGCAAAGATAAGCAACGGCCGAGATGTGGCAGTAAAATAGCAACTAGCCTGTGGAGTATTTGTTTACTTAGTTCCAAATTGATGAGATAGGTGGAGCCGAGGAGCAATTGGAGAACTTTTGCTCACAGAAGATTTGGTCAGATTGAACAGATGGAGAGATCCATTGCTATCCTTAGGATTCAACCTCATGCCTACCCAAGTACCAGCAAGGCATAGATATCCGGGAAGACACCAAGCCCCCCCCCCCCTCCGAGACCAGATCATTCCTAGGAATTGTCATGTAGAAGTCAACGTGAGCAATTTGGAAGACCAGGACAGCAATCAATTTGATTCTGGTTCTCAATCAACATGGGAGCAGATCAAAGATGACTATGGATCACTTATATCTTGGCACATGTGAAGACCTGCCAAGCGTCGTACAAGTGGCTTGGCGTATGGAAGGCACTCCTTTGAGAAGCATGATTGATAACAATTTGTGGACCAAAATGGTGAAGAAATATGACCAAATATTTAACTGAATTGATTCTCTTTCGTCTGCATGCATCCCGAGTGTCCACGATTAAGGCAGATACAACCAGCATACATACAAAATTAATTCACAAACTCATTCGACACAGAGGAAAGCTGCACCAATAGTGCAATGGTTGTGCATTCCGCGCATGCCCGGGTGTGTTCAGCTGCCATCAATGCTGTAAGCCAACAACCAGGAAATGCAGAAGCTTATAATGGGACGAAGCATCACGAGATAAGTCAATGTCGTCTACACTCTGAAGACGACTAATTATACTGATGCATTCCCATTGACTATTCTACTGATGCATCTAGTGACTATTCATACTGATGTAGGTGAATTAAGTACATGGCCAGAAACCATGGCGACAGCTACCCTCGTTTAGCCGCACCAAAATGTGTTCGGCAACATCGCCAGTACTTGGAGCGGATCCAGATCCCCGCATGGACGAAGCTCCCCAATAATGCCCTCTGGCGGTGGCACGACCTTGTTACGGTCATGCGGTGATAACACAATTGGTAGTCTCTCCCGTTGAATGACCTTCCGTAGCCCAGCTGAAATTGGCAGCTGATGCTGCACTTGCATACAACATTAATAACCAAATGCAATGTTATCGCTCGTTATGTGCCCCGTTATTGCCGTCTGGGTCATTTGGAAGTGTCCGATAACGTCTACTAAGCAGACCATATGCATACTGATGCTGACTGCTACACCCTGCTTTCTTATCGCAGCCCTGCTTATGGTGCCAAGATGGTTCCAAACCACCACGTGGGGCGATTGCTGCACGGCAACGCGGTAGGAACTAGAGCTAGTCAATATTTATCATTTGGGGACAGAAGATCGCGCCAGACCAGTATTTTATGACCAAACCCATTTCGGGCCGTATCAAAATACATTGAAGTCCGATCAAAAGACCGGCTTTGCTATGCAAACTTTTTTGCATCTCGGGGTTTTTGCATATTATGCTTTTTGTCTAACTTCAGATCACATAGGTATATGTAAACATGACTGTGACATGATCACGCCACTGCCGCTTCATCTTTGGAGACGTCCACCCTCAGAAAGTTACTTGAAAGTAAGCATTTCAGTGGCATAGGGGCGAGAGGGAGGCGGGGAACATTCTGCAGGGACGCCAGCCTTTGAAGGCGGTCGCTGTGCAATAGGGTCACCAGCTATGTGAACGGTTCTAATGTGGTTTTCGAGGCGGTTTTTGTATTTCTTGATAGCGATATATTTTATATTTCAAGATACATTTCATGATAGATTGTGAAGCTGAGCGTGGAGGTCAGTCAAGTAGTGAGGTGGGTAGGATGGTCGTATCGAAACCTTGGCCCGTGATTAGCCAAGTCCAATCCCCAGGCATTTTGCATAATTTGTCTCCTTAATGGCATCGTCTGACACATACTTCCATGAATTTTTTGCATCTTTTATATTCGAAAAACATGATTTGCTGACCACGGGCGGCCAGGGGTTTTCAAATTCACACACCTGATCAGGATAACGGCAAATCTCAGCTAGGATCGCCCCGTCCGTCCTGGCTAAGCGGCAGATCCCAGCAGATCCCAGCAGATCGTCGCCCCGTCTGTCCGGGCGGCAGGACGCGTAAGCGAAAGGAGCAGACCAAGTTGGTCTAGGTTGCGTGCAAAGGCATGTGGCCCATCTGTTTGGAATTTGCCTGTGCATCTTCCTGTGCATTTACCTTAAAGGGGTCTTGCTTTGTGGTGTATGTGACGTTACGGTGCTGAAGGCGATGGTAGGCGAGGGAATATCTCTCCGAT
This sequence comes from Imbricaverruca yamaguchii, assembly GCA_034440575.1. NCBI lineage: Eukaryota > Metazoa > Arthropoda > Thecostraca > Neoverrucidae > Imbricaverruca > Imbricaverruca yamaguchii. The sequence goes on from JAOTOL010001660.1 coordinate 1,884,451, forward strand.
GTTTGTGTTTTCGGTCTACTTTACTCCTGTGCAAGATGGTTTGAAGTTGGGGTGGGGGAGGGTTTACGAGAAAGTCACTTTTTTCCAGGGTTTCGGCATTTGCCTACTGTTGTCGAAGAGTACCGAAGGATCTTTACCGTGCGGACAAGGTGATGAACATCCACACGGCCTCTCACGTCGACTGCTGTGTTAGTTGTTCATGGTGGTTAGTAGCAGCATGCTTACATGCAGGGCTTAGTGTGAGGTTAGCACTGTATCTTGCAACGCACCTCAGCTACGTCTATTTCATCACTGAGTAATCGTTTTATGTTGTGAATTGCGAGGAAAATCGGTTTGTCTGTGTCCGATGACATCTCTGGGTAATCATTTAACGCTATGCTAATTCTAAAGCAAGCAAATCGGCCTGACGCCACCACTAGGTGGCCATTTATTTCCAATGCGAAGGCGAATCGCCTCATGCACATCCGATGCCATTCGTGGATGCCTATCCTCGTCATTGCTATGAATGTATGCGTGGGCATACAGCAAGTGTTGGAGCATGTGTTGAAGTGCTTGTTAGGGGCGTGGTGTCTGCATTGTCACTGCTGGTTTCGCAGCGAACCGATAGCCATATCGTAATTGGAGGAGTTGTGGGTATTTGTCATCCAGGAGTGATGGAAGCGAGGAGGAGATTCCCTTTTTCAGAAGCCTGAAGTGGTTGTCTTTGAGCGTCGAAGCTATTATAGTCCAGCAGGATGTGGCCTATGCTTAATGTGATTCTCCAGGTGTCGCAGTGAGGTGTTATATCATGGTCACGTTCTATTTGAAGCTGTTTTAACTTCGTGCAGCCAGTTCTAAGTGTAGTGAGGATGACTTCCTTTTGGCGGTGTGATTGGTTTGATGTGTTTCATGTGCCTAGCGTTGGTTTGATGCGCGTATGGTTGTAGCGGTGAGGTGTAGAGCTGTGCTAGAGCTGTCCATGTATAGATGTAGAGGTGTAGAGCTGTCCATGTGTTCTGGTGATACTTACAGGAAGGTCGAGTTGTGGTGGTACGGAAAGTGTCGAAAAGTGGTGGTACATATTAATTATTTGTTCCGATATTCTGACAGGAGGTTCTTCTTGGTACGAATGAGTGGTGTAATTTTTTTTCTTCAAGCAATTATAAATCAATGATAGTTCGCGCTGTTCAGAAGTATCACCATTGTCTCAACTTATCCCAGGCGTGAGGAAAGTTTATGGTGAAGTGTTGTGTGTTCAGAATGTGGCGTAGTGTTTGTGCGAGAACAGTGCCTTGAAATTCTGAAATTTGAGTGAAGATCCACACTTAATGATAATTGTTTTTGAAAGCGCTTTTCATTTTTTTACATCATGAATTCCTTTGTGTGTGTTTTTGGTACATTCTATGGGTGTCATTTGGGTCCTTAAAAGTGCTATTCTGGCAGCAGCTCTGCCGCCTGGTAAAGGCAGCAGATATACAACTGACACCATCACCGTCGCCAACGAATCAGTAAAGGTCAAAGCAAGTCTCTCAATAGGCATTGTCCCTATTAGCACATTATTTTAACATCAGTTGGCTTTTTCGACATCGTCGTCCTCAACATCCACTCCAGAAAGAGAAATCAAATTTAGGACGCTGCGGGAGTGAAGGAAGACCCTGATGCGATGAGTTACTGTGGTTAGGTGTAGGTGCTCACTAGGCAGGCGCCTTGTGCAGAGCGAGAATCAGGCGCCGGTGTTGGTGTCATAGTTTCAGGGTCTGGCCCGCCCCACCGGCAAGGTGACCTCCTTACTGAAAAATATCCGAATTCGTTACACCCAGGAACAAGCTTTCGCCCCATGTTCTCTGGCCCGGCCGCGATGGTCCAGAGCAGTGGGCTCGCCACCGCTAGGTTTCATCCGGGGTTCAAGGTTGGCTGGGAGACAGATCATTTTGGGATTTGGTGGGGGCTTGTTCCATTTTCGAGTTGCAGGTGTGCTCGTCGAGGGTGCCTGGAGCTCTTGTTGATTGCTGTCTTTTTGCTTCTCTTCTTTCTGTCTTCTTGCTCCTTGCTCTTCAGTTTTTCGAGCCTCTTGGGCTTCTTGGACTAGTGTTTGCTAGCGTTACTCTTCGGCCGCGCGACCGCTCTTCTAGGGGCCTTCCAACGGAAGGACCTCCTGGACTACCACTGGAGCGGCTGCGAAGGTTAGCATAATGACCACCAGGGCGGCGCCTCTTTCCACTCGTCTCGTAAGCCTACATGCTGTACCGCATTACGTTGGTGCACGGCGGCGCACCAAACTGAGATACGATATTTCTCATGAAGTCAAAACATTGCTTATCGCACAGTACTGGCCTTATACTGTTGCACCATTGGCGCTTTACTTCCCAAATTGCAATTTTACAACATAGGTGAACTCTGCTTAACAAAAATTCATCTCCGCTCCGCCTGCAAATTATATTTGAAATGTTTTCTTTGCAACGATTTGCGCGAGGGGCAAACGATGGAGATAATGATTTTCCCAGAATAGATGTTGAGCGATGGCATCCTAGCTGGCCCAACATCAATACACTGCGTACAAAATTGTAAAGAAGCCAACAAATGTGGTAAACTTAGATGATGTACTTGCACAACCAGTTAGTCTTCCTATTCACGATGGAACAATCTTGCAACATACGAGCATTTTATTGCATGGGTACGGTTATTCGCAAAGTATAACGTGGCTGCAACATTCTGATCGCCACACACTCCTCCTTGTGCCAGTTCCAGCTCACAATGCATCCGTTTCATTGCCGTGTCGAAAAATACTCGACGTATTTCCTCCCAGAACAATGTGTTTGATTTCTTTCTAAGTGATCTACATCTTCGAAACGAAAAAAAAATCATAAAAATCGTTAGAAGTGGTTCTTGGGATAACGCAAGGATGCGGTTTGTAACTGATCGTGTATCTGTTGTCATTCACAAGAGATTCCCTGCATGTGCAATCGTCTTACGTCTTACGTTGCATGTGTTACGTCTTACATGCCAGCCAAAGCATTTGATTCACAGTCACAGCCTGATTATTTTAACCGTCGGACACCACGCGGAGTTGTCGCCTTCGGACTCTCAGTCCCATCGACTTGCTCACGAAACATTGTTGACGGATTCGCATTGGACGTTGATAGTTCCCAGGAGGTGGTAGCGACATTAAAAATTGGTCACTATCAATATCCAGGAGCCCGCGCGGCCCATTGGAACATACAGACCACAGATTGGCCGGGCTTCACAGAGGCATGCCTTTTTGACTGCGACACTTCATACAATGAGGATGTTAATATTGGTACACAACACGTGAAATCCGTCAACATTTCGTCCGCAAGAGCTTTTGTTTCCCCAGTTTCATCAAACCTTCGGCGTGTTCAAATTCCGTCGTTGTAGCCTGCATAATTCATATAAAACAACGAAAAATGCCTTAAGACGTTTCAACGAGTTATTCATAACGGGAAGACTCGTCAATTATAAATGAGTTACTACCAGAGCAAAGGGAATTATCGCTAGTGCTCCTGGCAAAGCTAGATATGCAGCATTAATGGGTTTGCTCCTGCCGGAGATATGTGGCGAGAATGCGGTGACTTAGTGATTCTAGCCCGACCACGCCCATGCCTGTTTTAGAATGAAGTAGGAAATTTACAACCCTTTCGAAGTCGCGGAGTATTTGGAAGCGCTTGGGAGAAGCGATGGCGTACTTGCTTAGGTGACCAGGAGTGCCATCTCAACCATCCACCAAAACCTTATTTTCAGGAAAATTAGTCTCCATTCGCAATGAACGCTTAACTAATACCGTTTCACGGGGCATTGTTGATCTCTGCTCATTCTTAAATGCTAAACGTCCCAAATCCAAGGTGTTTGAGCATTTGTGAGATTTAATTTTTGTTTGGCCCCACGGAGGAAATGAAAACCAGCCCTCTGGATCTGTGATGTAATGCCATATGTACTGGTCCATTGAACTGGTCCCAGTTTTAAAACCGGGCTTGTGCTCACCAAATGATCCCAGGACGCCCATCTGGTCGTAGGTAGATAACTACCAAGGAAGTTTAATGAGGAAAGTGGAAGGGGATGTCGGTCAGGGATAAATGTGATCACCTATGACTGAATTTAACAATGGGTGGACACATGCAGAATGAGTACAGTTATTTTGTTCCGGAAGCAATATACATATGGTTTTGGTAAGTGAACCGAAATCTCAACAACTATATTGTGGTTCATTTGCATAACCTTGGTTGATACGTATCACGTAATAAGTGCGTAGCCTGTTGATTTTGAGGACTAAGCAATTTATAGTTTTTGTTTTGTCGAGGAACTTGACTGGAATTTCCTTCATTGCTTATCCATGGTGTGCTGCTGTGGTGTATTTTTTCTGTCTCACCCCATTTGGGTTCCTCGGACCGCCCCTGTCAAAGACCTCAGATTTATGCGACGGGAGTGCGAAAATACACGTCATTTCTTCTCTGTCACTTCTTTTCGTCGAAGCTTATGATACGTTTACTTCTAGGAAAATTCGACAAGTCTTGACAACTTTGAAAAGCACTGCAGCTTGTTCCGATCTGATCGTAAAATGCTACATCAACTACACCATCGTTCACTGTGTACAATTGTAAGTGTGTTTAGTTCGTACTTTCGCGGGGGTCTTCAACCGGCCTCCCCCCGTCAGGTTTTTTTTCGCGGATAGGGAACGAACGGCGTGCGGCAGCGCGCCAAAATTTGGAGTACCTTTTCCCACATCAATTTGGCATGCTGTTTCAAAATTTTGAAGTCAGGTCATCAAGAGTCAACGAGTTAGTAAGGTCAAGTGAGGTCACCTACAAGAAAGTTCATCCAGTCGTTACGCTTTAACGGATGCAGATATTTTAATGAAACTTTCAGCGTTTGCTTATATTTACGTATGCAACAAAACGTGCAAGAGGAATTTGTAATTTTGTTTCGCTTTTTACTACTTATTAATTATGCATATTTGCCTATTAGAGTTCAAATCTAAGATTCTGTCTAAAGTAAGCATTTTTTGTTAGAGCAAGTTGACTTCCAACAACGTTTCTCGGACTGCTCTGTACATTAGAAAAATCAAATTAAAGAAAACTTGGAAATAACAAAAAAGAGAAATTTCCCAAAAATGGGGGGGGGGGGCAGTTTATGGCCTAGTTCGACTTCCCTGTCCTTTTCTGATTGCAAATAATCTTTATAAAATATCCCCCAAAGTGAACTCCCCAGAGCCAAATACATAATGTATGTCATGAATAGTCGTGAAAATCGAACCTTCCTAGTGACGTCACTTTTGGTAGGAAATTGTTTTGGGAATGGATCCAGGCCCTACTCGTCGAGCGGTTTCTGATGAACCTCTTTCGTTTTCGTACGAAGCTTAGTTTGGATTTTAGAGGGGTGTCACTATCCCCTCCCCCCCCCCCCGAGACGGGGTGTGAGGATCTGACCGGAGAGACGGCGCGGGTTAATATCATGTAGCCTGGTGGTGATTATCCTAATAGTTTGCGAGAAGCCACTGCAATTCCAATAAAAAAGAGAGGGCAAGCAGGATACGGATCCGTTGGGATATTCGCCCAATTCCCTCATATGCGGTCTTTCAAAGCTATTGCAAAATGGATAATCGCTCCAGCTACTTGGTATCTCGAGACGAATTTAAATCCTTGGCAACGTTCAGTGTAGTTTCCGAAGCACGAGAAGCACAACTGATCAACTCATCATAATTGACAGTGTTGTACTCGAAACTTTTATCCATGAACAGCAAACATTCAGAATACATTGAAGAATAATATAATTGTGTGGCATTTTGTCAATCTCGCAAATCATTTTCGATGTGGTATTTTAGGACGTATGGGTAATTTCGTTGCACTCTTCGACAAGAGTAGGCTGATGCCAGTACCCTGACAAAACTAACTTCCTCGTCAACCCTCCCCATCCCAACTACAAACTATCTTGCAGAGGAGTAAAATACACTAAGAACACCAAACATCCGTTAGATGTCTTCCGCCTTCAGCACCTTAAAGGTACATTCAATATAGTGCAAGACTCCTTTAACTAAAATTTACACCCTGCCTTAGACTTCCTTGCAAAATCTACTCGCTTTAAAGGCCCATTAAATGATCCCTACGATCCGGTACACCTCTAAACTGATTCCCTCTCCCCACTTCGTTGAAAGTTTTATAAGGGGCGTTCCTTCAGTGTGATAGTTAACGGTGCCTACTCCAAAACTTCCAAACAGCTGAACAGAGTACCGGAGTGATTTGTTCTGAGTATGATCCTGTTTGATATTTTAGCAAACGACATATGTGAAGTAGTATCCGCAACAATGGTGCATATAAGGAATCGCAAAGGCAAATGTCTCAAACATATGCTTATTCTTAATGTCACCTCTCACATGAACGACTGCGCTGATGGGGTGGCATTTCACATTGCTACGCTAATATGGTGCGCTTATACGCTGGTCGCTCTACGCTTAACGACGCGTGCATGATTTGTGATGGTGCACTTTCCTCCATAAAAGGAGCACTGAATCTCGCCACCACACTTGCATTATGGCTTGTAATACTGGCGTCACAAATAGCTTGTTGGTCAGGCTGGGCGTCCTGGCACTTCAATATCCTGCATAGTTATACTGTTTCCCACCGCACCATTGGCGTCACAAATAGCTTGGCAACCTGGCTGAGCATCCCGGAACATGTATACCCTGCATAGGTATACTGTTTCCCACCACCTCTGTATCTATGCAGGATATTCGGGTGGCAAGGCGCGTGACTGCCAAGCTTTTCGTGATGCCAATTATAGACGGGCTGTCCGCGCCTCTCGCTGAATATTTCCAGAATATAAGCAGTCGCAGCTAATCAATCCTGACCAGATATTCGTCGGCTGCATTTTACTATTGTGATATATTAATTGTGAGATGAGCACTGCGCATCTCACAACCCCACTGGCCATCGCACGGTATCATGTTTAACACACACCTGACGGAGCGTTCCTTGAATGGTGTCCGATAGTCGGTGAGACCAGTTTGTGTGCGTGCGCTTCAATTGATAAGGGTATGCGGATACAGTGGCACGGCCAGATGCTTCTTAAAGGGTGCCCAAACAAGTCTCAACTCACTAAAAATGCTTTCAGAACGCGAAACGTGGCGAAAATGTAGCATTTGACGAGGTGCAAATCCCCGATTGTTTGGTAAAATCAATGTATTTGCTTTGGTTTAGTGTGTGTGAGGGGAAGGGAGGGCTGCGATAGGTTTCCGTTCTGCTACTACTTCAGCAAGTTGCACATGTCAAGAAGCCAACGGTCGAGCCATGCCGGACACCCCCTGTCGGTATCCGCGTTTCACTGTCAACATATAGAGTACTCGAAGCTACTTCAGTTGAATTCACCATTCTCTGTCTGGATAGGAGTAATATTTCCAATTGTGTGATTGGTCTCCTAGTGTTCTGCTACTAACACAGAATCGTTCCCACCATTGAAAGCTCTTTGTTTTATTTCACAGCATGGCTATCTAAATGTTTGAATCGTCTTAAATTTTGCTAACTCGCTCAACGTCCTCATCAGCTCGCTGGATTCAACGTGTTTAGTAACTTGTAGCTTGCATAAACTGACCACTCTTCTGCAGGAGCAATACTATATCAGCTTTATGTGGGCGCCAAGTTATATTACAGTTGATGGAAATGAAAAGGGAGACGCTGCTGCCAAGGCAGCATTAGAGCTTCCTTCCTCAGCTTGTACAGAGATGCTGGCGACAGATTTGTTCACCGTGGTGAACTCAACAATCCTCGAATAGTGGCAGCAGCGTTGGTCGTTGGTCTGCAGAAAAACCGTGCATTTTAAAGCAATTTAAGCCATGTGTAGCATTTTAGATAAGCACATGAAGGCAAGTTACAACATATTGTGCATTTTCAACCACATATGCATCTTGTAGTTCGGCAGAGCAGACGGGTGGCACTGTGCAGACCGTGTGTCCTCCTTATACGCAAACGCTGAGTCATTTTGTACAGGGAAAGATCTCGACCGATGTACAGTCCTGAGTGACGATCGAGCATGCCCTCTCGAACAAATCTTAATTAAATGAGACAGGGGGATTTATTGCATCTGGTCTTGCCGATATATTAGGTGAATTCCTCATAGTTATCTAGGTTGTCTTTAAAATTTGACATTTCCTTGAAGTGCATGCCGTGCTTGTCCTGAGGGTGGTTCGTAGTGTGAGGTTTGGTTAGGGTAAGGTCAGTGTAACACCGTGAATCATACTTTTATGGTCTTTTTGCACAATTGACATGTCTTAGGCCGATCCATTTATTTCTCATTTAGCATACATCATATCTATGCCAACCCTGATTGCTTTTGTGCATTACGTGCATCGTTGCCATCGCGTTTTTTCATAGCATGACATACATTGTATTTTGGACGGATATAACGTTTCAGTCCAGGTTATGGGCCAATACCCGCTGCACACAAGGGAGTGAGATCAAGCAGGCACCTTCTTCGCGATGAAATCATTCACACGAGTACAGCAATGCACGAAGATAGTTCCGACGTCGGCACAGTCAACACGGCATCAAGCCACCGCATAGCCGACTTCGACGCCCAAACTGCCTACTCCGCGCGATCCCCGAGGAAGCGCACGCTGCCCGATGACCACGTCTGCTCTCCCTTTACCGACGGCTCGCGTCTGGTCGGTGGCCTTTGCTCGGCGCCGCACCGTCCTCTGGTGCGTCGTGGCCGTCGACGTTTGCTCAGTCGGGCAGACAGCGGCGCGGCCGCCGCCGCTCGCGCAACAGTTTACACGGGCATTGCCGGCGGCGGTCCCAGCCGGCCGGCCGGTGGCCGCGCCGCCACCGTCCAAACAACGCCTCTCGGCCGGAAGCACCGCCGCCCCGCTCGCTAACGCCGAATTTATCTGCCCCCGGTGCGCGCTGTCGGCCGGCAGCGGCGGGCCGGAATCAGGCCGGGGCGGCGCGTGGCGGGCGGTGGTGGCGGCGCAGCTCCCGCCGGGGCTGTAGAGGGGCCGTGCCTGGCTGTAGTGGGGCCGTGCCTGGGCTGTAGTGGGGCCGTTCCAGGCTGTAGTGGGACCGTGCCGGGCTGTAGTGGGGCCGTGCCGGGCTGTAGTGTGGCCGTGCCGGGCTGTAGTGTGGCCGTGCCGGGGCCGTGCCGGAGCTGTAGTGGGGCCGTGCCGGGCTGTAGTGGGGCCGTGCCGGGGCCGTGCCGGGGCCGTGCCGGGCTGTCGTGGGGCCGTGCCGGGGCCGTGCCGGGGCCGTGCCGGGGCCGTGCCGGGGCCGTGCCGGGCTGTAGTGGGGCCGTGCCGGGCTGTAGTGGGGCCGTGCCGGGCTGTAGTGGGGCCGTGCCGGGCTGTAGTGGGGCCGTGCCGGGCTGTAGTGGGGCCGTGCCGGGCTGTAGCGGGGCCGTGCCGGGGCCGTGCCGGGCTGTAGCGGGGCCGTGCCGGGGCCGTGTCGGCAGTGTTGTACTGCAGTCAGCTGGCGGCCGCCAGTCGGCACGGTGCCACCTCCGTCCGCCGGCAGCCTCCCCACAACTCCCGCTATCGGGGCGGATGTCGGATCGAACACCGCTGCCGGCTGGTGTCTGTCGAATGTCCGCTGCCGGGCAACGTCGGACGAGTGACATACTGTCGGCTGATGGCTGCCGAATTGACAACGACAACTGTTTCACAGCGGCTGCTGTGTCAACCGGCACTGGCCAGTGTCGGCAGTGTTGTACTGCAGTCAGCTGGCGGCCGCCAGTCGGCACGGTGCCACCTCCGTCCGCCGGCAGCCTCCCCACAACTCCCGCTATCGGGGCGGATGTCGGATCGAACACCGCTGCCGGCTGGTGTCTGTCGACTGGCGGCTGCCGGGCAACGTCGGACGAGTGACATACTGTCGGCTGATGGCTGCCGAATTGACAACGACAACTGTTTCACAGCCTCTGCTGTGTCGACAGGCACTGGTCAATGTCGGATGAAGGGCTCGTCCCGTTTGTGCCGAACTGACGGTTGTTGTCGGTGTGTTTTGGGTCGATGGTCCGGTCGTTGTCGGCTAGTGTTGTTGCCGATAGCTCGGTCGTCGTCGGTTAGTTTTGGGCTGATAGCCCGGCTTGCCAGTGCCAGACGAATGGCATCTGAAGGCCAGAAGCAATATTTCTGCGTGGGCCGCCTCCGCGGCCGGGAGACAACACCTTACACACAATGGTCCCAATAACACTAAATGGTGATACGAACAGAAGGCGACGACGCATGAACACGAACGCACGAACAGAGCAGGATGACGCATGAGTGCGGTGGAGGGCGTCTGAGAACCACGCCCACTGCAGGCGTGGACGGATTCGACCCGCACACGCGATCTCGGCAACCACTGAAGGGAGTGACAGTGCATTTTCACGATCATAGGCTAACTTGCTAAAGGTCAGGTGGGCCGGGCGGTGCCGGTGTGGTGGACGGGCTGGACCGGTGTGGTGGACTAGCTGGACCGGTGTGGTGGACGGGCTGGACCGGTGCGGTGGACGGGCTGGACCGATGCGGTGGACGGGCTGGACCGGTGCGGTGGACGGGCTGGACCGATGCGGTGGACGGGTGGGGCCGGTGTGGTGGACGGGCTGGACCGGTGCGGTGGACGGGCTGGACCGGTGTGGTGGACGGGCTGGACCGGTGTGGTGGACGGGCTGGACCGGTGCGGTGGACGGGCGGGGCCGGTGCGGTGGACGGGTGGGGCCGGTGTGGTGGACGGATGGGACCGGTACGCCCTCCACGTACAGTTTACATTCAACGGTGATCGGATAAGCTAGAGCTGATTTGAAGCAAAAATATAGCCATGGTGCGATTGAAGACACAAAACTATCTTCGTGTTTGAGTTTGAACGCCTAGCTATAGAATCGAAACACCGAGCATCGCTTAAGTCCAGTCCGCCGGTGGTCAGTGAAGGCCGGTCTGCCGGTGGTCAGTGAAGGCCGGTCTGCCGGTGGTCAGTGAAGGCCGGTCTGCCGGTGGTCAGTGAAGGCTGGTCTGCCGGTGGTCATTGAAGGCCGGTCTGCCGGTGGTCAGTGAAGGCCGGTCTGCCGGTGGTCAGTGAAGGCTGGTCTGCTGGTGGTCATTGAAGGCTGGTCTGTCGGTAATCAGTCAAGGCCGGTCTGCTGGTGGTCAGTGAAGGCCGGTCTGTCGGTGGTCAGTGAAGGCCGGTCTGCCGGTGGTCAGTGAAGGTTGGTCTGCCGGTGGTCAGTGAAGGCCGGTCTATCGGTGGTCAGTGAACGCTGGTCTGTCGATAATCAGTGAAGGCCGGTCTGCTGGTGGTCAGTGAAGGCCGGTCTGCCGGTGGTCAGTGAAGGCCGGTCTGCCGGTGGTCATTGAAGGCCGGTCTGCTGGTGGTCATAGAAGGCCGGTCTGCCGATGGTCAGTGAAGGCCGGTCTGCCGGTGGTCAGTGAAGGCTGGTCTGCTGGTGGTCATTGAAGGCCGGTCTGCTGGTGGTCATTGAAGGCCGGTCTGTCGGTGGTCAGTGAAGGCTGGTCTGCTGGTGGTCAGTGAAGGCTGGTCTGTCGGTAATCAGTCAAGGCCGGTCTGCTGGTGGTCAGTGAAGGCTGGTCTGTCGGTAATCAGTCAAGGCCGGTCTGCTGGTGGTCAGTGAAGGCTGGTCTGTCGGTAATCAGTCAAGGCCGGTCTGCTGGTGGTCAGTGAAGGCTGGTCTGTCGGTAATCAGTCAAGGCCGGTCTGCTGGTGGTCAGTGAAGGCTGGTCTGCCGGTGGTCAGTGAAGGCCGGTCTATCGGTGGTCAGTGAACGCTGGTCTGTCGATAATCAGTGAAGGCCGGTCTGCTGGTGGTCAGTGAAGGCTGGTCTGTCGGTAATCAGTCAAGGCCGGTCTGCTGGTGGTCAGTGAAGGCTGGTCTGCCGGTGGTCAGTGAAGGCCGGTCTGCCGGTGGTCAGTGAAGGCCGGTCTGGCGGTGGTCATTGAAGGCCGGTCTGCCGGTGGTCAGTGAAGGCCGGTCTGCCGGTGGTCAGTGAAGGCCGGTCTGCCGGTGGTCAGTGAAGGCCGGTCTGCCGGTGGTCAGTGAAGGCCGGTCTGCCGGTGGTCAGTGAAGGCTGGTCTGCTGGTGGTCATTGAAGGCCGGTCTGCTGGTGGTCAGTGAAGGCCGGTCTGCCGGTGGTCAGTGAAGGCTGGTCTGCCGGTGGTCAGTGAAGGCCGGTCTATCGGTAATCAGTCAAGGCCGGTCTGCCGGTGGTCAGTGAAGGTTGGTCTGCCGGTGGTCAGTGAAGGCCGGTCTATCGGTGGTCAGTGAACGCTGGTCTGTCGATAATCAGTGAAGGCCGGTCTCCCGATGGGCGGTCTGCCGGCGCGCATAACGACGGGAACGATCGTTTGATCGGCGGACGGAATACGAAGCATATCTGCCTTCAGGTTTCTAACATTTTTTTCGCAAGCAATTTATTATTGCTTTGTAAGGATCACAGAGTTGCATGCCTGCCCGTCGTCTTCATTGGAGGGTATAAATAGCATGGAATGCGGGCGTATGTCGCACACTATCTACAATGCAAGGGATGCAAGTCCATCTTTGATCCCATGCGGCTTTGCACCTTAAGCTGGGCTTCGTCTGTTTAATATCCATAATCACTGGCGGCAGAACCTGTTGGCCTCTGGTGCTCGGAGCTTCCTCTTGCGCGAACAAGGTGGAGCTCAGCCCCCTGATGCGGCCAAGAGCATCTTACCGATTTCAATATGTATGCACTCGTTGAGGATCATTTTTTAAAGAGGAAAAACGAATTATACTATCCAGGCTCCTGGCACTTTATGACCCTAAATTTGGAGTTAGTAGTGAACGGATTCCATTATCCCTACGGTATTGGTACCTATAACTCAAAAGGTACCTATGTTCCCAGGGTTTCTGGCCGAATCTTGAGATATAACTTCGCAGTATATTGCTATTGCATTACTGTGATAATGAGAGAACGACAGTCCGCAATATTCATATCCTCCACCATCAAGCCTCCTTCAGTAAGCTTAACGAGCCCATACGTATTGGCAGGAGCACTTCTCAAAGACACCAAAGTTGGAAACGTCTCCTGATGAAGCTTCAATCGGTAAGCCTAAATCGAAATTTCACTAAATCGAAGTTCTTTTACACTTGGCCACAGACGAAAATTCCCAGGATAATAGTGCTTGAGAAGGGTCTGGGTGATAATAATGTGAACAGGTATAACAAAGTAAAAAGGAGTGGACCACCAGAGGGGACATCACGCCCAGAACACGACCCAGGTGCGCCGTGCAGAGCTCACGGGCGGCTTGGTGTCGGCGGGATGGTGCGTTGCGTCAGCGTCGTGTGTCCACTCGACCGTGACGACAGCTCGGTCACGTGACCGGCCGCCCCGCCGTGTCGTCGGCCGGCCGTCAGGTCCGCGCGTCGCGTGACGTCACGCGCACGTGACGTGTCCCGTCACACCGTCGGCCGGCCGGTGGGCGGTGGGGGCGGGGCGGGGCGGGGAGCACGTGGCTGGCCTGACATCACCTGCCAGCGCGGTGATGGAGCGGGCTCGCCCTCGGTGTCGCTGTGCCGAGCCTGCATTGACGGTCGTCCGACACACGTGTCAAAGGCCAGTGACATGACATGGGTGGCATGAGTTGAGGCAACATGACATGCGCTAAGCTGTCCTTACAGCATAGCAACGGGACATGTATGGGCCCCGACGGTCTTGATCTTTCTTTGCTGAACTATCGGAGCTGAACAAATGCAAATTTGTGCTGCAATGAACTATCTGGGAGAACGACAAGCAGTCCCTGACACCTGGCTCGAACGCATCATCATCCCCATAAAGGAACAAGGGTAAGATGCCCCCTGTACCAAATCATCGCCATATCTCACTCACAAACTGTTCTGGCGAAAGCGCCGAAAGAATGGTGAATAGACGCCTACGTCATAAACATAAAACCCTACTAAGTCTATTTCGGGACGGATTTCGTAGTTCTCGTAGTACCGCGAAAATATAAGTCGTTTGGTTTCATACGTACAAAGAGGCTTTGCTATTCACCAGGCCACAGTCGGAGTGTTTTTAGACCTGACTTCAGCATTTAATACCGTCCACCGAGAGACTGTTTTAACAAAGATGCACAAGCTCGGAATACGTGGCAATATCGACAACTTCTGCTCCAATATCCACAACTTCTGCTCCACATACACTTGGTCAAGGCCTTCCCCAGGGTAGTGTGGTGTCTCCAAACCTCTTCCTTATCGCCACAAATGATATTTCTTCTGATGTTACAATTGATTTTCCACCCGTTCACTACTCGATGTTTGCGGATGACTTCGCTCTGTGGTTGTCCCAGCCAACGGTCGGCGAATTGTTCACCATCTTGCAAGGAGCTTTGGACCGTTGTGTTGGTTAGTGTAAGAAGTAGGGCTTTTAAATATTGTACCTAAATATGCAACCGTGATATTTAAGCGCGGTCACAGGCTTCGCGAGACGTGCCTTTTAAATCTGCAAAATCGACAAATACCCATGGTTAGTTATCACGCTATACAGCGGTCCAACTTTTAAAAAGTATATAGAAGATGTACGGACTCGTTGTCTGTCCCATGTACATATTCAAGTGTCTTTCAGGCAGATACTGGGGCTCTGATCACAAAACCTTAACCACCTTTACATCTTCTTAACTGGGTCAATCCTCGAATAAAACTGTTTTATTTTTCCTTTCGCATGCCCTTCCATGGGAAATCGCCTTCAAACTGCCCAATCTTATCATTTTAACTGGGCATTCAGAACCACCTCAATTTCGGCTCTCCAAGCTGATGCCAATTTACCCGTACTATCAGATCATCATATATTTGTTGCTCTTAAACACTATTGCGGGGTCAAGAGCACTTACAGTGACTCTTTTCGTGCAGCCAGCATGTCCAGTGATGTGTGTAATCGACTAACACCTCACAATCGCTGAACACAATTACCAGTACCATTAAACAAGCTTCGGATATTCTGGATACGTCCTTCTTGTCAATTGCAAACAAACTCCCTATACTTCATTTCTGGCTGCATAGCGTAGCTTCCATGTATTTCCTTATCAATTGTAATAAGTCCCAGGTTACTGACGCAGAAGTAGTCGGTGCCTTGTGGGAATATAAAAGCACCTACATAAATTATGAGCACTTTTATACGGATGGGTCACGCAGTGGTACAGAGGTGGGTGCTGCAGCTGCAAGCACCAACTATCGTTTTTCGACCAAGCTTCCCGATTACACTAGTGTTTTCGGCCAAAAGGTTAGCGATAGTAAACGTCCTCTGCCATATCCAAAATACAAAAGTACAACAGTGTGTCATTTGCACTGATTCAAAATCATCTTTACAGGCTCTCCAACGCATCGAAAATAGCAAAGATTCCGGTGTGTATGATATTATCAGCATCTCTCATTCATTGCTTCCTACCCAAAACATAATTGTCTATGCATTCCGAGTCATACTGTACTTTCAGGGAATGTAGAAGCTGACCTTCTGGCAACCGTAGCAGCAGAATTTCCACTGGCTCAGAATCTTTTCCCGATCCTTTCTGACGCATGGCACCTAGCAAAGATATTTTTATATTTATACCCAAGTCAAACGGCAACACAATCAGGCTAGTCACTTCCATGTTTAAGGAGTAGCACCTGAAACATAGTCATAGGACAAACAGTGACCTAAACATAGTCACCTCCTTAAACATAGTCCTTAAACATACCCTCACCAATTGGGCTACGCGCAATAAAAATACATCAGGGTGCTCCTTCGTCACGTGCCACTCAGCAGAGGAGCTTCATCAGGAGTAGCCCATCAGCAGCTAGCGGCCCGTCATCAGCACCGTCTTCTGTGAGTGACCGTGTCTATTCGTGGCACCGCTCGTCTAGCGCCGAAAAGGCAGGAAAACTTCCAGACTTCCAGCAGGACACGTGCTCATAACCGGTGCGGTCCAGACCGATGGTATTTGCGGGTGAGCCAGCGATGCAGCCGGGCTCGACGGCGTCTCTCCGGGACGAGATGAGCAACGACGACGTCGGCTCTGCACGGGCAAATTGGTAATATAATTTCGTGGCGAGTCCTGAGGGGTGCCACACGGTGTCTGATTCGGTGTTGCCCGCATATACAGATGCCAGCGAAGTTGGGGAAAGCTCTTCGGTCGTCTCGGGCAGACCACGAGCGCGCTGCGCTGCTCAGAAGGCACCATGCACGACTTTACGGTTACGTTCGTGGAGCTGGAGGAACTTTTTGATGACAAGAATCACAGCCATGACATCCACGGTCTAGCCTGGTTTACTAGGTTATTGAGAAACTTATGCTTTGAAACAGCACGCCCGACGTCTACCTTCAACAAGCTTCGTGTCATATCAAAACTCACAATTTGCCATGTCAAGACCAGTTGTTCCATTTCAGCGGACGATGTACACATCAAGCTTGTAATTCTTAATTGGAACGAGCCGCTCCAGGATTATTTCTTCATTTCGAAATCGCAGTTCAGCAGTGTGGTATTGAATTTCGCAGGATTCGCGGAAAGCTGTAAAAGATGGATCAGATTGAATTGGACGAGCTCGTGAAGGCCGTGCGTGACTGTTGAGATTCTGTCGGTGTCGGACACGGATGGCGGTGTCGGCGACCGAGACCGGAACTGAGACCTGAGACCGAGCCCGGAGCCGAGGAGGAGACTGCGGCAGAAATTGAAATAGACTTGTGCTCGGCTCAAATGTTTTGAGTCGACTCGCATGTGAGTCATAGATCTTGAGATCTGATTCGACTCGCGACTCAAACAGACTGACAGACATGTGAATCGATT
This sequence comes from Imbricaverruca yamaguchii, assembly GCA_034440575.1. NCBI lineage: Eukaryota > Metazoa > Arthropoda > Thecostraca > Neoverrucidae > Imbricaverruca > Imbricaverruca yamaguchii. The sequence continues at coordinate 1,901,192 of JAOTOL010001660.1, forward strand.
CACATCCGACTCAGTGGTATCAGACTCATGAGCTATATGATTAAATGTACACTGCCCACACATTATATTTGAATGATTGACTCATGATTCGACTCCTTAAAAAATGTGATTCAACTCACGACTCAAGATCTATTTTGGGAAAAAGAATCGATTCAACTCGCGACTCATCCAAAAACGATTGATTCATGAGTCGATTCTCGATTCAACTCGATTCGAGCACAAGTATGGATGGAGACGGGAGTCGAGTCGCAAACCGAGCCCGATATTGAGATCGAGACAGAACTCAAAACTAGACCCGTGACCAAGGCTGAGAACGAGGCAGAGACAAGGGCCGAGACGGAGTTGCGAAACCGAAAGTAAAACTGTGACTGAGACCGCTGGGAAAGTCCAAAGCCAAAATCGAGACTGGTGCTGAGACTGTGACCGAGACTAAGAACGAAGCAGGGACAAAAGCCAAGACGGAGACGGAGATAGACTAAGACCGATTCTGAACTGAGAACCGAGACCGAGACAAAACCAGCATAAGCCGAGATTGGACCTCAAGAGGACAAGAGAAACGTGACGAAGATCAAGATCTGGTCGAGTTCGGGACCAGGACCGAGACAGACCAACATCCAGATGGAGAATGAGATTTGGACCAAAATTGATGCGAACTTTGAGACTGAAACCAGAAACGGAGCAGAAACGAATGCCAAAGACTGAGACAAGAATCATAATCGATACAATTTATACTGAAAAGGAACATATTCGTATTGGATAGTGGATTGACTCTCCATCTTTTGCTTTAAAAATGGAATTGTATGCAACAAAACAACATAGTCAGATTTCCGTGCACTTTGCAAGCACAGTCATACATCATAAAATGTTCAAATTAGCTGATGCCATTTTAAGCTAAGTTGTCTTAAAAATCTGCAGAGCCACTGAACTAGAATTGCATTGTTATGCCGATGTTTGCACACAACGTCAATGGCAAAAGCACGAGCGTATGGGGCTTGAACTGGATTAATTCCATTCTGTCAATTTGCTGCCATTGCCAAACTTCACACAATTAAGTCGAGTAAACAGGAATGACAGTTATCACTCAGATTGTGGACGTACAAACTGCAATGACCTTCATCAGACCACCAATCACACCATGAGCTTGATGCTTCCCTAGGTGCATACATGCCCAATGTCCGCATATTCAGTTCTGATATGGCGTACCCACTTTCAACATGAACCAACAAGAGCCACACGTGGGCCAGATATATCTGCCAGCTTGTGCTAACGTGCTATAATAAAGTAAACAAGAAGCTGCAAGCTCACTATTATAATTGCTATTATTGAAGAATACAATAGGTACTAAGCCATGGCTTACACGACTTTCTAAAAGAGCCCTCTACAATCATACAATCCAATGTCACATGTGTGGAATAATGTAATAGACACTAGTGCGCATGAAATGCCACAGGTCGTGATGGGCATTCTTCAGAACATCCAAAACCGTAACAACCAAAGCTAAAAAGTTCAGTTGCAAAAATTCCAGAATCCCAACGTCCAACTATGTGGTCCCGGTTGACAAATATGACAGATGAGACATTTGTGGTGCAAATGCGCGCGAGGTATTTAATCCGGTGATCAAACTCATGTGATGTCGCACCGCTTCGAATTTTTTAAACAAACATTTTGTAGCTTTATGATTATGTGGCATAACTTCAGCTAAGCCAAGATTTGGGCCCTGTGAATATGACTGACGATGATGAAGCGGATGGAAGTCGGTCGCTTCTTGCTCTTGTTCAGATTTTGGACATTTGGACGCATGGACGATGAGTGAACAAGAGTGGATGATGGATGGTGCTGCATGGTTCGTAGGTACAAAAGTGCGTCTTCCGACGTTGGCGGACATTGGGAGTCCGAAGAAGCAAAACCGGATGTGGGGGAGGAGGCACTGCGGACGGCGGCACCTTACCCTTTCTTCAATTCAGCATTTAACATTTACCATGGTAACGAGCTTGATTTGCCTTTAAGGCAATTCCTACATCCATGGAAATTATTTTTCCGATGCAGTGTTTGTGAATGTGGTGAGCATGATGTAGCCATTCACTTCCTCTGCAAATATATACTTCTCTTTTGGGATGAAGAATAACATTAGAAAGGGACATGGAGTTGGGTTAAATATAAAAAAATTCAAGGACAGAAAATGTAACATAGCCGAACCTAACCTAACCTAACATTCAAGAAAGAACTATTAAACATTGAAAATTGTCAGCGTTTTATTTTTAATTCAGCTTAAAAATCGTACCTAGCCTTGACCTAGCCTAATCGATTTCCGAAGAAAAACTTCTTTGTTTTGGTGAGAAATGTTACCCAAATTTGAAATTTTTCACAACTTAAAAGAATGTCATAACTAAACCCAATCCCATTACTTGCTTCATGGAGATAAAATGTGTACAAAATTTGTTCTTAAATACCTAACGTCGTGATGCTGCTAATGATTTGAAATAGTCTACTCAGAAACCAGAGGAGTGATTTTGCACGATCTAGGGGGGCAACTTGCCTCAATAATGATTGGGGCACTTGGATGTGCGCCTTTTTCATCAGGAGCTGGCACACCTTTTTATACTAGCTGCTGCACAGGATGTTTCTCCAGCTATATGCTGCATGAGAGCCTTGCACATATTGCTTCGCAAGGACAACAACATTTTGTGCTGCCATATTTTCAGGAATGGAATCCTGAACTGATGGTACCATTTCTCCAGTTACCAATTTGCAGGCCATCTACATAATTGATGTTAACAGACAAAATAAATGCATAGAAACTCATACGCCAGTATGTGGTCAAATATATGCTTTTTTATGCATTCTGATATTATTTGAATTTGTTGCACATTTGATTGGAAAATGTGAAATTTCCATTATGGAAGCAGGTGAAGTTAAAGTAACAATTTCTCAATAAGTAGTCAGATGACCAACAATGCATTAAATTCAATCAAATAATGTTCAAAAACACCAAGTGGCCCACTCTTTTTTCAAGTCTAAAAATTCTGCAGTGCTTTCTTGAATCGTGCTTGCAGTGGATGAAATAAATGCATTGTTGACAATTGTAATACGCTGATGTACATACCCTTAAATGGACATTTGTAAGGTTCTAGTGTTTGCATGCAAAATGGGGCTCACTATTCTTAATAGCATGGGAAGTGAGATGACGTATATAATGGTTCATTTATGGGCAAAATGTTATGCAATATATTCCCTGCATTGCTGTTAATTTATATATCAGTACGCTTGCAACTTCACTTATTAGTTACTTCATGCCATTTCCATTGGAGGCTAAAGGCTATATCATAACTTTACTTCTACATCACATACATCACAGGAACTAAGCTAGATTCCACTGCTGACTAAGGACTCCATAAAGGTAAATTAATCAGAGTGTTTCTACGTTGCCTGTATTGCAATTGTGAATAGAAAAAGTCTCTTTTGAATCATATGGTATGCCCTTCACGGTGCTGCTTCATCCACCCCCAACTCCAACCTTGACGGCACTTCGGAAGCTCATCCATCGCCAAAGCAGCATGTGGAAGAAGGTATGTATTTTGCAGTAAGTACCATGATCTGAATGCCATGGTATATATGCTGCCCAGCAGTCTATCCTTGCCTATCCTTGTACTAGATGTTTGATATTCCTCAACTGTTCGGAGGACTTGTGAGTTGAAATCACGTGTGAGTGATGAAACATAAAAATATTCCTGGATGTTTGTGATGCAGCATTGCATGGGATGACATAATCTGGCCTGTTGATGATCCTGTTCCGCTACAGTGGATATTGTGCTCCGCGGGCCCGGCCCGCCACAGTGGACGGTGTGTACTCCACGGCCATAGTCCACCACAGTGGACGGTGTGCACTCCACGGCCCTGGCCCGTCATAGTGGACGGTGTGCTCCTCAGCTCTCGTCCGCCACAGTAGACGGTGTGTACTCCACGGCCCTAGTCCGTCATAGTGGACGGTGTGTACCCACGGCCCTGACCCGTCATAGTGGACGGTGTGTACCACGGCCCTGGCCCGTCATAGTGGACGGTGTGCTCCTCGGCTCTCGTCCGCCACAGTAGACGGTGTGCCACGTGGCCCTGGTTCGCCCCAGTGGACGGCAGGGTCGGAAGAAACGGGCTTTTCTGTTATTTTGTTTGCCATCCATAGCATTATCCTCTTCACAAAATTACCACGGCCGACACAAATCCGACACCGCAGTGCTACAGAGCCACGGCCGACACTGACGGTCGCGCGGTACCGCATGAAGACGTGCACTGCTACGGGAGCCGAGACCAACTGAGACCAGTTTTTAGGCAGGAGCCACGGGACGTCTCTTGTTGGGGTACACAGCGACAGTGACTCATCTGCCAGCGAGTGGAAGTGCGCCGATTGAGCGGCTCCAGATGCTCTGACAGACGAGCTGTCAGGGATGAGCTGTCAGAGACGAACTGTCAAGAATGAGCTGTCAGAGACGAGCCGTAAGAGATAAGTTGTCAAAGATGAGCTCTTTGATATCAGCTACCAGAGGCAAGCTGTCAGAAACGAGCCGTCAGAGACGAGCTGTCAAGGATGAGCTGTCGGAGATGAGTTTTCAGAGATGAGCTGTCAAAGATGGGCTGTCAGAGATGACCTCTCAGAGATGAGCTGTCAGAGATGAGCTCTCACTTGTGGAGCCTCCTCGAACACAACTTGTGGGTCCCCCTGGCCGAAGCCAATTCAACGCTCGAGCATACTGTTGCATTTTGTTGCTGCTCTCCTTCGCTGTTGTCTTTAGCTGTTGCTCGCTGTTGAGCCGACTGTACACTCGGGAATCACCGAGAGAAGAGATGCCCATCCATATTGCTGGGAAATATACACCATACGCAAACAGGCTCGAAGCTGCAAAGTGCAGCAGCGAGAGAGAGAGAGAGGGAGTGAGTGAGAGGGACAGAGAGAGAGAGAGTGAGAGAGAGCATGATCTCCAAGTAGCTGGCAGGTAGTGCGTGAATTTATAAGTGAAGTGTCTTAAGTGAGTAATTATTAGGCGAATAAGTGAGTGAGGAAATGAGCGATACAGGCGACAGTGACAGTGGCAGTGAGACTCAGAGTGCGATAATGTGAGGAGAGAGGCCAGCGAGGTCGAGGAAATAGCCGCCGAGCCCAAACGGTGTCATACCATTCCCGCCATGGGGAGGCTTTGTTTCGGCTGCGCTCGGCTGCCTCCATCCAGCGGCACCATCTTCTCCGCCTCATCTGGCCTGATTGAGACCGTGTCTGTTTGCCCAGCAAGTCATCATTTCCCGGCCGACTCTGATTAGATGGACGCCGTTCATATGACACCGGCCGCGTGGGTCTGACCGCCCCGCCGCCGCTGCTGCTGCTGCTGCTGCTGCTGCTGCTGCTGCTGCTGCTGCTGCTGCTGCTGCTACTGCTGCTGCTGCTGCTGCTGCCGTCCGCCGCACCGGCCGCTGGTCTGCCGCCCCGCTGCCGCTGCTGCCGCTGCTGCTGCTGCTGCTGCTGCTGCTGCTGCGTCCGCCGTTCATGTGCCGGCCGTGTCTGCAGCCGCTGCTGCTGCTGCCGCTGCTGCTGCTGCTGCTGCTGTTTGACGGTCTGCCTACTGCCGCCGGGCATGGAGCGACGCACTGTGGCTCCGGAGGTAGCCATGTCACGCCCGTCGACAATGCCCAGACTGCCAAACGATTAAGCTGCGCCCATTATCCGACCACGACACTCCTTGCAGAAATCAAAGCTTGAAAATGTGGAGTGCTTGGGTGTTGCTACCCCGTCTGGTGTTGGGTCGCAACAAACACACTATGTATGTATTGTTTTACGTATGTGTTCCCGGTCAGGCCAGACTCAGTGAGATCGAAGGTCCCCAAATTGCTTATTTTGGTGCACTGACCCTCCACTAGAGGGCCACTGGCGTCGCCGCTCTGGCAGTGGACTTATGAAGGAACACCACCTGAGTGGGCTTGCTATGATTAATGTTATATTCTAGCTCCTACCGAAGGTGCAAGGAGTTTCCAGTGGTCAAGTTTGAACATCAAAACAAGCCCTCTTGTGTGTAGTTCATTTTATCATCAAATCATTTTACCCTCAAAGTGAAATGGAGGCAAATGGTCATTCAACTTCCTGTAATAAAATATATCATGCAAATTTTGTATAATGTGCTCACAATTTCCAATGTTCTTAACTAAACCATAATCGGATGTGCTACATATTGATATCTCCTTCGATAGCTTCCACGAAGTTTTAATTCTGTTATCTTTGCACTCAATTCCAGAATGTGTGCACCATTGTCACATTTAATCTATTTAGATTATATGTCAGATCTTCTATATTAGCGACTTAATACCTAATGGTCCGAAATAAACCAGCGTAAAATCAGCTTCCTTCTTATGCCATACTCAGATATTTCTATAGATATCCCAAAGTCATTTTTCGCTGCTGTCAGGCATTGTTGAACATGAAGCCGTCAGGCATCGTTGAAGCTCTGACATGGCCTGAACGCGTCAAGCGTCGACATTTACTGCCCTGTGGGCCCGTAGAACCACCGAACGGCGGCACGGCAAGAACAATTCCATCCTTGATCAATATCAAGCAACATCGGCTCTGCCACGCCAAAATAGTGTAGGAGAAATTCACGGTTGTAGATGCATTCTTTCTATTCAACGCCCATGTGCGTCATGTTCTTAAGCGATATTGAGGGAACCAGTCGGCCTCAACTTCAATACGGTCGAAAATCATGCCAGGCGCATCGCTGATCGTTTGAAATATGAACATATGCCTATGAATTTGACATTGGGGCCCATTAACGTTCAGGGGATGGTTTCGCATTCCGCCATATCCTCAGAGGCGATGGATCGCTGGCGAGGCGCGGACGAGTTGTCAATGCCAGTGCAAGGTATTATGCTAAGAGTGAGCTTCTCAAACATTTCGGAGGAACACAATTTTGGATGCATTTAGGTAGCAGGTTTTTCCCATAAGGTTATGAACAATCGAAAACACAGTTATATAATTACTTAATACAACGAAGAATGGCTCTTAAGTGCTCCTGGGTTTTAGACATTGCGTGAGACTCCTGACGATGGCCCCTGGCCGAAACGTTGAGTAATATAGCATAATCCCTAACGTTACTTTTGATGTAAACTCAGTACCTCCTGGTATATTGAGGGTCGCACATTTCGTATCACGCAATGTTATATAATTACGTCGGGAAAAAGCATGTTCGCGGCCATAACGTATACACCATTGCCAGAATCGCGCTCACCTATTCACAGCAGGAGTCGAAGCCCAAAATAATCTTGAGATCATTTTCATCGAAATATAAGAGATGTCAGTATCGGGCAGCAGTCGATTAGTGGTAGAATGCATCAGCTGGCGAACGAATCGCACCGGCGCAGACATTGAGAATGAAGCTAGCAAGACATTGGCGAGCGGATTCTATCATAATGCCTTATGCGGATGAACGTGATGTGCTGCACACTGCGTGCCCTTAGTGTAAGCAGTTCGTTGTACTGTTGTTGGGATTTGGTGGCGCATAGCCTGCATTGGTCCTGTATCACCAGTGAAAATATGAAAAAAAAAGTCGTGAATTGAAGTGCCACTCACAATGCAAGCTAAAGTTTTCCTGATGAAAACGGATGCTTCGGATGTATTTGTTGTATTGGACGGCGCATCGTCCGTAAAATGGTATAGCTTTTTAAACTGAAGTTTCAGGACTTGCAGGCTGCATCATCTCCTTCTACCTGAAAAGCGTACACATACATAGACCGTTATATGTTGGGTGATGTCTCCAATAACAGTGACGTTTGGCGGTGGCTGTTTCATCGGCGACTACGGTACATAAGACGAATGGCTGAGCGGTCGAACAGCACCCCAGCACCCCTGCACAGCACCGTGAACCGCAGCGAAATAGTTTTCGGAAATTCACCCATGTTCATCGGGGGACGAGTAGTCTAGGGGTAAGTCCCCGTCTCACAATCGAAAGATTGTGGGTTCGAGTCTTACCTGTCGCTACTCTTCGCCCGCGACTAATCGGCGTAAGAGATTGGCGACGCTACATGGCTCAACGGTCGACATGCCGTAAAGCCAATAACTACCACCACCCCATGCTCATCGCCTCATCCGGTAAAAGTCTATCGGTAGACTCTCGGGGTAGCTGGGCGTCGCAGCGTCGCCATGTCAGATAAGCAACGGCCCTAGTCACACCATCAATGAGTTCATCAGCGCTCTGACACGTGGAGTCGACCCGACACGTGGAGCCACACTGTGGCTCGACCCTCTGCGCTGTCGCCAGCGACTAACGCCCAGGGGAGAGCGACTGGCCGCCTGTTCCACGTGACCCGGACACCGCCGCGGGCGCCGTCCGACGGCCGCCGCCTCGCCCAGCGCGCCGTCCAACGGCCGCCGACTCGCCCAGGTCGGCGAGTCGGCGGCCGTTTTCATTTCCATCCCACCACCATCTTCATTTCTCCGTCTATATTATCCTTACCTACTACTGGAATGAAATCTCAATACAAATCCATTTCCGATTTCACTTCCACTTCCATCCTCCCTCGAGTCCAATTTCTATCTACATCACCATCTCTGTTGCCATCTCCATGCCGGTATTCATCTCGGTGGCGGTCTTCATTTCCGTGCAGTGTTTTGTTTTTTACAGGCCGTCCGGCCACGTCGGCGACCGTGTCCATTTGATCAAATTACACTGATTGCCGCGGCGCGACTGACCCACATGCTCTCCGGCCGCTTTCGCCTGTTGCCCTCCAGCGCCGGGTCGCCGGGTCGCCGGGTCGCCGGGTCGCCGGGTCGCCGACCACGTGTAGCCGCGGGGCAGCGGCAGCTACCCAGCGGCAGGGAGCATGTAGCTGGTGTATGGAGCACGTAGTTGGTGTAGGGAGCATGCAGCTGGTGTAGGGAGCATGTAGCTGGTGTAGGGAGCATGCAGCTGGTGTAGAGAGCATGTAGCTGGTGTAGGGAGCATGTAGCTGCGGCAGGGAGCATGCAGCTGCGGCAGGGAGCATGCAGCTGCAGTCCAGCGGCAGGGAGCATGCGGAAGGGAGCATGTAGCTGGAGTAGGGAGCACGTAGCGGCAGGGAGCATGTAGCGGCAGGGAGCATGTAGCTGCAGGGGACTTGTATCCGCCGAGATCACGTAGCCGTGGGATGACTGCCGTCACCGGACTTGTGTAGCAGCCGGGTGTGTGTAGCAGCCGGACTTGTGTAGCAGCCGGGTGTGTGTAGCCGCCGGGTGTGTGTAGCAGCCGGGTGTGTGTAGCAGCCGGGTGTGTGTAGCAGCCGGGTGTGTGTAGCAGCCGGGTGTGTGTAGCAGCCGGGTGTGTGTAGCAGCCGGGTGTGTGTAGCAGCCGGGTGTGTGTAGCAGCCGGGTGTGTGTACCAGCCGGGTGTGTGTAGCAGCCGGGTGTGTGTAGCAGCCGGGTGTGTGTAGCAGCCGGACTTGTGTAGCAGCCGGGTGTGTGTAGCCGCAGGGACTGGCTTTCGGATTTTGGTAGCAGCATGGAACGTGTAGCCACCAGGTTCGTGTAGCGACATGGAACTGTAGCCACCAGGTTCGTGTAGGCACAGGGATCGTGTAGCAGTGGAATGTGTAGCTGCGGGGACCTGCAGCAGTCAGATGCTCGGACTGTCCAGCAGCCACGCTGCAGCGGCTGCAACGTTGGTGCCAACTGCAAATGTCCTGAGCGACGGCTGCAGCGCTGGTATCAGCTGAAAATGTCCTGAGTAGTGGCTGCAGCGCTGATACCAGCTGAAAATGTTCTGAGTGGGGTGGTGATCGTATCGCCGGGCATGGCCGGGCCAATACGAGACGCGACCAATTACGAAACGCAACCTTCAAACGCCATGCTGGGTCAATGGGGTGTTGGAGAGCACTGGCATGCGTGGCACGTGCTGACCGTGCCGAATTAAACTGCATGTGCCCCAGTTGCATCCAGACGGTGGGGACGATTCGATCGCCATCAATTTTCGTCCCGCTTTGGTGAAATGATGCAACCGGAAAATTGTACCACTCTACCTTTATTGTAATCATATATGGGATAACACATGAATACCAATAATAATAATAAGAACAAAAATCATAATATGGTATTCAAAGCAATAATACGAACACGACGAAGAAGAATAATTTTGATAGTAATGATATTATGTAAATGGGGACAGTAAAAAGTTCTTTAGTTTCTACAAGCTGAGTAAAGTTTCTAGCACAATTGGTCCACTGGAAGTAAACGGGACTACATTGGGTGAGGATAGTGAGATGGTTGAGGAGCTGAGCAAGCAGTTCAAATCAGTGTTTACATTGGAAGATATGACCAATCTGCCGACCGTACACCATAGTTCAGTGACATGGGATCTGACAAATGATGTTGACTTCATTGATAGTGATGTTGTTTACAATCATATCAGGAAAATAAAGCCAAATAAGGCAGCAGGTCCTGATGAAATTTATGCTAGGGTGTTGCGGGAAACTGAAAAGGAACTGGCATTTCCACTTAGTATAATATTTTGTAGATCAGTTTCACATAATGAAATTCCAACCGATTGGAAAAGGGCAAATGTAGTTCCTATTTTCAAGAAAGGAGAAAGAGGGAAAGTTGAAAACTATAGGCCAATAAGTCTCACATCCCTAGTCTGCAAGGTACTCGAATCAATTATCAAGGATAGAATAGTTAGTTATCTGGAAGGTAGCATATTGATTCAAGATACTCAACATGGGTTTAGAAAAGGACGATCGTGTCTCACAAACCTCTTGGACTTTTTGAACTTCGCCACAGAACAATTTGACAGGGAGATCAGGTTGATGTAGCATATCTTGACTTTAGTAAGGCCTTTGACAAGGTACCCCATAAACGGTTAATGATACAGCTTCAGTCCCATGGTATTGCAGGTAGCATCTTAAAATGGATAGAGTTGTGGCTTTCAGATAGACAGCAAAAAGTGATGCTAAATGGTACAAAGTCATCATGGCAAAATGTTCTTAGTGGAGTCCCCCAGGGGTCAGTACTAGGGCCATTACTGTTCATTATATTTGTAAATAACATTGAAAGTGGCCTAAGCAGTAAAGTTTTGAAATTTGCGGATGATTTGAAGGTCTTTAAGGCAATAACAGGTCAGGATGAGCATATCTCGCTGCAAAAAGACTTAGACGAACTTGTGAAGTGGTCCGAAGAATGGCAAATGAAATTTAATTTTGATAAGTGCAAAATCATGCATGTAGGTAAGCAGCATATGAAGGCTCCATACTTGATGGATGGCCAAGTGCTATCAGTGACTCAACAGGAGAAGGATTTAGGTGTTATTCTAAACACAAAACTGAGGGCATCAGAACAGACCAAGGAAGCCAGGAAGAAGGCACTGAGAATGCTCGGGGCAATAAATAGGAATGTATCATACAGAAGTGAGGAAGTGATCAGGAAGCTTTACTGTGCATACATCAGGCCACATTTGGAATACTGCATCCAAGCTTGGTCTCCTAGCTATGAAAAAGATTGTTGGCTTTTAGAGAGAGTACAAAAGAGGGCTACAATAATGGTAAATGGCATAAGCAACCTGGCATATGAGGAAAGATTAAAGAAATTGAATATGTTTTCACTTAGATATAGAAGGCTGAGAGGAGATCTCATCGAGGTCTTTAAATTTGTCAATGGTCTGGATAGGGGATACCTTGGGGAAATCTTTGAATTTAACAGAAATGATGCAATTAGAGGTCATAAATTCAAAATTAAAGTTAACCACAGCAGAACAAGGTTAAGGCAAACTTTCTTCACCAACAGGGTAGTGGAATACTGGAACCAGCTGCCAGAAACATCGTCAGTAGCAACACATTGAACATCTTTAAAAACAGCATAGACAATCATTATAAGAATAGAGGGCTTGCTTTTCAGTATTACAGGGAGGGCTCATTGACAGATTTGGTGGGCAACTGGTTCAGTGTACAGAGTGCAACCAAGAAGGGCCCTTGTGGCTCATAGTTGCACTACTCTTTTATGTCTTTATGTCTTTATATTAATAACAAATGCAATACTAATAAGGATAATACTAATGATAATGCTAATAATAATACAAAAAAGAATTGTACTCACCATGATAATAATACTAATAGTAATGGCACTATTATTAATAACACTACTGCTACGACTACTACTAATAATACTAATCATAATAGGTTTTTATGTATAATTGAATAAAAGACAATACTTGTTCAGAGAAGGAATCTTAATAATCATTGCGAAAATGCATAATGACACTTCATCGTCAATATCCCTGGAGGAGCCCACCGCACTGGCCACAGCATCTTTCCACAAAGTTCACCACGCCTTACCACACCGACCACCACATCCCATCACACCGGTCACAGCATCCCACCACACTGTTCACCACGTCCTGCCACATTGAACACCACGTCTCACCATCATGCCACCGACCATATCCCACTGCACTGACCACCACACCCCACCACTGTCCACCACATCCCACCATAATGACCACCACATCCCACCATAATGGCCACCACATCCCAACATAATGACCACCACCTCCCATCATAATGACCACCACATCCCACCATAATGACCACCACATCCCACCATAATGACTACCACATCCCACCATAATGACCACCACATCCCACCATAATGAACACCACATCCCACCATAATAACCACCACATCTCACCATAATGACCACCACATCCCACCATAATGACCACTACATCCCACCATAATGACCATCACTTCCCACCGTAATGACCACCACATCCCACCACACCGGCTGCCACATCCCACCATTATGACCACCACATCCCACCATAATGACCACCACATCCCATCATAATGACCACTACACACCATCACACTGGCCACTACATACCACCACACCGGCTGCCACATCCCACCACGTTGAACATCATACTGGACCGCACTGATCACCACATCACACCACAGCTGCATGACGTGTTTGCTGGTGGCATGTAGTGGTCAGTGGGAGGTAGTCATCAGTGGTCATGCAGTGGTCGGTGGGAGGTGTTCACCACTGGTATGCAGTGGTTGGCGGGAGGTGTTCACCACTGGTATGCAGTGGTCGGTGTGAGGTGTTGACCACTGGTATGCAGTGGTCGGTGGGAGGTGTTCACCAGTGGTATGCAGTGGTCGGTGGGAGGTGTTACATTGGTCATGCAGTGGTCGGTGAGAGGTAGTCATCAGTGGTATGCAGTGGTCGGTGGGAGGTGTTCACCACTGGTATGCAGTGGTCGGTGGGAGGTGTTCACCATTGGTATGCAGTGGTCGGTGGGAGGTGTTCACCACTGGTATGCAGTGGTCGGTGGGGAGGTGTTCACCAGTGGTCATGCAGTGGTCGGTGGGAGGTGTTCACCAGTGGTCATGCAGTGGTTGGCGGGAGGTGTTCACCACTGGTATGCAGTGGTCGGTGTGAGGTAGTCATCAGTGGTATGCAGTGGTCGGTGGGAGGTGTTCACCACTGGTATGCAGTGGTCGGTGGGAGGTGTTCACCATTGGTATGCAGTGGTCGGTGGGAGGTGTTCACCACTGGTATGCAGTGGTCGGTGGGAGGTGTTCACCAGTGGTCATGCAGTGGTCGGTGGGAGGTGTTCACCACTGGTATGCAGTGGTCGGTGGGAGGTGTTCACCACTGGTATGCAGTGGTCGGTGGGAGGTGTTCACCACTGGTATGCAGTGGTCGGTGGGAGGTGTTCACCACTGGTATGCAGTGGTCGGTGGGAGGTGTTCACCATTGGTATGCAGTGGTCGGTGGGAGGTGTTCACCATGGTATGCAGTGGTCGGTGGGAGGTGTTCACCATTGGTATGCAGTGGTCGGTGGGAGGTGTTCACCACTGGTATGCAGTGGTCGGTGGGAGGTGTTCACCAGTGGTCATGCAGTGGTCGGTGGGAGGTGTTCACCACTGGTATGCATGGTCGGTGGGAGGTGTTGACCACTGGTATGCAGTGGTCGGTGGGGTGTTCACCATGGTATGCGTGGTCGGTGGGAGGTGTTCCCATTGGTTGCGTGGTCGGTGGGAGGTGTTCCACTGGTTGCAGGGTCGGTGGGAGGTGTCACCAGTGGTCATGCAGTGGTCGGCGGGAGGTGTTCACCACTGGTTGCGTGGTCGGTGGGGTGTCATGTGGTTGGTGGTGGTGGGGGTGTTCCGTGGTTGGTGGGGGGGGTGGTGGTATGCAGTGGTCGGTGTGAGGTAGTCATCAGTGGTATGCAGTGGTCGGTGGGAGGTGTTCACCACTGGTATGCAGTGGTTGGTGGGAGGTGTTCACCATTGGTATGCAGTGGTCGACGCGGCACGTGCAGCAGCCACACGCGGTAGTCGGTGGGGTCTGCTGGCCGGCGGAATGCAGTGGTCGGCTGGGCAACCTGGTCAGCAGCATTCAGTGGCCAGTGGTCAGTGAAATGTGACGGCCAGCGGAATGGATTTATCGGTTGAGCGGCTTGATCAGGAGCATGCCGTGGTCAGTGAGATGTGGAGAGTAAACGACTGCGGTGTTCGGCGGGATGCACTGACTAGCATAATACAGCGCTACTCGGCGGTCTGTCAGCACCTGACCGCCACTGTCGGATCCTGCCGGTGCGGCGTCCCCCCCCCCCACCACCGTCACCGCCATACCTGCGCCGGGTAAGTTACCGCGTGGACACGCCGTTTAATGGCGGCTGGTTGCCTTTGTGGCGGCAGTATGTACGTCGGTCTGACAATGAACCCGCTGCCGCCCGGCGGGGCAGGGGTCGAGCCGCTAGCCGCCCGATCAGGCGAGACGTGCCAACAGGGCCGCCGGCCGCCCACAGGAGGGAATTACCCATCCAGACACGACCCACTCGTAAAACTCACCCGAACTAGTGCTGTGATAATGGGATGGGCAATTTGTCGCGGCGGTCCGGTACTGTTCGGGTGAGACATGGGGTGAAGCGGGCCCGGAGAACGGTTGTCACTGGATCGGACCGGGAGGAGGGGAGGGGCAGGGGAAGGTGAGACATGGGGTCGGGGATAGCCGGGCAGCGGTGGCCACTGGATCAGCCCAGTAGCGGTGGCCAGTTGTCCAGGTGAGATATGGTGTCAGGGCGGGGTGACCACGGCGGCCAGCCCGGTCAGGGTCAGGTGACGGCCAGCCCGGTCACGGCCAGCCCGGTCACAGTCAGCCCGGTCACGGTCAGATCACAGTCAGTCCGGTCATAGTCAACCCAGTCACGGCCAGCCCGGTCACGGTCAGCCCGATCACGGCCAGCCCGGTCACGGCCAGCCCGGTCATAGTCAGCCCGGTCATAGTCAGCCCAGCCACGGCCAGCCCAGTCACGGTCAGCCCGGTCACGGTCAGCCCGGTCACGGCCAGCCCGGTCACGGCCAGCCCGGTCACGGCCAGGTCACGGCCAGGTCACGGCCAGCCCAGTCACGGCCAGCCCAGTCACGGCCACCACACTGACCACACGGCCAGCCTGGTCACGGTCAGCACGGCCACGGTCAGGTCACGACCAGCCCGGTCACGGTCAGGTCACGGTCAACCCGGTCTCTGTCAGGTCACGGCCAGCCCGGTCACGGCCAGCCCAGTCACGGCCAGCCCAGTCACGGCCAGCCCGGTCAGGGCCAGTCCGATCACGCCCCGGTCACGGCCAGCCCAGTCACAGTCAGATCACGGTCAGCCCGGTCACAGCCAGCCCGGTCACGGTCAGCCCGGTCACAGCCAGCCCGGTCACGGTCAGCCCGGTCACGGTGTCGCAATGGAACCCGCCTCTGGTGATGTATGCGGAGTGTCACTGGACGGCGATGAAAGGGAAATAAAATTCACTCGCATGCACTGGATGGAGTTTTTGAAGGACCTGCTCAACTTCGCACAAGACAGATGTGTCGCTACGTCTCATGCTTGCCGAGGCCGGGATGGTCTCACAGATTTGGGTGTTATTTTCCAGTGGCCTGGCCGTTTGAAATATTACCTTTCTGAGGAATTTGGATGAATAGCTAAAGAGCATATAAGACTCGACATAGCTATTCTATTGATAAACGGAGTTCGTGAGATCTCTCGAATATTTTCCTCATGCAAACTGATATTACCGATTACAATGAGGCGGCAAAAATAAATATTTCAGGGAAATTAAATACCAAAATATCGTATTTTCTCGTTTTCCACGAAGGCAATGGGCATTGGCGGTAAAACTATGAGATGTGAAGCAAGTGGGTGAGGGATCCCTTTGCTCAGTAAGTGGAAGGCCACCGTTTGGATCAGGACATGCTGGAAGTCTAGCATAGACTTTATTTATTGACACATTATGATTTGCCTTGTCTCCTGCTCGGCACATATTCACCAGCCGGGTATACCGCGATCCTGGTCTCATATATAACAGGAATAAGCAGCCGGTTCTGAACACCACACCACCAACACTCACATCAACACGCAATGCGTGCCCGCGAAACACTCCCAGGAAACACGCAAATAGCCATTCCCGAATGGCGTCGGACGTAAATGAGCCGATTTGCTTCCCAATTAGAAATAAATGGCTACCCAGCGGTGCCGTCGGACGTCGATGAGCCGACGTACTCTAATACAGCAAAGAAATGGAAAGAAAAGATAGCATAGCGTAAAACCGACCCAGAGGAGCCATCGAACATAGATTTGCCCTCAACTCAAAACGTCTACCCGAGACTAATGAGGTACAGCGGACGTAGATGAGCTGAATTGTAAAACACCGTACTATCCCAACTGACAACCCAAGTTGTCAGTTGTGTCAGGTTGTTAAACTAGCCCACTACTAACAACTAACACGCGGAGGCCGGCTTGATAGGCGGTGTGGACAATTTCCTCTTGTTCGCACGGTAGAGATCCCTCGATGCTTTTCGACAAGAATATGCTTAAGCCGACACGCCGGCAAATTCAACATCGTCATCCTCAACTCCCCTCCCCTCCATCCCAGCTACAAATTATTTTGCGGAAGAGCAAAGTAGAACTAAGCCCATTTAGACATCAGCGAAATGTTCCCAGCCTAGCCCACCCCCACCCACCCCACCCAGAACCAAAATATCACATAAACTATAACGTAAAACTCTCTTAATGTCCACTTGGCTGCACTCTGCTTGCGAGCGCCCGCTTTAATGGGCATACATGTAACGTACTCGCTTTAAAGGCGGTGGAAGTGACCTTTAAGGTATGTCACGCTTATAAAAACTACCCCCAGGGTTCTGAATTGCTCTTGTTTTATGCACAGTTCAGTGACTATGAACAGCCTCTCTTTTAACTGTTTTAGACCATGGCCACAACATGCTCCTTTCGATCTGAACCTTATGCACAATAACTCCCTTCACACCGTGTCCACAACTGCACATCATATTGCATGTATCCAGACTTCATTGTGGTGTGTCTCTATCCCCCTGAGGGTGTCAAACGTTCATGGCTGACAACCGTCCCTCGCCAACTGGTGCATAACCATCTTCCAGTCTATCTAGTCTATTCTGAGCAGAATAACGGATAACTTTCAGGCTGACTGCGGATATGTTAGACTTGTCGCAGAATATTATTCCATACTCATCTAGTTTTAGGTATACATACATTCCGGTGTTTCATATCTCTATCTATTATGGCTTGGGTGACATATATACCCGACACTAACAAGTTGGATAGTACATAACATTCAGATGCCTCTGCTTTATCCACAGGTTCCTCGACTTAAAAACATGAAATGAGAAAGGTGGAAGCAAGAGAGGAATCACATTTCACGTCAAGCATATCCGTGCACTATAAATTGATCTGCCCCATACCTAGAGTGGTGCTGCCTCAGCGTGATATCACTGGCGTGGAAATGTGTCTTCAGTTTCGCTGCCGTACCACACCCTGGGTGTGCTCCTGTCACTGATATGACACACTCCGGGTGTGCTCCTGTCACTGATATGACACACTCCGGGTGTGCTCCTGTCACTGATATGACACACTCCGGGTGTGCTCCTGTCACTGATATGACACACTCCGGGTGTGCTCCTGTCACTGATATGACACACTCCGGGTGTGCTCCTGTCACTGATATGACACACTCCGGGTGTGCTCCTGTCACTGATATGGCACACTCTGAGTGTGCTCCTGCACTGATATGACACACTCCGGATACCTGTACTGATATTGACACTTGGTGTGTCCTGTCACTGATATGACACACTCCGGGTGTGCTCCTGTCACTGATATTGTACACTTCGGGTGTGCTCCTGTCACTGACATGACACACCTCGGGTGTGCTCCTGTCACTGCCGTGACACACTCCGGGTGTGCTCCTGTCACTGATATTGCACACTTCGGGTGTACTCCTGTCACTGATATGGCACACTCTGAGTTTGCTTCTGTCACTGATATGACACACTCCGGGTGTGCTCCTGTCACTGATATGACACACTCCGGGTGTGTTCCTGTCACTGACATGACACACTCCGAGTGTGCTCCTGTCACTGATATGGCACACTCCGGTGTGCTCCTGTCACTGATATTGTACACTTCGGGTGTGCTCCTGTCACTGATATGGCACACTCCGGTGTGCTCCTGTCACTGATATTGTACACTTCGGGTGTGCTCCTGTCACTGATATGACACACTCCGGGTGTGCTCCTGCTATGCATGCGTGCTGCCTCCAAGCCACACCAGCCACGCATGTGAACGGACCTGCATTCAGTTCAAGGCGAGCAGGACCACGTTTTCTCGTAGCAAAACGCCCCCGGCAGTAGCAGGACCTCATCGTCGACGAAGGCCATCGGCGGGTCAGGCGTGCTGGGCCGGCCGCCCGGCGCCTGGTAATTCCACTCTGATTTGATATGGCCACAAGTGATATTAGACGTGGCTCCGCCGTCGGGTACGCAGGGGCGGTTTCATCTTGCTCGGCTGTCGGCCGGCGACTGCCGCTGAGGCAGCGGGCGTGTCACTGGTCTGGGATACGTCACAGCCCGGGTCACCTGGCAGCTGGCGTCTGGACGGCTGGTCAACTGTTGCTCGATGTCAAGTGGAGGCGGCGGTTTACTGGCATTATGCGTATTCGAACGTGAACATGTCATTAAGCGTATTCAAGCATAACACGCGTATTCTCCACGTAGGCTGGAAAGCAGGCAAAACTCTGGTAGCAATATCAAAAACGGGACTACAGACTTTTGAACCGTTCAAATGTCCAATGTTAAAGCAAGATTGGCCGAGTATGTTCTTTTATATTTTCAATAATAAGACATAGATCGACATGAACATGTGGGTTAGAAGGCACATAGCTGACACGTAGAAACGTACATTACAGAACATGTAAGCACCAATGCTTATCCGGGTTTCACTCTGCAGTTTCCCGAAGATCCAGCGAAACGACGTCATGTAATATTTGAGTAATGAACCATGCTTATATGCCATACATACATGCATACACACACAGACATATATATATATATATATATAAGTATGTATATGTATGAACATATATATATATATATATATATATATATATATATATATATATATATATATATATATATATATGTACATAATCAATGCTGCTGTGGTGTGAGGAACAACTAAGCTTCAGATGCATTCGCACTTCATAACATCAACAATGTGCTGGACCAAAGATTCCCAAATTTATCTTGACATTGGACTGGCTTCGTGAGCATCAGAGATACACTAACTGGTTATCGAAACACTAAATATCTTAAACGAACATAATAATCCAGATTGTACCTCATGGTCCAGTAGAACTAGGAGTCATAGATGACCTTCTGGGGACCTCTTCCACCCGAAGTAATCTTCATCGATTTCATGAACAATAATTAGGTTCGATTCCGTAATAATCCCTGGTAGAAGATCCCCTACCTTGCAGCATGCTTCTGTCAAGTAAAGGATCAATGTGGGTGGATAGAGGAACAGAGAGAGAGAGAGAGGGGGAGAGACGGAGAGAAAGAGAGAGAAGGAGAGAGAAAGAATGGGATAGATAGGGAGAGAGATACATATAGAGAGGGAAGAGGAGAAACGGTGGAGGGAGGCAGAAATGAGTATGAGATGCATAATAGACAGCAGTGTGAGGATGACTCGGACTTCGAGAGAGGTAGGGATGTGACAAAATGACGAAAAATGACCAAATGCCGGTATAGATAAAACGTCAAACTCTAACGACATCCTTCACAATTCAAAACTGCTATAGGCGTCAGTATGATTAGTATGAAGAACAATACCAAAGTAATGTAGCCCCTGGTCCCTGCAGTGTAGAACTTTTTGTGCACAACGCAAGACCTTCACCATGCAGTCAACATGTCGCAAACCGAGACGCAGGGCGAAATGTGTGTAAAAGCATATGTCGGATTCGTCACAAGTGGACCACTGGACTTCTGATCAAGGCACACCTCGCCCTACTGACCTTCGATGAAAATAAATATTCGACCGCGAAACAGCTCGTAGGATGTGCAAAATGGTCTCCGCTTTCATTTTGCCACCCGAAAAAAATGTCATTAATCTTGCACCGGCACTAGTGGTACTGCTGAAGCTCGCAATTTGCCTGGCTGGGGGTCCGCGTCAGCGTCGAACGCACCAGATAACCACGACCGCTCTTTAATCTAGTTAATTAAGATCCACACCGAGTGTAAACATGCAATCAGCGATTAATGCGCACCCGAAACGGGACCGCCGCCGCAGCCGCGCTCGCAACTCTGGCCACAAATCAGGCCGTGGCGGGAGTAAGCCCCCAGAGGAAGAGCGGGACTTGGCACCGCGCATACGGAGCGTAGCTGCGCTGATACCGCGCCGGCTGCGCTGGTGCTGACCGGGAACCGCCGAATGCGTGCGAACAGAGCGTCACCTACGGGAGTGCTCGGACGAGGATGTTGCCCACCAGATGACAAGCACTGCGCTTGCTGCCGAAATTCCGGGGATCTCGTGTAGCGTCTCCGGTTGGTTTGTGTCTGTGCTGCATTGATTTTGTTCGCCCGGTCTGACATTCATCACACGCCCTAGACATGCAGAATTCGACGTCATGGTGTTCACTGTTTTATGTTAGGTTGACGACACTATTTGTTTCTGTGATGTGTTATCGAGTTGCCAACGACGTGCCCGTGTCTCGTGGATTTCCCGCAGTGCAGTTCTGTACCCTGGTTACTTCACCCCAACCAGCTCATGCATGTACAATTTGGTTGCTTATCCATGTGCTCGAGATAGATTCTCGTCCTTTTCCCTATTCAGAAACGCTGTGATAGGCTGACTAAATCGAGTCGCCCGACCCTACCCTGGCGACACTAGAGTCATCTGGTGGTGTAAATGAGCACTTCGTGGGCCGTCCGAGTATATCAAAACCGCCATGCGGTGAAGCTCGTAGCACGGGCTCGAAGTTCAGAAAAACACTTTTCGAGATGTATTTGCACTTACGGCGGACCTTGTGGACGATCTTCCGGAATGGTGGTGCAACAAACCTCGCGGATTTCTATTTACTATGGAACCTTGAGCAATTGTGCCGGCCTAATATTTGTTCTCGAGACACTGCATACACGTGCATTGCTCTCCCTCCCGATAAGCTGATGAATATCACAAGTAATATTGTATGAGGAGGCCGAAATGCCTATTTTAAGAAAACTTAAACTTAAATGCTTCAATTAACAAAACGAAAAGCTAGTTCTGAATGTGGAGATGAAGATTTCGTGGCAGCTTACATTTCAATAATATCGGAATATGACACCAATTAACCTCAATAATCGACGTTACTGAACATGGAAGCAGCTCAGAACGGTTAAGCTTATAACCAAACTCTGAAACCCAACGACACCAATTTTGTCTACGCTATTCATGCTTATAAAATATATCACTATGTGTCATCTTGTCATCCAGCATGTTCCATCCTAGCTACTTCAACACTAAAACTCATTATTTTCTATCGCATAACCTCCAAATGACCAAGTATGGCCTAAATTGTTTTAATCTAACGAAACTGAACAGACTTAATCCTTACCTAGAAAAATGTATTTGGTACAAGCCACTCATCATACCGACATCACAAACTGACTTTGCAACCTTAGCCATATCACACCCTGTTCCTGCTACCTCAGCCACACCACATACTGCCCCTGCTACCTCAGCCACACCACATACTGCCCCTGCTACCTCAGCCACACCACATACTGCCCCTGCTACCTCAGCCACACCACATACTGCCCCTGCTACCTCAGCCACATCACATACTGCCCCTGCTACCTCAGCCACATCACATACTGCCCCTGCTACCTCAGCCACATCACATACTGCCCCTGCTACCTCAGCCACATCACATACTGCCCCTGCTACCTCAGCCACATCACATATCGCCCCTGCTACCTCAGCCACATCACATACTGCCCATGCTACCTCAGCCACATCACATACTGCCCCTGCTACCTCAGCCACACCACACCCTACCCTTGCTACCTTAGTCTCACCACGTACTGTCCCTGCTATCTTAGTCTCACCACACTCTGCCCTTGATGCCTTTCGCACTACACTCTCAATGGACCATTGGATTTATTAACCGGTTTTCTATTGCTAAGCAGAGCCTGTCGCGTGAATCATTGCCCCATCGCCCGATCCACGAATTCTAGTTCAAGGGCAGAATTTTAGCCAGAAGTTGTGTGTGCCTTTAATGCGCCGACACGGCCGCCCCGGCAACTCGTCTCCGGCCTTGTCGAACCAGCTGCCAACTGACCCTCCCAGCCGGGAGGTACATGCGATGGCGTGAAGCGACTCCGACCCAATCTTGCCGGAACAAAGGGGATTAATTCAGGCTAACGCTCTAGCCAATTGAGCTACGGGTGCGGCAAGTTTTCCCTTATTTTTTATTTTCTCTATCTCCTTGGTCCTATACATGCTTCGAAGAAATGTTTCCGATCAACGTCCCTCTAAATATTTAGAGCTGGTCGGACAAATGTTTTTTTTATCTTGTGCTTCGTCAGGAGTTCCATACTAGGAAAGTTTCTATATCACTTGCGTCCGTCCGTCACCGGTCGGCTCTGGCCGTCACTGGCCGTCACTGGCCGTCACTGGCTGTCACTGGCCGTCACTGGCCGTCACTGGCCGTCACTGGCTGTCACTGGCCGTCACTGACCATCACTAGCCGTCACTGACCGCCAGCCCTGGCCTTCCTCCACTCCAAGCAGCCCACCACCAAGCAGCCCTGGCCCAAGATCATATAGCTCACCAGGTTGGTGGGCCTGAGCCACTCATCTGTCATTAATCAATGCATCGCGCACTAGGATAGCAGATCAAAGCTCCTTACCTGTCAGTATTGGTCATGTCGCGCATCGGGATGGTGGACCTGTTGGCAGGTCAGGCACCAACAACGCCAGTCTACCGATCAGCCCGTCAGACCAGGCAGCAACACCGGCAGCCCACCAGACCAGCCCACAAGACCAGGCAGCAGCGTCACCAGCCCATCCAGACCAGGCAGCAGCGTCACCAGCCCACAAGACCGGGCAGCAGCGTCACCAGCCCACCAGACCAGCCCACCAGACCAGGCGGCAGCGTCACCAGCCCGTCAGACCAGGTGGCAGCGTCACCAGCCCACCAGACCAGACGGCAGCGTCACCAGCCCGTCAGACCAGCCCGTCAGACCAGGCAGCAACACCACCAGACCACCAGACCAGGCAGCAGCGTCACCAGCCCGTCAGACCAGGTGGCAGCGTCACCAGCCCGTCAGACCAGCCCACCAGACCAGGCAGCAACACCACCAGACCACCAGACCAGGCAGCAGCGTCACCAGCCCACCAGACCAGCCCATCAGACTAGGCAGCAGCGTCACCAGCCCACCAGACCAGCCTGTCAGACCAGGCGGCAGCTGCGCCGGCCGTGCCGATGAGCCCACCAGACCAAGTAGAAATGATATGATATGCTATGTGTCGTCCATTAAATGGCATGTTCTAAATTGCACATAAAAAATAGAAGTCAATGTCCATATGCCTGCCAGATTATGATGGCAATAGTACTCGCTGTTTGTAGTCCACATCAAATCGTGGCATGCCATTAGTGAATAAGCTTCTTCTAGAGCATAGTAAATACTTGCCTATTGTTCAGAGGGGCTGAGCTTCGATTCGGAAAACCCAGTTCTTTTGTAACAGCAACAGATGCAATATCTATAAATATCATCAAAAGAACACTAGAGGTGTGAAAAAAGTACGCTGTACCTAGAAAGTCAACGACCAGAAGAATTCAGGAATTCAACATCGATACAACAGGGCGATTGTGTAGTTGGCATTGCGAACACAATTTGTTCCACGCTGCTACATTTTGGATGGTGGAAATGTCGAGAGGCCACCTGATCCTAGTCGATATCATACAGCTATGATATTGCTGACCGCGACACGTCAGATCCACAACACTTCCAAAATATGCGCATTTAAGGCAAGGTTTCTTTTGGCTTGTTTGTTATATGTTGGTCATAGGCGGTGCAATGAGAGCACAAGTCATGACGTCACTTTTGGTGACGTAATCATTTACAAGGACTATCCACGTGGAGCCAGTTTCCTACCGCAGTGGAAGCAGGTTGGCTATATTGATCAGAGCGATTACCTGCTCGCAAAGCTGGACATTTGAAGACAATTAAACTCGGCAAACAGCTGTTGTCATCGAGTTCGCTTGTGAAGTCAGGTTCGTGTGGTCTGACTTCCGTACTCCCGCCTGGCCGTTGAACACGCCAATCCAGATACACAGTTTCAGGGTTCGTGCATAAACAAGCTGCTAGTGGACCAATTACTTAGGTGAATGGTAAGTAAAGCTCGGTAAATTCTGGCTAAGTGAGCATGTTGTGTTATTGTTTATTGATAGCTTAACTTGGTCGCTTATGTGATTTCAACGTTTTAAAATCAGCTGAATTGACATGGCCGAACTCCGTCTACGGCACGACCCGTCGGTTACGTCCGGTCGGTGGCCGTTGTGAAATGGGCTGACTATGTGGGTGGCCGAAGTGGAAATGCTTTCACCTGAGCAGTCTTATGACGTATCAGCTACCTCTTGGCCAACAAAATAATTCGCCAACAAAATGAAACCTGGAGACAATGGTACCAGCCGAGTGGTTGCAAAGGTACGAGGACACCATAAGTCTCCCCTCCCTCATGGACCAATTTGTATATATATATATATATATATATATATATATATATATATATATATATATATTTAATTGTTTATGTGTGTGTGTGTGTGTGTGTGTGTGTGTGTGTGTACATAAACTATATATTATTGTTATTGGTGGATGACACAGCTGTTGTGTTCTCCTGAAGCGGAGTGGAGGCGTGTGACAGTTCACTAAAAGACTGCCTATCGGTGTGGCACACCGGGCACCTGTGGGTGCTCTCATGCAGTTGTTCTGGATGATTTGCAACTTTTTGCTCTGGCTTTCTGAAATTCTTGAAAAGATGCTGCTGTTGCATTCTAGACTGGGTCGCATGATTACTATGTAGAGTCGATTTAGTGTTTTTTTCTGCCTCCGTCCCAGTCATTGCCTGTACGTGCACTGCGTACGTTGACGCGCTTTTCGTATCTCTTCGAGATGGAGGTGGTGTGGATGTTGAAACTAAGTTTTTCATCAAAATGTACTCCTAAGCACATACATTTTCACCTGCTCGGTGGCATTGCCATGGATTTTAAGTAGTGCCGTCGATATGGGTCAGAGACGACTATATGTATCTTTGGCTGATATTTCTGCTGACATGCTGAAGCGCCATGTTTTGTACCACTTTGCGATGTGGTCTAAAGCTGTTTGAATAGTTTTCTCAACTCTTAGGAACCATTTTGCTGTTGTCCAAATGGTTATATCGTCCGAAAAAAGTGAGTTAGAAGTGGCGTGTCTGTGTGATTAGCAAGAATGTCGTTGACCATGATGATGAACAGGCTCGGTGAGAGCACGCTCCCCTGTGCCAGGCCCTGCTCCTGAGTCGTGGTGTTAGATGTAACACTGTCACATCGCACCTCACGGGTCCTGTTTCTGGGAAAGTTGAGAATGAAGTGTGCCATCTGTCCGCGTAGGCCTATCTTGTGGAGTTTGTGTGTCAGTGCGGGACTTGTGTACTCAGTCGAATCCGGCAGTGATGTCTAAGTAGGCAGCTATTGTTGTGTGTTTAATACGTAGACCACTTTTGATGTGCAGTAGTCCAATGAGATTGTCTGTTGTTGATTTTTGGCGCTAGAAGTCGCGCTGAATTTCTTCGAGCAGGTCGTGTTCTAGAAAACATCTCTATCGTATATTGACCATGCGCTTGACCAGCTTACTAGCACAGATATCAAGTGAGACGGGCCTAAAACATTTTCGGGTAGAGTGATATCTGTGCCGCTTTGGCATGAGTACGCTTTCCCGCCAGGAGGCGGGAAAGGTGTCGCTTTAGTACAGATCGTTAATGCCTGTTAATAGGTACGTTAGGGAATGTTGTTTAAGATGTTTAAAAAGAACTGGCAATGGATGTCGTCCGACCTTACTGACGTGCTTCCACATGTGTTGAGGCAAGGTTAGTTCGTGCATAGTTAATTATTGGTTGTAGACTCCTATGTTGCTCTGGTTAAAATTGTCTTTGGCAGCAAGGGTGTCTAGAGCGGTTACCATTGTGATGGCATCGGTGTTGTTGCCAGATACGCTGGCGTGGTGTAGCTTAAAGTGGTACGCGAATTGTTTTGGGTCAGTGATGCTCTGTCCTTTCACCGTCAGCTGGGGAAAGGCACCTGGTGGTGGGCGTTGCAGGTTGAAACTCTTTATCATGTACCCTATTCTGCTAGTAGAAGTGAACCTATTGCATTGAGAGGCAAGAAACTGCCAAATTTTGGCGTGCTGTTCGAATTGTTTACCTGTGTACCGGCAGTATTTTTTAGATTGCCTATATTGTGATAGGTGTGCTTCGTCACGCATCTTTTGTATTGTTTGTTGGCACAGCGCCGTGAAGCGATTGCCCTTTGACAGTACGGGGTCCACCATAGCATAAATGCCTTTTGCCTAGATTGATTGCTTTTTGGGACTGAGTCACGCGTTGCCGAGCTTTGAGTATTGCCTTAATTTTGCTGGTCCTTGAGATTGTTAGGCGGAGGATCACCTGATCCTCGAATTTTGCACAGTCCGCTCTTTTCAAGTTCCAAGATGGTCTGAATAGCCTAGTGTGATGGATAAAGACTGTGCTGTGCTATGCTGAGCCTATAGTAATTGGGCAGTAGTCGCTCAGCTCGGAAACGTCTGGAACTAACCGTCAAATACTGCTCCTAACTTGTCGTTGGGAGCAGTACGTTAAATCAATGCAACTGTCCGACCCTCCCAAGGCTGGGCTGTGGCTGGTGGCGGCCATATGGCGTTATTCAGCGTTCCATATTGAGGCCCAATCCTGCTCTTGATTTTTCCAAATGACCTGATGCACCGCATACCGCACGACAAGGACATCATCCACTCTGATGGTTTCCAGTTCCTTGAAACTGACAAACGATCAGACATCCAGGCCCTCAAAACACGAGTGGAAGGCAGTCTTCATGTGGCAATGAATAGTTTACTACGAACGGGCTGAAAATAAATCCACGCCAACCTGAAATAATCATATTGAATTCCTTCCGTGAAAGCTGCCGCACCAACTTTTCGGTCCATTTAGTAAGCGGCGGAGTTTCACCTTCTCTGAGCGTCAAAGTGCTGGGTGTCATCGTCGACCTCACCTAGCATGGGAGAAACACATCTCCACAGTCGCCAAGCGACATTACATGACATCAGTCGGCTTGGCTGGGACGTGCTATCGGGTGCCCCAGGATGCAAAGCTCAATGTCATCGAAGCGCCAGTTTTCCCGCATGAGCGGTGCCGCACCGGTGCCTGAGGAAACTGCGCTGCAGCGCAGAAGCATCGCATCCAGAAGGCCATCAATTTCGGTGCTCGTATCGTGACTGGTTTGCGCCGACTTGAGCACGTGACTCCGGTGTTGCGACAGCTCGGGTGGGGAAGATTTGATGACATGAGCATGGCACTTCAATTATGTGCCATCCCTTGGCTGCACCAAATACGTCGGAGATCCTGCGTGAAAAGATCGTCGACCACCCCGCCGAACACCAGCGATCAGCACCAGCAGCTACATCCAGCTACTGTAGCTGCTGCAGCTGCAGCCAGCAACTAGCCTGTGCTCGGGTCTAGCTGGCACACCGCAGCTCTCTCCCTATCTGGCCACAAGTAGGTGGCATCATGCACCATGTCAGGCAGTTATCCTCTCGTCAGACGCGCGGAGAGATAGCCGTACGGAGACTGATGCACTGCGGATGCAGTGGCTACCGCGATGCCGTGTCCACTACAAAATTGTCTGTTTTAGTGCACGTTATATCGGTCAATGAGTGAATGTGTGTGTGTGTGTGTGTGTGTGTGTGTGTGTGTGTGTGTGTGTGTGTGTGTGCGTGCGTGCGTGCGTGCGTGCGTGCGTCCAAGCTTTGTATTCTTGACATGGACGCCGTAGAATCCATTTCATGGAGGCTCCGAATATATCCACATGTCTTGATATAATGACATTTGCCATGGCATTGCCAACGTCGATCCTTCGCATAGCATCCTTTTTTCTTAATATGTAATTTGATAACTATGAGTTTTGGACCGATTTTCACCCAGCACACACCCAGAAAATGGTAAGCACATCGAAAATGCTGATCAAATGAGGCTGCCGCAGCATGTTGTAATCTACAGGTAATGGAATCTGTTTCCTTGGAATACGAATACACACACACACACATATATATATATATATATATATATATATATATATATATATATATATATATATATATATATATGTGTGTATATATACGTATGTATACGTATATACATGGGTATATACATGTACATATCTGTATATATGTAGATATATATATATTCATATGTTGCATCTTTACACCTATGTAAACGATATGCATCATCGGATTCAATAGGTCATCAATAACAATTATTTGGGTGCAATGTTAAGCTCATCAAAATCATGGTAGCGTAAATTCCAATTGAACTCCGGCGAAAGTTGGTGATTGTAATTCCCGTCGAACTGGCAACAGACACCGGCAGTATCAGCCCGACGATCCGGGACGTAGGCATCGGCTCATGGCCGCCACTGGCGCCGGCATCACCATGCCATTGTATCGAGACGAGCAGGCCACTCCGCTTCATGATTTGCCTCATTCCACTACATACACAGGCAGTGACGGCAAGTGGAGCAAACAGTACCAGTGTTGTTCAACGTAACACTGCGGTGGTGAGTGCTTACACAAAGCGGATTGTTTTCAGTAGCTACACATGTCTGGTGTTAAGTGATTCCGGATGATTAAAAGCTTGGATATCTTTCCGGTGCAGAAAAATGACATGCAAAGGTAGTTTGAGCCAACAGCTTAAGTTCACCACAGATTGTTCTCTTTTCTCATTTAAGGACGTAGTCTGGATGTTTGGCTAATCGAGTATTTCTTCTGTCGCTATTATTATCAAGCATTTGAAAACAGCTGGCTGGGGCGCCATTTCATAAATAGTTCCATCAATGGCTTAAACAAATGAACCTGACCAGCGTCGTAGCTCTTGGGTCCAAATGCGACGTTTCTGTCCTAAGTCACCATGTAGCGCCCTTGCTACACCTCGGTAAGCATTTTCCTCCGTATCATGCACAGTCGTGTTACGACCCCACTGATCTTGAAAGCGAATCATTTCTTGTAGAAATGCGATCCTCCATCTGGCCACGAACGTCATTTGATAGCTCGGGATGCAAAAAAAGACACTGACGACAAGACGACAAGATGTCCTCACAGACAGCACACTGCAATTGCTTGTGTCGCCGGGCGGTCGCATCGTTTGGAAACGCCGGGCGATCGTAACCCACGCACTAGGGAAGGTGCACACATACCAGGCGATGGCGAGAGCTAAAAAAAAACAGCAACACCGGACCACACGCGCGTGCCCAACAGGTAGTTGCGTATCATCAGTAATACAAAACCAACCACAGTTAAATATGTTCAACCTCAAACCCTTTGTGATCTGTTCCATTCGTGGAGAGGCAGACAAGCCCACCCGGATGGTGACAATGGAAAACGGTAGGGCCAAGATCTGATACGGGGATGGAGGGGGAACAAGACGCGAAGACGGAAACAATGGTGGAGGCTGGGGTGCCCCTGATTCTGGCTTGACACCGTCATTTTTCATGGCTGGCTGCTCACCGTCGCCTCGGTGACCTGTATACGTGCGCGCTTCGTGGCCTCAGTCAGTTTGGCCATTTTCATCGTCAGTATTCGAGAAACCCTGCTTGCCGGTGGCCGTTCCAAACTATACCCGCGCCTCTGACTCTCCTCTGGTGAGGTCTACGACCGCGCCACGTTCGCTCGAAGCTCTTGTGACAGCTCAGTTCCCCTGAGACTAGCGCTACTACTCCGGTTCTTCTCTAGTGAGGTCTATCACCGCATAGCGTGCGCTCAGAGTCCGTGAGACCTCTCCGTTCTTCTGAGACTAGCGCTGTACCTCCGGCTCTGATGTCTGTGACCGCGTCATCTTGTGTCTGTGGCTCACCTCCACACACTGCAGCACCACTGTACGGCTCTCCTCCACACACTGCAGCACCACTGTACGGCTCTCCTCCACACACTGAAGCACCACTGTACGGCTCTCCTCCACACACTGCAGCACCACTGTACGGCTCTCCTCCACACACTGAAGCACCAGTGTACGGCTCCCCTCCATTCTCCTGGAGCCAGGGGTCACCAAAGCCAGGCTAAGTCACGCAGTTCATGTACCCCACAGCCGCTACGTCACATCTGATTGCGACGTGCACACAACTGCCAAGTGTGCACCCTGCGTGATTGAGTGCGCCTGCACTCAATAGTATTTGACGACCGTGGTGGGGCTCACTTATTGATTCATTGGCGATTCGCATGGTTGGCACGATCGCGGCAGTCCATTCAAAACAAATCACTACCGTACGATTTTCTTTTCCAACTTTTGAGTATCCCGAACGTTGCGAAGTGCTGCTCGATGCAACGGAACTCCACTTCCCCGAGGTGTGCACGTGCGTGTTTGAATTGTTTTTCGCTTTGTGTTAGAAAGTGTGCACGTGTCAATAATGAGCCAGCTCACTTTAACCGCGAACTTAATGCACTCTGCAATTATTTTAGATGAGGAGCACTGACTGTTATTAGGGCTGGTATTAAACAGCGCGACCAAGTTTGGCAAGTGTTCAAGTATTTCCAAAGGTCGCAACCAAAATTGGCTGGAATATTGCCAATATCGTGTCGGCCTTCCTATCAAACTGCACATGTTTCAAGATTAAATTAACTCGATCCATAAGTGCCGAAGTAGTCTGTGCCTATTGCTTAGATGCACAAATTCCAGTGTGATTTTCGTTTTGTTGACTACTGCCGTATCATGGCCATGAGGAAACATCTTGGAACTGCTTAGCATCCACCGCAAGTATGCATGCAATAATAGTGTACCGGTAACTTCAATGCAGACAGATGTTAGTCCGTACTAAGCTCCTAACTCATAGCTCTGCGGACTACAGGCAGATGCACGCCAGATTCGTGCGGCATTCTGTGTCATCGACCCGTATTTTCTCAGAACTGACAACCACATGCATACTCCACGATTACTCCCCAAGTGGGTATCCGAACAGGGAGAGTATCGCTCGCCTACGGTATGCTTGGTGGCGATTGTTTGCCGGTCCCCTCCCGTTCCCCTGGTGTGAAGACCACCCGGCGGCGGCCACTCGCGGCTTCATTGGACGGGCCGGCCAGGCCTGGACGGTGAAAGGACGTCGGTTAAATTCCCGTCATCATTTGAATAATCATCTTTTGATGGCGATGTGGCGTCCGCGGAGGGAGGGTTATTATGCGGCGGTAGGTAAGGCTGCAGATACTTCAAAGAAGACGACACGGCAAAGGCTGGGCGCCTGGACACAGCAGAAGGAACGTCTTCGGTAGTTACCTATCATTATGTATTTTTGCTGCCTGTGGAGTGTGCATGGGGTAGTAGAACTATAAGTCTCATAATGATACAACAGTAATATGTCAGTGTTCTGAAGGCTGACTCTCATCTCATATATTAGATGCTGCTGCATACAGCATACGTTACTGTAATAGCGCTCCACCAGATACGATATGGCTACAGCTGTCATATGGACTAAGTCACTGTAATAACGCTCCACCACACCTGAGATGGCTACAGCTGTCATGTAGCCTGAGTCACTGTAATAACGCTCCTCCACACCTGAGATGGCTGCAGCTGTCATATAGCCTGAGTCACTGTAATAACGCTCCTCCACACCTGAGATGGCTACAGCTGTCAGATGGCCTGAGACACTGCAATAACGTTCCACCACACCTGAGATGGCTACAGCTGTCAGATGGCCTGAGACGCTGTAAAAACGCGCCGGTGATTACAGCTGTCCACAGTTGGACCATCAAGCAGCTGAGTCCATGGCATGGGCCTCATGTCCTGGCGAGAAAGTCTCCAAAGAGTTGCCACGAACCGTGGCCGAAATTATTCTGTACGCTCGATTAAATCGCGAACTTTTCAGGATAAATCCTCGGCAAGCCGGGCTCCTCCCAATCTTTAGCGTTTCGAACCGTGCCAGTCCCCATAGATTTCCGAATGCAAATGCGCCGTCGGGCGCGGAATTACGTGCAAAGCGGTCGTATTTCGAGCCGGACGCAACCGGCGACCCGACGACCCATTAAAGAGATTAAACCGCCCAAACGATACTGCATTCGAGACCGAGCGCCGATTTAATCCGCGGGAAAATCAGTGTTCGGAACTTTGGACGACTTCCGTTGATACTATTCCAGGTGTGTGCTGCTGGTTTCGGCGGGCGCAGACTTATGTATCCGATATAAAATGACAGCGTCGTTAGAAACAAGCATCGAGCAGGTGGAGTGGCTCGACGGGTTCCCTCGTCTGAACCCAGTGTATATGCATTCACGGTTGCAAATGTCTTTGAACAGGCATTTATGCGCATGACCGTCAACGGCATCAAAGCAAGCTTCAGCCAATCGCCACACAAGCAAACGAGCCATTTCCACCGGCAGATTTGCACCATTGCTCTGCTGGAAGGGAAGGGTATAACTTCAAGTACTACTAGACTAGACTATGTCTAGATAGTACTATCTTGAGACGGATCGATTTTCTGTCATCAAGCATGGCTCCGAATGTCTCCATTCAAATATATCTGAAGATGGTATCGCAAAGTTGATGAGAGATCGTTCACCCATAAAGACTATTTACCTGTTCGTTGATTGAATGTAAAGTATGTATATGTTATTCTTCCGAAGTGTCTCAGAGAACTTCTTCAATCTAGTAACAGATTCCTCTTTGTAGGGCGCCCCACCTGATCTTCAGAATGCATTAGGAGATTATATAAAGTTACAATGCTTAATGGGCATTCAGGCTGCCACACAAATGCGGAGCTCCCACCCCCTGGAAAGCTGCCGTTGTTGAGGACTAGTGGACCCGCAGCTCGTGCGCCTGCTCCGACGGCGCGATTGCTGTACCTGCCGAAAACCAGTTGCGTGGCCGACCTGGAGACCGAGCTTAGTGTGGAATGAAATTCATGCTTTACGTGATCGCCTAAAGACTGCGCTACGTTGCGTTATCTGTATCGATCTGGCAGTCTCTCGGCTCCACTGTAGTGCTGCTGTGGTGCCGCAACGTCGTCTGAGACTGTTCTAGCAAAGCCGTTGCACACATGCAGAAGGTGCCGCTTGCATTTCCGCGGTCATGCAGTATTGGTCATTGCGTGTCACAAACTGCCTTCAAGGATGACCAAAAGTAATCAAGTTTTGATGTAAAGCCGCTGACTTATTGAATAACCTGGTTCGTCGCAAGGACATTAGTGCTTGTTAGACCATCAACATGCACACGAGCGACCGATGCTTGCAGACTGCAGCTATTCTATTGACATAGACCGGCTTCTGAGGGTTACGTCGCTTTTTTGAGAGTTTGACGGAATGTGTGCCTCTCTAGTTGCATAATTCATGTTACAAATAGCTTGGCAGTCAAGCTGAGCGTCTTGGCACCTGAATATCCTGCATAGGTGTAGTACTGTTTCACACCACACCTAAGTATCATTTGCGTCACAAATGGCTTGCCAGTCAGACTGAGTGTCCTAGCACCTCAATGTCCTGCATAGGTACACTGTTTCCCACCACACCTATACCTGTGCAAGATATTCAGGTGCCGTGATGTTCAGTCTGACTGCGAGGCTATTTGTGACGCCAATAGTACACGAAATTGTAGTTCTCTATTCATCTTGCACAAGCCTGGTGCCACCAAACCCGGCATATTTAGGTTCCAAATGTTGAATTCATACTGTCGCATTGCCTGCACTGTATAGTCATGTCGAGCTCATCAGGGTGAATAAAGTGCTCGCACTGCATTCACGCAACCGAGTGAATAAAGTGCTCGCACTGCACTATCCAGCCAAGAGCTGAGGAAGTCCAAAGACAGCTAGAGTCGACACCGACGGCAAGAGCTTCTGTCAGCCAGCTGCTTCCGTCCGTCTGCTGCTTCTGTCAGTCAGCTGCTCTGACCGTCAGCTGCTCTGGCCATCAGCTTCTCTGTCCGTCTGCTGCTTCTGTCAGTCAGCTGCTCTGACCGCCAGCTGTTCTGGCCATCAGCTGCTCTGGCCGCCAGCTGCTCTGGCCGCCAGCTGCTCTGGCCGCCAGCTGCTCTGGCCGTCAACTGCTTCTGGCCGCCAGCTGCTCTAGCCCTGCCAAAGTGGCAAACGCTGCTCATGGAGCCGGCGAGGCTCCGCATGGTGACTGGAATCAAGTGCAGCCACCTGGCGGCAAATGCGGTAACCAGGCGGCGGCTGCGAATACGGTGGCCCGACGGCCGACTTTATGCTCGACTGACATGCGCGACTGGCGGATGGACAGAACAATCTGGAACGGTGATCCGGCTGGTGCTGGCGGTGATCCCGGCTGGCAGGATGCCACCGATAGGCTGGGAGTCGCTCCCCCGACAGGTCATGTGCGGGGGTGTGGGGACGGGCAGGGATCAGGCGGTAGCGGCCGCTGGCGAACACAGCGAAGCGGACATTCGGCCCATTTCGCCCTCCGTGTGACCAATTTCAGGGAACGTGTTCCAGACGTTCTCGAAGGCCAGGCACATTCCATGAGGGCCATGTTATTCGATGCACTTCTTAGCCTCAAAGTACTTCGAAATGGTGTTCGCGTTTCAATCTGGTGAACGTGGTTGGTCCAAGTTCAGACACCTGGGAATAGTTGGCCTCTTCTAAGTCGGCTTGAATCCCTTCCAAGCTGGGAGAATGGCCCAGCTAATCGTAGCGTAATAGAAACATAACCACTGCTCCTAATGAAGACATACTCCCTGAAAGCACGTGGTGGCTGAGCGGGACATTTGCGGCTGGATAAACCTTCAGTACCTGAAAATGTTCCATGGTTAGCATTTGGGAACCGTAAAGAAGTGCAGACTTGGGGGATTTAATCGTATTCGCCGATATCACCAGAGCTGTAGCCATTCACAAAGCATGCAACAAAACAAACAACAAACAACAAATTATAGGTGCCCTCGAGTGAATACGACTCAAATTGCGAATATACAGCCGGGCTATTCTAGCGCTAGCAAGAAGTACAGCAGATCCTTGCTATCTATACCTTCAACTTGTCAGATTAACGTCGCAGCACCTCCGTTTCGTGGATTATCCAAAAATAAAGGAAGTATCCACAACCACCCATGGTCACAAATTGGCTATCCATGCCGGATTCAGTGGTTATGACTTTTCTTATCACCAGTGCACCCTGCTAATGTTTGTCGCATGCAAGACAAAATGGCTGCCTTCCTTTTAACAATAATTAGTGGCTTCACCTAACCACCTCGCCTCAACTACACGATGCTGGGTGGTCACTGGCCATATAAAAAGTCTTCATGGCGAAAATCCCATGCGAGGCGACATGATAAATGTCTTCACCCTAGTCCGTGCAGGGGGCTGTTGTAGTACCCTAACGTCTTTTCTTTCCTGACCACGAATACAATCACGTGCATCAGCATACCCACGCTTCATGTAGATGATTGGGTATTCATTACCGACCTTACCGTGGAAATGTTGAAGGGGTCATGTCAGGTCGGTGAGCTATGACGGCAAGAGCGTGGCAGGCCGTTTTTCACCGACAATGCGAATTGTCGACAGGCAAACCCACTTATTGCCCTGAATGGCGAATGCTGGATTTGAACGTGGCGAATAATTCCGCAGACGTACCTACATAGGTCGTTGACCTTCTCGGGGTCATTCGGGCCATTGACCCAACTCGACCTTGCAGCGAAGTTATATTTCGGCTGCAGTGGTGGCATCACATTACGGAGTCCAGATCGTTGCCGTGCATATGCACTCGCTAGACCAAGTCGGTGCCGTGACAGCGTGTGCTGAACCTCGCCGGTAGCGCGAGCTCGACCGAGCACCGCTCCTGTGGCGGTGTCGTGTACGGCCCTTATATCAGCGTCCAGGTGCCGTCGGCAGGACAACGCCATCGACACTTCCGAATTCCGCCCATACATCCCATGTAACTGGCATCCATGTGGGGACCTCACCGGTCAAGCGTCGCCGACCGTGCGCGAAGCGCACACATGGACATGGACACATGGACCCGTCCCCTGAAGTGGAGCGCAGGCTATTTCATCGTCGACGAAGTGAGGCGACGTCTCACCGGCTACTGCATGCTCGTCGGCTGCGCTCACGGCTGATGGCGGGCTGGCCGCAGACCCGTCGCCAGGGGTTCACGGCGCCAGGGGTTCACGGCGCTCTGCGTATCTTCGCGTGAGTCCGATTCACACCACCACCGGACCGGATAAAAGTCCAGTAGCAGGACCGGCATTTTTACCTCACGTGGCAAAAGCTCCGATTTGTCCTCCGGGCATTGGTCAGGCCGTAGTGTGAGCCGGGCACCGCCATCGGCGGCCGGGTGCTGCCCTCGACGGCTGGGTGCTGCCCTCGACGGCTGGGTACTGCCCTCGACGGCTGGGTACCGCCCTCGACGGTCTGGGTACTGCCCTCGACGGCTGGGTACTGCCCTGGACGGCCGGGTACCGCCCTGGACGGCTGGGTACCGCCCTGAGCGGCCGGGTACCGCCCTGGACGGCTGGGTACCGCCCTGGACGGCCGGGTACCGCCCTGGACGGCCTGGTACTGCCGTCGTAGTCCATCCCGTCCACCGGTCCGGCGGGCCGGCCAAGTGCTGTCGCACTACGGAAATCTCTGATCGTAATCGCCCGTGCATTGCCGGTTGTAGAAGTGTCAACGGTTTGAAATCGTTGTGTAGTTGATGCATCTGGCTAGCAAGGCTATGCAAATGTAGGCACTATTCTTCGGTATAGGTGGGTGGTCACCCTACCATCTACGTCAGCCCTAGAAATGTGCACGACGGATGTTATGGTTTTCTGAAACCAAGCATAGACCAACAGTTCGGTGAAAGGAACTCCCCTGTCAAACTAGCTCATGGTTTCCTCACTACATTTATCTTCGAGGAACAAACAAAAGGAAAGTGTTCTGCACTTAGATAACAAATAAACATGGTCAGGTAGACTTTGGAAACGAGCAGACAGAGCGCACTCGTGCGTGATATCACAAGTAATATACGATATCACTCTTGCGTGATATCGTATGCCACCCTAGCATTAGGTAGGGCGCGAAAGCTAGGTTTGTCGTCCATTTTTAGCCATAAGCACAGAATACTAGTATTGGCGTGCACTATTTCGGAAGGTTCCAAATGTGAGTTAGCACTTCAACCTCACATTTGGAATTACTATACATCCTTTACCTAATTATTAAAGCATTGCATATGGCACATTGTCCGCATCCATATACACCAACGAATGCCTTGGTGGACATGCCCATCTGTTATTGGTGTTACGCACGGAACGTTTGAACAAGACAAAGTATTGGGTTCTGTGAAAAATTGACCTCTAAGCTAACCTGGAAGGCCAACCAGTGACCAAAAGTATAAACGTCGGGTATCACTCGTAACAATTCATCTGCCGGACATCACTCGTAACAGTCCATCCGTCGGACATCACTCGTAACAATTCATCTGCCGGACATCACTCGTAACAGTCCATCCGTCGGGCATCACCTGCAACAGTCCATCCGTCGGGCATCACTCGTAACAGTCCGTCACGTGAAAGGAGCTGTTTTTATTCACGTCTCTAGTCCTCTCCATATGCAATGCTAGGAGGGATCGCAACCTCCCCTGCATTGGGGAAGGTGGCAAAATGTTGTGCGCGGGTGAAGGATAAAGTGTGTCTACGGATGTGGTTTATTCAGGTGCGATCTCCAGAACTTCATGAAGTCCAGAAATATGGTAGGACTGGAAGAGCTTAGTCAAGTCTGCTTCTTTAGGTTTCACCTAGGTTGGCTGGGTAGTTGTATAATGCACAGGTGTAGCTTCGGTTTTAAAACCGTGGAAGGGACAAGTTTTGCCACGGAGACGGGCGGATTATACAAGACACTTGTATATGGACAAAGTCCACAACTTGGTGCAGTCTAATGGTGCTTTGGGTGCGGTTCGTACAGAACGGCAACACTGGTTGAGAACGCGTTGGGCTCATTCAATAACGTTACGGCCCCCATCAGCATTACTTTACATTATGAGTTGGAACGCACGAAATCATGCGCCTTTCCCCACGTGCAATCAGAAGTTGAGAAAGTGGTCTCGACACCATACACTCCATATTCATCGCCCCTTCTTTAAAAATGTCCCAACCGCGCCCCGGGTTGGTACATGGGGTCGACGTTGGCTGACACCGGCACTATGTCCACCTACACCGGCGTAGGCTGCAGAGAGCTGTCTCTCACAATTCCCTGTGCGAGGTGCTGAGAGGCGTGCCTGAGCAGAAAATGGTTTGGGGCTAGTGATTCGTGGGCAGTCGGCCCCGAACTGACGTAGGTGCGAAGATCTGATTTTGGTTATACGTTCGACCTCGGCGAAGCTCAGTGAACAACACTTCCTCTGTGGGAGTCCGACGACCCACGATCGAGAATTTACCGAGGTCGGGGGTGAGCTGACTGGCGTTGCTTAGCGTGCTGGCCACGGTGTTTACTTTTACTCCTTCCATGCTACCCTTCAGTAGTCCAGTCGTTACCTGTACCTGAGAGTTCTGGTTATGGCAGATAGATGTTGGGCCGCTCAGCCCCATATTTTGATAGGTGAGTTCAGAGGAAGCCAGCCCCAGTGAGCAGTCGTTGGCTGGGTTTAACTTCCATGGGACGTGCTGCCACTGGCTGCTGTCAGTTCCTTCACTCCAGGTACATGGTTGGCTACGAAAGCATGTAATCTACGAGAATCGTTGGCAAGGTCCTGCGGCACTATGTAGCTGTCCAGCCGATATAATGTCCTGACGGGCTTCTTCTTCAGTTCCCTCAATGCTACGTCCCCGAGACGCGCCCCAACCAGGGCAGCTTGGAGTTCGAGTCGAGCTATCGACACCCGCTTTAGCAGGACTACCTGGCTCTTGGAGATGAGGAACCGGCAGTGGCAAAACCCGTTGAGTCCTTGACCATATGTGTACCACATGCTCAAAGACACCCTCAGACGCGTCTCAAAATACACGAAGCTTTCGGAGCTTGATGTTCGCTCCGGGCACCACACACCATGGAACGCTGAGGTGGGAAGGTTGTTCGACTCGCGAAGCCACTCCGGCCACATTGTCAGTTCTGGCTCCGGCAGCGGTTCGTCCAAAATGAGCTGTCCCACAGACGCTGCAGCATGATTCCGGCATGCACAGTGAATGGAGCCGTAATCCATAACTAGTCAAGCATCAAGGCTGCTCTGCTTAGAACCCAACGCTTCATGAGCATCCCGTTAGCTTGGCGCAAGCGGAAGCCCAGTGTGTCTTCGCCTTCATCCCAAACGAGGATCGGTGTGGCGTCGGAGTCCAGGGTCGGAGGGGCGGTGGAGGCGATGGTCAGTGGGGCGTTGAGAAGCGCGAGGTGTGCCCGGTTCCGGGATCCGGCTGCTGGTGGTGTGGTAGGACGGATGGAAGCTGACGCTGGGCTGGGTGTGGGTCCAAGTGTTGAGAGCGCCGCTGCGTGGTAGGTGCGCCCGGTGGTGGGTGTGGTGTGGGGGTGGGTGTGGTGTTTCCGACAAGTGTTGTCGTGCCGCTGTGCGTTGCACGCTGTGAGCTGTCGCATGCCCGCACACCTCCCTCACGTATGCCCACTTGGGGCAGTCGGGATCGGTGGCGACGTTCGCCACGATCATAACTGGAACTTACTGGAAAAAAATTATCGGGTTCGTTGCACCCTTCGACCGAGCTTTCGCCCTCTGGTCCCTGTTCCGGTTACAATGGCCCAGAGCAGTTGGCTCGTCACCGTCAGGTTTCCTCAGGGGGTTAGTGTGGAAACATAGATAAGTTGGGATTGGTGTAGAAGGTTTTCCCTCCAGAATTGTGGGAGTGCTGGTCCAGGGTGCCTGGAGCTCCTGGGTCTTGCTGTCTTGAAGTCCTCGTTGCGTCTGGCGCTACAGGTTTGTCTTCTCTCTCAAACCTTGGACCTTCCTGGATTTCTTCGTACTGTGGAGCAGGAGTACGAAGTTGACTGTCGACGCTCCGCTTGTACAAAATTATAATATGAATTTGATATGATGATAAAGATGATAAGAATTAAGAAGCTTCCTATGCCAGGAAAGAGAAAAGGGTCAACATGTCTGAATGCTGAATGCGAGTTACAAGATGGGAAGTGGAAAATGTTTAAGTTAATATGCAATAAGAACCTTGAAATGTACAGAAAGTGCTGATGTAGTCGTGGTGTGGAAGTTTGAAGCTTTGGTCTTGTATGTTTTCTTCATTGATTAATATTTTTGATCTTTAATATGACCCTATTCTTCTGCTGTACCTTTCCGGGAGGCATCATCAAGATTGCGGTGGCATGCACTGTGCCGTGCTAGAATTTGATGTGCCCGTGCTTTGTTCCTTGCAACTGTTTTGAACGTCGCAAATATATTCTGGACGTCCATTTGGTGTTCAGTTTGGCCCAGTCATCTTCAACAGAGACAAAGTACATGTTCAAATTCTTACTCGCAGTCATAGCAGAGTAATACAAACAGGAACTGCTACCTCGACTCTGTGCCAGTTCATGTGCCTTCCTAACGCTCTTGCACCTGCGAAAGCGCCACCTGAGACCGACATGCCACCGTGTTGGGTTCCTTTCTACCATGCCAAACAGGCTGTACATCATTTAAGGGCTGCATAATGATGCATTCATTAAAGTTGGCGATGACAATATTGTATTTTCATTCTTGGACCTTGTATTCTCGGATTTAAGTGACTTGGTTCAAGACTTGACTGTAGGAGAAACTCTGGGAAGAAGTGACCATAACATAGTTAGATTCAAGGCACATGTAGTGGAAATTCTTTAGGATAATTTGGTAAAGGTTCCAAATTTCAACCGAGCAGACTTTGACTGCATGAGAGCGGCTTTAAGTGCCATAAGATGGGAAGAAGAATTATCCAATTTAAATGCCTGTGAAATGTGGGAAAAGTTCAAATCTTACTTGAAGGAAATTCAGATTAGACATGTCCCCCAAAAACAAAGACGCAAAAGAACGATAGGAGAGCCAGCATGGCTTACACCAGACTTGATAAAAGCAATTAAGGCTAAGAAAGCTGCATTTAGAGTGCTTAAGGAAGCTTCAAATATCGTGAAAGTGGCCTAAGCAATCAATTTTGAAATTTGCGGATGATTTGAAAGTCTTTAGGGCAATAACAGGTTAAAATGAGCATATCTCGCTGCAAAAAAAAACTTAGAGGAACTTGTGAAGTGGTCTGAAGAATGGCAAATGAAATTTAATTTCGATAAGTGCAAAATCATGCATGTGGGTAAGCAGCATATGAAGATTCCATACTTGATGGGTGGCCAAGTGCTATCAGGGACTCAACAGGAGAAGGATTTAGGTGTTATTCTAAACACAAAATTGGGGGCATCAGAACAGACCAAGGAAGCCAGGAAGAAGGCACTGAGAATGCTTGGGGAAATAAAAAGGAATGCATCATACAGAAGTGAGGAAGTCATCAGGAAGCTTTACTGTGCGTATGTCAGGTCACATTTGGAATACTGCATCCAAGCTTGGTCTCCTAGCTATGAAAAAGATTGTTGGCTTTTAGAGAGAGTACAAAAGAGGGCTACAAAAATGGTTAATGGCATAAACAGCCTGGCATATGAGGAAAGATTGAAGAAATTGAAAATGTCTTCACTTAGATATAGAAGGCTGAGAGGAGATCTCATCGAGGTCTTTAAATTTGTCCATGGTCTGGAGAAGGGATATCTTGGGGAAATGCTTGAATTTAACAAATGATGCAATTAGAGGTCATCAATTCAAAATTAAAGTTAACCACAGCAGAACAAGGTTAAAGCAAACTCTCTTCACCAACAGGGTAGTAGAACACTGGAACCAGCTGCCAGAAACCATTGTAAGTAGCAGCACATTGAACGTCTTTAAAAACGGCATAGACGATCATTATAAGAATAAAGGGCTTGCTTTTCAGTATTACATGGAGGGCTGATCGACGGATTTGGTGGGCAACTGGTTGAGTGTACAGAGTGCAACCAAGAAGGGCCCTTGTGGCTCATAGTTGCACTAATCTTTTATGTCTTTATGTCTTTATGTTTGTGTCACCAGACATTCTCTGGAAATTCTGAGACCCCACCCTCCCACACGGCTAAGTAGCCATTGTGTTCATGACGGCTACCCGGTGCCGCCGAGTTTCTGTGGTTTAT
The DNA here is from genome assembly GCA_034440575.1 of Imbricaverruca yamaguchii. Lineage (NCBI taxonomy): Eukaryota > Metazoa > Arthropoda > Thecostraca > Neoverrucidae > Imbricaverruca > Imbricaverruca yamaguchii. The sequence continues at coordinate 1,943,893 of JAOTOL010001660.1, forward strand.
GCGATCGAACCGGCGGCCCATTTCGCTCCGGCGTCCGTCCGCCAGGCTCAGCGCCCGCCGGCGAATCGGCCCCAGCTGCCGTCGGCGACGCTGCTGTCGGCTCGTTTTCGGCGGTGGCGGCTCGTCCACGTTTCGGCGCGCATCGCATGTGACGTCACTGGGCGCGCGCCTAACTGGCTCCTCGCGTGAGGGCCGCTGCACTTTGTGTTACACAACTGCCGCTTGCAGTCTGCCGAGTGCACCAAGAACTCTAACTGATGTTCCGTGTGCTGGCGCAATGTGTGTGTGTGGGGGGAGTAGGGGGTGTAGGCGTATGTGTGGGCGCGTATGAATGCGAACCTCATTGATATTGCAGCGTTCTGATATTGCATATTGCATATCCTCCTCCTCATTGATATTGCATCGAGTGACTTCGACGCGCCAGGTGGGGACTTCGTCTGCGGCGGGCGTGGGTCGCGGTGAAAAGAACGACGCACTTTCGCACACACCGAACCCACCGAACACACCGCACCGCGGACCGGCGCGGTCGTGGTGGACCATTTCCGCCGGCGCCGTCCGACAAATCGCGCTCCATGAGGCGGCGTGTAATAAGCGGCCCGTCGGCGTTTTGCACCGCGAAGCCGGCCGGCGCGGCGCCAGCGGCCTGCCACGATAGATCGGCGACATTTGTCACGTGTGCACTGTATTAGTTTACGGCCAGACGATGACGAGTCGCCGGGAACGCGTCGCCGTCGCCCGCCAGTCGCCGCCAGCCGACCGACTCTGTCGACGCTCGTCGTGCAGTTTGCGTGACTCGCAGGGATTGTCCGGGCAGGCGCCGAGCGTTGTCGCTGTCGTTGGCGCGGGTGAGGTCCGACGAGCCCGCTTGCCGTGAATGTGCCGACACGAAGTTGATTTCGGCCACGCGATTCGACCGGCAAGCATTTGAAATATTTACGGCGGTTTTGTCGATTTTTGCAAGCTTTCCAATCCTGCTGTTGTCACACCCAGTTGCAGCCACTCTTTACCGTTCCAATTTTATATATATACGCATATATATATATATATATATATATATATATATATATATATATATGTTGAGCCAATATTTTTTATTGACTACTGTGCGACCAACCCCATCTATGCTTGTGCGACATTTTCCGGTGGATCACCGTGCCGCCAGCACCATCTATACTGGTCCGACACTTGCCACGCAGGTCATTGTAGGTGGCGCTCTGTGCCGCCAGCGCCATCTATAGTGGTCATACTATAGTGTAATACATAGACCTCGTCATAATCGTTCTATGCTCACAGGTGGCAACCGCATAATATTCGATTCCGTGTGTGCAGCCCTGTAGTTTACCCGTTGCCCTTGCCACCCCAACGCTCCCAAAAAATATTTTATAGCAACATGGTATTCATCTTTCTTCCAGTTCCCTAAGGTTTGCTAATGCACACCATGGGGAGCGAGAGTGCTGGCCTCCCATGTGGGCTTTTTCAGGACTAGGAAACAAAGAACAATCAAGCTCGTTCAACAAATCAACAAACTTTGCAGTTCTTTACATGATGTTAAATGCCATGAGATTACCCATGACACTTGTTTTAGGGGCTTAATATTAAGTCAACGTTGCTGGATTAGGATCTACGAAGATAAATCGGTGCGCTAAATTCCTCATCGATGTCCACATTCTTAAGACTTCTTCCTCGATATAGACATCGTCACTCGATGTCCACAGTGTCCACAGTGTTCCTTTCACTTTCCACCAAAGGAGCAAAAAATGAAATCAACGATTTAGTAAATTGAACAGGGAACACAAATATTTATATTTACGTCTACCTACGTAAAACTGTGAGGTGGCAACTGAAAGTTTGGTGAAACCTGAGCCACCAATCTTTTCGGAATTAAATCTGTTCGCAAATCTGGAACTTAAACATTTTGATATATTTTGTCATCATAATTGTCCTTGACCGTGACCAATTACCTCGACCTTGTTGCACATCGTGGTGCGAGACTTCATGCATCTTAAAACCCAACATCAAAATATTTCAGGGGCACGGTCTGCACACTGTGGCGACCACCAGGCGCCTTACTGCATGTCCGGCATTATTGTATTTCATATGGTCCGGGGAGGTTAAACGAGGGGATGAGCAAAAATGGTTCCGGTGCAATTAGCAGATAACGGAGATGGCGCCACGCGAAGTCCCTATACCGCACCTCTCTATCTGGCTTCGAACTGACGTTAGTGACAAGGCAAATTGATCTCCATATAGCTGGGTGTAGGTCATTGCTACCATGCTAAGGGAGTACTACCGCAATGCTCAATATTATGACACTTATTCCGACAGGTACAGGAATGTACACTTTTGCCATTAACTTGACGACCAGATTTTGACAAGGTGGACGATTTTGTTTGACTTCCACTGATTACTAGACAAATTATTGTCCTCCAAAAGATAATATGCAAAGCTGCATGTTGAAACCTATATGAACGAAGTTGAAAATTAAACTTGTGTCGCGTCTTGTGCTTCGTATATTACTTTGCAATTTAACCCTCGTAGTGTGTAAGTGTGTTAAGTGTGGGAGGGGGTGAGAGAGGAGAGGTCATAATGACCCATTTTATATTTATATCAGGAAACTTGTGAACCGTTCGCACAATGACTTTGCAATTTGGCCTGCAACGATTGATGAGTACACATGTTGTCAAACAGTTCACACAACCTGGTATGATACCGGAGCTAGGGATAGTCCAAGCGCGGTCACTATCACGTCTCAATACCGTTTTTAGATGTAAATTGTAATACTAATTGAAAATGAACATTAACCCCCGAATGACCCCCGTCTCGGGGGTCTTCGACCGCCCCCCTCAGGTTTTTCGCGGATATTGAACGAACAGCGCGTGGTAGCGCACCATAATTTGGCATACTTTTTCCACATCAATTTGGCATTCCGTGTCAAAATGTTGAAGTCAGGTCATCTAGGGTCAACGAGTTAGTGAAGGTCGAGTGAGGCCACCTCTAAAAAAGTTCAATCAGTGGTCACGCTTTAACGGACACAGATATTTTAATGAAACTTTCAGCATTTGCTTATCTTTAAAGATGCAACAAAACGTACGACAGGATTTTTTTCTCCATTTTTTTCAGTTTTTGACTGCATATAAATTTTGCAAATTTGCCTACTGCAGTTACAATCGAAGATTCTGGCTCAGATAAGCATTTTTATTAGGGAAAATTGACTTCCAACAACGTTTCTCATTAGGAAAGGAAAATTAAAGAAAACTTGAAAATTCAAAAATTTGAAATTTCAAGAAGGAATATTTCGGGGGGCAAAAAATTTGTATGGCCCTGGTCGATGTCGCTGTCCTTTTCTGATTTCAAATAATTGTATTTTTAAATATCCCAAAAATGAATTCCCCAGAGCCAAAAAACATAATGTAAGTCGTGAAAGGTCGTGAAAATCTAGCCCGACCCCCCCCCCTAGCGACGTCACTTTTGTGGAGAAATTGTTTTGAGGGTTGGATCCGGGCCCTACCCGTCGAGCGCTTCCGATGACACCTCTTTCGTTTTCGTGCGACGCTTAGTTCTGATTTTAGAGGGGTTACTATCCCCCCCCGAGACGGGGTGTGAGGATCTGACCGGAGGGACGGCGCGGGTAAAAACAAGTTGTGAATAAAGCATACAAGACGCAGTCAAAAGTGAATAATGAGTGTGTGGGAAAATAATGAAGAAAATACAAGAATGCAAAAGGTGTGCTCAGGTCAGGTTCCATGGTCAAATAAAGGTTTAAGCTGGAAAGATGTTTCATTGCTCATCATTTTGTTACTGAGCAATTTTTTATCTTGAGCCCCAGAATATAAGTAGTGGAATGTTATGTGCTATACAATAGTTTCAGGTTTCAAGTTAATATCAAGTCAGGTTATTAATACATGACCTGACACGACCCGAGGTAGCATGTATTCCTCGTGCGGTAAGTGTACAGACTAGTATAAAACAAAGACAACTAAACCGGGGGAATTTTGCATGCCTGGTTCATTTTTTTTAGAGTGATTGAGATACTTCAAATGAAATTATGAAGTTGGGTTGATTTCGAATTTTTGTTTGAAAATTTGGCATTAATTTACAATTATCAACATTGAATTTCGTTCAGCTTTCATTTTCAAAGAAGTGAACGGGAGGTGATGGTGGCAAACATTTGGTTCTGCTTTCATGGCACCCGATACCGTTTCCTGGAAGTCCTCTTTTTCGAATTTTGTCACCTTTATCAGCTCATCACACGTTTCCAGGTATTTAACTGCAACTGTGTGATTAATCTGAAATGGAAGGTTGACCTGAAAAGGTAGATAACAATGTGTTCTCAGTAACTCTAAGCATTCAAGGACGCGCTACACTGTATTGTTTGTCACATCAAAGAAAGTTGTTTGTCTTGTTTAAAGAAAAAGTTAGCGATGAGAAGGTGGGGATCAAACTTACAACCCTGTGACTGCAAGGGTAAAAATTACTTCGCACCGCGTTGGTTGAATTTCATTCATCCATTTTTTTTCTTGGCATTTCAGCGTTATGACGATTGGGTACCAATGGAACGCGTCGTCCTCCCTCAGTGCAATCTAGAGTAAAAGAAAGAGGAGAGAGAGAGGGAGGGAGAAAGGAAGGGAGAGAGAGGGAGAGAGCGGGAGAGAGATATTCGGATTGGAAAAGTTGCACAAATTTATAGCCATTCAGCTAACGTACCTTGCATTATGCTTGATAGGAAGCACGGCATGCATATGACCTGATGGGAATTAATTTGATTTGCCACATGCAAGTTACACACGCATGCGTTTCAAGCATCCGTAGGTTGCATGCCTCAACTAAGTAAATATTGTATCGGGAATGCAGACCATATGAAGAAGCAGGTTAAAATTAAACAAAATTGCATAACTTTGCATCCGTTCAGATAGCACGACTTCAATTATAATTACTGGGTGCCCCTCCATGATAAATGACCCATTCGATTGTATTTATGAGTCATGTGATGGTGAGCAAGGCGGCACGAACCAACCTCACGGGTCACTGTCACGTCACGTATTCCGCGTGGGTGGGGCTGGCGCCATTTAGCCAAATGCCCGCCAACGGTGCTGGAAACCTACCAGCGCTGGTCGGCGCAGGTCTGGCGCCATTTAGCAAAATGCCCGCCAACAGTGCTGGAAACCTACCGGCGCTGGTCGGCGCAGGTCTGGTGCTATTTAGCCAAATGCCCGCCAACGGTGCTGGAAACCTACCGGCGCTGGCCGGCGCAGGTCTGGCGCCATTTAGCCGAATGCCCTCCAACGGTGCTGGACACACACCGGCGCTGGTCGGCACGGTTCGACGGCCGCGGCGTACACTGCGGTCGACGTCCGCAGATCCATCATTCTCTCCACTATCATGCTCTTCTTCCATCTGCCGGCACAAAGCGTTCAAGTTTCTTTATGACCTTCAGGAGAAGCGGTTCACGTAACCGAGCTGCAGGTGCATCGGTCTCACCACACATTTTGGACTCTGAGACAAAGACAAATGTTACGTTAGTGCTGAGGTACGACCCACAGTTTTCAAGGAATGCTGAAGGGTTACGGTATACTCCCTTAATGGCCGTCGAATGCTGACCGATATACCGCACACCAGGCCGACCCACTAATGCCATGAGATGCATTTTTGTCGCGCGTGGTCGCCAAAACAAAATGTGCTCACATCTGATCTTCTAATCTTTCTGGAGGCTATACATATTAATAAAGTTAGGGTTCTTTTTATATTTTCCAGCGCAACTATCGGAGAAACAGAGGACTTTCCCTGGTCCTGAATGCATATGTCGGATGTACGGAATCAGCACAGACTGGAACGCCGCCTTGGTATGAATCGCTGGTGCACAGCGGTAGCGGATGAAGGGAGCATTGGGAGTTGTCCCAATGAAAACCTTTAACCACATCTTAGATGACGAATGGCAAATTTCGGGAAAAACGCACCGACCAAAACCTTACTGCCTTAACCCGCGCCGTCTTTCCGGTCAAATCCACACACACCGTCTCGGGGGGGGGATTGAAGACCCCCTCTGAAATCCAAACTAAGCATCGCACGAAACGAAAGAGGTGTCATCGGAAAGCGCTCGACGTGTAGGGTCCGGGTCCAACCTCCAAAACAATCTTCCCCAAACGTGACGTCACCAGGGGTGCTATATTTGTACGACTTTTCACGACTTACATTATGTTTTTGACCCTGGGGAGTTCATTTTGAGGGACATATGAAAAAAATTATTTGGAATGAAAAAAGGACAGCGAAATCGACCAAGGCTATTATTTATTTTGGCCCCCAAAATAATTTTTTTTTTAATTTCAAACTTTTCAGCTTTCAAGTTTTCTTTAATTCTTACTTTTCCAATGGGTAGAACAGACCGAGAAACGTTGTTGGAAGTCAACTTGCCCCAATAAAAAAATGCTTACTTTAGCCAGAATCCTCTATTTGAACTGCAATTTGGCAAATACGCAAAATATATATGTAGTCAAAAACGAAAAAAAAGAAGAAGAAAAATTCCACTTCTAAGTTTTGTTGCATCCGTAAATATAAGCAAACGCTGAAAGTTTCATTAAAATATCTGTATCCGTTAAAGCGTGACGACTGGTTGAACCTTTTTGGAGGTGACCTCACTTGACCTTGACCAACTCGTTGACCCTAGATGACCTGACCTCAAAAGTTTGAATCAGCATTTCAAATTGATGTGGGAAGAGGTATGGCAAATTTGGGTGCGCTGCCTCGCGTCGTTCGTCCGCTATCCGCGAAAAACCTGAGGGGGCAGTTGAAGACCCCCGAGACGGGACTGGTTAAGGCCTGTTTACGCGCGACAAAAGCCCAGCAGAATCTCGGCAGATTCATGACGTTGTCAGGACTGTGCAGGACCCTGCAGAACCGAGCAGAATCGATCAGAACCCGACATCGGCGATGTCCGGACCCTCTGACGTCACAACACAAATAGATGACGTCACGCAATATATTACTCGTAGGGATTGTGATTTAGTAGCTTTGTCCACGTTGGCGACGTTTGCGGGTGGGAACTAGACATATTTCAAGTTGTCCGCCGCGTTTTGCAGTCGGACACGGGCGCCAGACGGTTTTGTGGTTGCTGTTCGATCTTTCGGTTAAAAATTTGTTAAAATCTATTACTGTGAGTGTCGTGGATGGAAATATTGGCGAGCATATTGTGCTTTACTTTGTAGTTTGTAATATGCCCGGCACTGTAATAAAAATAAATGCCTAATGATGGCATGCACGTGCTTTCCTGGAAGGAGGCTCATGTCACCAAACGGTGCAGCACCAATTGCCAAGTTTAACATTATGCTTTTGTTCTTGCACGAAACAAATGAACTCAAAATTTGGCTTGGTAACACAAACCATTTTGGAAAGTCGATTCTTTCCATGCAACATCTATACCGTTAGTGATCAAATTTTTTTCAAAGTTGGAGTCGTTACCCCCTTAACCGCCTTCCCGTTCGGTTCCTGTGCCCGTGCCCTTCATCTTCATAGTAATGAGGAGTTGTCGGCATTCTTAGCTCTTTAACAAGAACATATTTTCCCTCTGTTTTTTTTTTTTGTTAGCGTAACCTCATTACCATGTCCTCTATTACCACTGACGTACATGAGCCAGTACCAAATATCTAAGATTTAATGCCATCTGAGTATTACCGTGAGTGTATGTAGTAATTGCCACTTATGTCAATTACTACCGCAGTGGATCATTTGTGGTGCTGTTAACAAACAACCAAAACGCTTCATGCGCATTGGATAGATGACGTCAGCCCTTGTACAGATGCTTGTATGACGTTGGCAGAATGAAGCCTGAAGACAGAGCCTGCAGCCGCCTGCTACTTTCTGCCGCTGCCAGACAATTTCTGCCGCCAATATCGTCGGGGCTGCCGGGGAACGTCGGGGCTGCCTAGGCAAGATTCTGCCGTGATTCTGCCACATGTAAACAGCCTCTTGCTGCCAGATAGTTACGCAGTTGCTTAAAGTGCTGCGATTGCGCCTGGCCAATCCAATGGTCAGCTCCAATGGTGCACCATTAAGCGTAGAAGCATACCCGTTGGTCGCCAGCACAACATCCACCAACGTGTGACGAACAACAGACCACATGCAGTCGCTCTGAGTGCCCCGCCGTCTGTCAGTACCCAATAGTGAGGCCTCAGACTCGCAAATATTGAAAACCCGATGTCTGTGCTATCATTATTTCATTCTTAAAATGCAGCTCACAATTACCAAAGATTTCACAAAAGTAGCTTCAAGTAGCTAAAAGCTTTCCTGCTGCGACGTTGTGCTTTATGCATTCCGACGGGTTTTAGAATGCACCTGCCAGTGCACAAACAACTCGTAAAAGTAAACCACTTTCCTTTTCAATTGGACGTACGCGGCTGAGTGGCCTAGCCAGAGCTCGGTCCAGGGCGAAGTCTAAAGAGGACACCCCTACATACAGAGGCCCTCTATTTTCCCGGAACTCCACGCTGTAGGCCACTATATCTCCAGTGTGCCTATGCTTACTAATAATAAAATAACCGATTCTGCGTACAATTTACTCTACCGCAATTTGTGAATTTGATGTCCAAGTCAAAGCTAACGTGCAATGGTAGCATTAGGTATCGTAGCATCCAAAAAGATGCTATAGAACAGACATACAAGGGCGACAAGGACATTATCTCTAGGTCTACTTCCTAAGTAGTTCATTTGAAGTCAAAATTGAGCCCCACACTTTAGACACCAAATTATTCACCACTGAAAAGTTCCAGCTCTCTGCCAACTGCTTTTCATTCTCGGCTTAAACTCGGTCATCACGTCTCGGCCAAAATTGCATCGTACGCCAACGACATTGTCTCTGGACTTAAACAAAACACCAGCTTTCACACTAGTATCACTACAACGCGCACTTACGGAACTACACAACACACTATCATTACTAGTCTTTCACATCGCACCATACAAATCCAAATTGAATATTTTCTGCTAAAAATGACTGGCAGATTTACGGCCACTCACACTAGGCCACAAAACCACACCCTTCGTGAGGATGGCCCAAGTATTGTGGATTGCATTAGATCCCCTAATCACCTTTTGGCCACACATCTTACATGTGTCAACGTACCTCGTGAAGGGCAAACCTGGTACGAGCATCATCCGGCACATCTTGGAAATCTGATCGAAATACACTCACGAGACTATACAGATCAATTATGCGGCCAACCCTGGAATACGGATCGCCACTTTTTGTAAACCCCGCTCCAATACATCCAGAATTTTGAACATAACTCACAACCAATGTTTCAGAACTCGCACAGGAGCTTTTAGAACCTAACCACTATGCGCACTCCGCATATATAATCACATACCACAACCACAACACAGACACATAAAAGCAATTCTTAGGAATCACTACAAAAACAAACTCGTCAAACAACACCCATGCACTCAAGCGCTCAAAATTCGCACCAAACAAACACCAGCTTATGAAAGCACCACCACCTCCCCGACGAGGCAGCACCTTTTCGTGGTGGGGGATTTCGTGCTCCAATGATCCGGAGGCCAGACCACCAGGAAGCCGGGGAGGAGTCAGACTAAGAGTGCTTCACCTCGTCCTTCCATCCATACGCTCCCATTCCAATTACCCATCTCATCTCATCATCCCTTCACCAGGTCCTGCAACACCAACCATCCCTACTATGAGCGGGTAGGACAAGTTTCCCTCAGTTTTATCTGGATATATATATATATATATATATATATATATATATATATATATATATATATATATATATATATTTTTTTTTTTTTGTTTTTTTTTTTTTTTTTTTTTTTTTTTGGTGGTGTTGTGTGTTTGTGTGTGTGTGTGTGTGTGTGTGTGTGTGTGTGTGTGTGTGTGTGTGTGTGTCTGTTGAGTATCCATGTGACAAATATGAATAACGATGATTGGCGAATAAATGCTACAACTTAACAGAAGATGACCTTTATTGTATAAACGTTTCGACCTCGAGGGTCTTCTTCAATATACATCGCTGTAGGTTTTGCCCAATTGACAAATCCTTCTTTCGACTTAATTGCATTATGTGTAATTATGTATGCAGCCTCTAATGCCTTTCTGTTCCGTTCGTTCACATTGTTTACCAGAACATTAACCTTCGCCCGATTGGGCAACTTTTAGCATTCATCAATATATTCGTCAATCTTCAATTTTTGCATTCGAAAATTGACTTACCTCCGTCGAAACAGTCCCTGGATGGACGTCGGAAAAGTCGACATCGTAACGAATTTATCATCACGTATGCTATCGAACGAAGCCAATGAAGCGCTGTCATTTGGACTCAAATTTCACTTGGGGAAAAACAAGTATTCATTCGCTGAAGATGTAAATCACAACTACAAAGCAAATGGTAGCGACGCAGATAAAGGATTAATACAGGGTATTTGGTTTGTTGTAAGCCATTGGCTGATGAAGAACCAAGTAGGATGCTCATAGGATATCTACAAGCATTTTATAATCTTGCCATCTACAACAGTATGCTCGTGACACAGGCATGCACATGTTGCGGAATAATAATCATGAACCAAAGTTATTACCTCAACAAGATAAATGAAATGTTCAGTGATATTACAATATATGAAAATATAAATGCAGGCTATACAGGAAAACAAAGCAAAGCATTCAATTCGAAGGCACTGAAAGTGCTAAAGAAATCAAAACGAGCTAAAACGCTATTACATCTGTTAGAAGAATCTCCTGTAGCTCCTCGTATGAAAGGGTTACCAAACATTTATAAAGAAGGCATCCTGATGCGCTCGATCACTTCTGGCATCGGAAGCGCTCCGCACAATTTAGCGAAAAGATTAGCCAAACACCTCACAAACGCGCTAGAAACAATAAGCAACGCGCATTTTATAAACACCGCGAAAGTAATCGCAAGACTGGAGACCAATTATGTAGCTCACATGAATTTCGCTAGTTTTGATGTGAAATCGTTGTTTACGAAAGTGCCAGTAGATGAAGTTTTGCGGGTGGTGAAGAAGGTTATTCATCTGGAAGATGACATCAAGCTACCACTTCCAAAATCACATCATATGGAACTATTTTCCATGTGCATGACATTTTGGCAATTTTCTTTCAGTGATGAAGAATATAATCAGCACAGCGGATTAGCCATGGATTCACCATTCAGTCCAGCTGCAGCTTCTCTTTATGTGGTGTTGTTAGAAAATGGTCCCTTGGATATCGTTGGGAACGACGCCATCTGACTCAGATACCCTCATGACATCCTGGTGGCCGCACCAAAATCTACGGACGTGAAGAAAAAGATGTAAGAGCTCAACAAAGTTAACAAGAAAATGCAGTTCACGATTGAATTAGAAACGGACGGAACTATCCAATTTCGGAACACCCTCATAGAGAAAACAGAGACAGCTGTTACTTTTGAAGTCTACGGATAGCCGACAAATATTGAAGACTATGTGAATTTTTATTCAGCACGCAACGACAGAGTAAATAGTGGCATTGACATTGGGTTATTCCTAAGAGCATTCGGAAGTTGCAGCGAAGTCTACCTTCTTGAACAAATTGACCATAATTCTTCCACTTTTAATAAGCTAAAATACCCGAGAGGCAGGCCAGTGAAGGTAAAAAAGAAGGCCCAGGAAATCAAGAAAAGAAGGAAAGAAGTAAGGGAAATAACATCGAAACAACACATGTTTCTAACAATCCCGTTTTCAAAACATGCGTTGACCAAACACCTAAAAAGATCCGAAGTTTAAGTTGACATCAGTTCTGGAACGAAAGTAGGGGACACGATGGGAAGACCCAGAGCCAACCGTGGTCAAAAGACTGTTGTGTGTGAAATCCCGTCTTCTGGATGTCCAAAGACGTACGTGGGAGAAACAGGGAGGTTGTTTAATTCTTGAGTTAAAACGCCCTCTTAATTCTTATCTGAGACAAGAATCAAAGAACACAAACGCGATGTGAGGTACAATAGAGAATGTAACGCACTTTTTTCGCCTATTGACGAATGTTAAAATTTGTCTAATACGGCCAGGGTTAATGTTCTGGTAAGCAATGTGAACAAACTGAACAAAATGGCATTAGGAACTGCATACATTAGGGTGACAGCTATTTGGACCCAACTATTTTTTTCTCGAAAAACGAAAAAGGCAGTTGATTTTCTGGTTCGTATTAGCCTGAAAACACCACATAAACAGTTTCATCTCGATCAAATAATTTTAAGGCGTGCCTCATCGCACTTGAATGTCAGACACCCCAGACATTTTTTTTAGGACCACCCATCCCTATTACTCCGTGTATGTGTTGGCTAAAATAGAGTCAGAACGTGTTCGTGCTGGTCGGGTGTGCCCTGAATAATCGTGTTGCAACCTTATTAATTATAATTATAGTTTAACATTTAACTATAATTATAGTTTGTTCCAATTTCCAATCTTAATGCCCTTTTTGGTCCTTTCGCAAATATGGCCGCTCCGGCAACGCGGAAGAAAACGTATATACCGGTCATCGGCCTCGCCGACGAGAGATTGATGAATGGAGGTTAACCAAAGGGCCCTCGAGCTCATCCAGATCGATAAAGACAAAGTGTTCCTCATTGCGCAACGCGAGGAAGGCCGCCGAGGAAAAAAGATAGGCGCCGATCGGCAGCTCGCCGAGTTCGAGCAGCGGCGGTTGAATCGCGCCTCCCAGGCCAGCGATCGCAATACTCGGTAAGCGCAGCGCATGGCCGAGATCGACACTGTTGAGCTCGAGTCTAGCTCCAGCCCCTGTCGCAACTCTACAACGTCCAGCGCTGAGGACGAGCCTCGACCATCGACTTCCACCGCCTGCCCACCGCCGCCGAAGCGCCGCCGCGGCAGGGAGACTTTAATCTCGCCGACTGTCGCCGCTGCCCTAGACCGCACTCGCGTGACGGACCATCAGGCAGTGTACGTCTTGTCGGCGGTGGCCGACACCCTCGGGCACGACGTATCCGAGCTCACCATGAATCGGGAGTCCATCCGCCAATCCCGGCGGAACCACCGGAAGCAGGCCGTGCTGGACATCAAGGCGTCGTTTGCGCCGGACGTACCCCTGGTTGTTCACTGGGACGGAAAACTGGTTCCCAACTCTACGACCGGCAGCAGGGGCAAAGTCAACAGTCTTCCGATTTTGGTCGCTGGGACCAGCGTCACCAAGCTCCTTTCCGTGCCCAAGCTCGAGATCGGCAATGGACTGGCGATGGCAAACGCTATCGTGGAGGCCCTGCACGACGGGGGCGCTGCAGACCCGTCGTGGGTATGTGTTTCGACACTACGGCCTCGAACACAGGCCCGCAGTCAGGGGCGTGTGTGCACATTGAGCAGCAGCTCGGTCGTGACCTGCTCAATGTCGCCTGCAGGCACCACATGCTCGAGCTCATCGCCGCGAAGATCTACGGGGTTTGTCTCAACACTCCATCGTCCGGGCCTGAAAACCCGCTCTTCAAACGCTTCCAGGACAAATGGGATTTCATCGATCAGGACCAGTACGAGACCATGCCCGATGACCACCTCACGGAGGTCATCCAGGATTCCCGGGACAACCCCATCGCGGGTTGCAAGCTCCATCCGTCGCAGTTCCAGCCACGGGATGACTATCGGGAGCTCCTGGAGCTCTCCGTGATCGTGCTCGGCGGGATGCCGGCCAGAGGCATTCGATTCCAGCGGCCTGGGGCTCACCACCACGCGCGTTGGATGGCCAAGCTGAGCTACACTGTGAAGATCTACATCTTCCGAGGACAGGCAAACCTGACTGCCCGGGAGAGCGCCGGCATCCTTCGGTACGTCAAGTTCACCGTCTCGGTATACGTCCCTGCGTGGTACGCCGCGCCGAGCCCCACATCGGCCCCTGCGAACGACCTCGCCCTCCTGAAGGATTTGGTCGGGTACGAGGACAAGTCCCTCGCCACTTGTGGTATTTGAGTGGAGCCTCGTCCGCTGCCGTTCTTCGACGAGAACTTACCGCTGGGAAGAAAGCGGGCCATGATCGAGGCTCTCAGCCAATGAGGGCTCGGAGGATCCCACCAAGCGGGCCGTCGTTGATCTCTGGGCCGACTTGTCGCAGAAGACCCTCGCGGACTTCGTGACTAAGTCGTCGCGAATGCTCTTCGTCACCCTGGGGATCGACGACGGCTTCCGACCCGACCGATCCGGCGGAGTAGCACGACGACCCTCGCTACGTCACCGCAGCCCGCAAGGTCAACGGCATCCGGGTACTGAACGACTTCGCCGAGCCTGGCGTCGCCAGCTAATGGAAGATTACAATTTGACCCTCAGCAAGGACGAGGACCAGACGCAGTACATCCTGCAGGTGGTGGAGGCGCACCGGGGAAGATTACCCGACGCCAACAAGAGCACCGTCACCCAGCCTGACTGAGGCCAGGTGACCAGGACCAAGACCAGGACCAGGCCAGGATTAGCTTCGAAACTCATCGCAAGGGTCCAGGAAGACCCATAAGACCCGCCTAATAGTGTATACATTCAAGTGCGATGAGGCATGGCTAAGCATAATTGGATCAGGATGAAACTTTTTACGTGGTGTTTTTAGGCTAATACAAACCAGAAAATCAACTGCCTTTTTCATTTTTCGAAAGTCGAAAAATAAGTGTCACCCTAGCATACATACTTACACACAATACAATTAATTCGAGAACAGGAATTGTCTATTGGGCAAAACCTGCATGGATATATATATATACACACACACATATATATATATATATATATATATATATCAGAAATCTGTGTAAGCATGTGTTCTTGTAAATTCAGTATCAATGAACTTCATATGTACCGCTTCGCTTTGTGAAATAATCCAGGCCGGTATGCATACTCCGGTCGGCTCAAAGCGATTTGATGCCCTTCTCTCTAGTTAACACTCAAAGGCCAAGAGGTGGCGGCGACAGTGTCCTTTCCCATCTCTAACAAACAAGAATACACTGGGCGAAGCACATTTTGGATTCACACCACGCTAAACCTTAAATTTTTGGTGTTGTTTGTGCGCCGAAAGTGGTTTCGTTTCAGCTCGACGGAGGAGTCTCAGGAGTTTTTGGCGCCAAACTGGAACCAAAACGGGTCTAATATCTCTTGAGGCTTGAGAGACCACGGTCATTGGAAGTTCATATGGCGCTGGAGGGCGCCTGCAGCTGGTGAGATGGGTTCAATTGAAGCAGGAGGGATCCTGGAAGCTGAAGGGACCATCTTGGTTGCACGGCCCCATGGATATCGATTGTCTCCGCAGGAGTTGGAAGGCCTCTGATAGAAGAATGCCTGACCTTCTGGGGCCATGGGAGATAGAGCCCTAGACATGTGAAAATGTGCGGAACATCTTGGATTTTCAGAATCCCAAAACAGCTGGAGGAAATGCTCTGGAAGAAGGAGAGCTTCTGGGGATTTGTGGAACTTGAGGGGCTCCTGAGAACTGGGGGAGTCCCGATAGTCAGATAACCAGCTAGGAAAAGGAGTGGTTTCTGGTAGCTGTAGTGGGCTCCTTGGAGCTGGAGTAGCCCTTCAGAAAGCTGGTAGGTCCCCTCGAAGTTGGAGGTGCCTTTTGAAGCTCGAGGGGCTTCATATAGCTTGGTGGGTTCTGCTTAAACTTGAGGAGCTCAGGAAGTTCCGGAGCATCTAGAAGTTTGGAGAGTTCGTGGCTCTCTAGAAATAGGAATAGCTGGTGCAAAACGGGTCTTTCTGACCGCTAAAAGGATACAAGAACGGGAAAGATCTTGTTATATTTTCTGAACGGCACATACCCCTCCGACATCGCGTGCAGGGTTAAGTGTCATATAATGCTAATTTGTGCACACGAACAGGTCAGTAGGGGAGCTCAAGAGAGCAATCTGTGCTCAACAAATCCTTCCTGAAGTAGCACAAACAAGATGTTCCTAATTCTCTGTTGCTCTGCCAATATATATATATATATATATATATATATTATATATATATATATATTATATAAATCTAAATATATTTCTTCTACTTTGCCTGGGGCACTGCGATCGGAGTGAAACGCAATCATCCTCCCACACAGGTCCAACAGTGGGTTGGCATGCTTTTAACGACTTGCAATGCCCAGCATTAGTCCAGGGACTCATCATCAGCTTAAGTGCATCGACACAACAGCCCACAGTCGCCAACAGCACCACAGGCGTCACATCACCAGTCACTCGATGCCCTAATGTATTAAGGACCAAGTGTTGAGTTCTGGCTAAGACTAAATCATAAGGCGTTCAGAGTTTCAGCCTCTTCATGAAGTGTTAACCTAGGGATGAAATTCATGAGAGGGATAATACAATCGAAGGTAAGTAGTTACCTTGCAATAGTCTCCAGTATTTAGACCTGGTAATTTTCTTACTGCATCATCTTCGTTATACTGCATACGTTATCATCTTCATCTCCTTCATACTGCATCATTTTTCGTATCCCTACCTACACTTTCAAGCGTTGGTACGTCAGCGATGCCAAAATAATTCCCCCTTCTCAAAAACACTTTTGCTTAATAATTCCTTATACAAACGTGGAAAAATATCGCATTGACCTGCACAAAATCTCTTCTTTTTGGTTGCCCGAATCCGTAAGAAAATCCTGGGTGTACCCGTGCCAAAAATCCCGATGTCAGTACGCTAAATTCATGATTTAATCCTCGTGAAAGTACGTCGTAGTATCTATCCCTGGTTGTTGCAACATTTCCCCCTAGATTGGAAAGTGAAGTTGCACCCATGCTTGAGTTCAGATGAGAGACTTTCCATAAAATTAGTGGTGGTCTTGAGTTCCAGCATGATTTCCACCCATTAACTATTAGCCTCAGTGTACACTAGATTGAAGTGAGTTTGAGGCTGCCTGAACTCTCAATCATCTCAGAAGAGTTCTACTTGTGATTGAGATAGAAACTATCTTACTAGCATCCAGAGGGAATATATAAATCAACTTGCATGGTGCGATATTACGACAATTACAACCTCATGCAGACATCAGTGCAACCTGGATGCGGATGAAGAGTTGTTGAAACATCTTAGAATAGACAACTGAACTGAAATAGATAAAATATTGCAACTTCACAGTCCCATCCACTACACTGGCAGGCGCCCCCTACTCTCCCATTTTTCCAGCATCTTTCAAGTTGTCTTGCCTTAATTTTCCACTCCATCGGTTATCGGACCGCATGTGTCGGTTCCTCTCCCTCAAATAAACTTTCCTTCGTATGCCTGCGTGAGGAGATTCGCGTCAGCCTTGATTTCGTTCGTGACCAGCACTTAGCGCCGTGAATCTGTACACCTTGGCTATCTCTAAACAGCCTGGCAATGCGGTGCGATCAAAACAACTTGGTCGAAGAGATCGTCGATACAGCATGAACAGTCGGCGAAGCCAGCACGACGCGGTGAGAATGCATCTCTCCGGCGCTGTTTCTCTCGAATAGCGACCAATTTCTGCTGCCGTAACTCGTGTGCCTTCAGACACAATATTTCATCCCGAACCCAGAGAAGATCGGACGATCTAAATGACATTGGAACTGGCGCCATCTCATAGCAAATCGAATCTCTGAACTTGAATGGTTATTTTGCCTGTTGGCAGTCTATTTGAATCATTGATCAGATATCATTGATTTCAGATCAGAATGCGTGGCATCTCCTTCCGGTGCGTGGGCATCAGGTGCATGCTTTCCGTTAATTCGGAGCAGATTGCGCTATATTGTGGTTTTTCGCTTGTCGTCCCGTAACGCAAGGCAATAGGAGCGTGAAATTCCGTAACCTTTCCTCTCATTCCTCACATACTTCGTACCATACTTTCGCAGCTACCTCATAGGCCGTTGCGGGAGAGAATATTGGGAAGCACTTTGACACTTCCCACTACCTTGTTCACCAACGCACATATATATTTTGAGCCTTATCATGTCAGGGACTGAACCAGGGGAGGAACGTTTGACCTGTTTCCCAAACCGGATTATTTAGGCTGACATCCGAATATTGACAGGGTGGGGTGAATTCAGAGCACGCCAAGGTAATGCATCTGAAACTGTGGCTGAACCAGACGATTCTCCCAGCGACGCATCCACGACGTGACGAGAGTTATTCAGGACATACCCTACCACAACAAGCGATGACGCGGCGGAAATGGCACTTTGCCAATGGCTGATCAAGGGTGGCAGTGAAGTCAGGACAAAGTATTACAATAGATTATACGAAGTGGCGGAGCCAGGAACTTTCTCAATGGCCAAAGATTGTAGTAGGCTCCTCTCAGACCTCTCAGCATCCTCCATTGCAGAACTCCCTGGCGATACCTCTGTGCAAAAACCACACCATAGGTAGTGATGTTATGCATGAATAACGAAGTTATGGGTAATTGTGCCACTGATTGGGAAGGACCATCTACAAATATGGATGATGCCTACTTCCTTCTCAGGCTCCTAGCTACTTTGTTGACTGTCTTAAATGTGCATGTACGAATATCAAATGATACTTAGAACCCCTAAGGATGATTTATTCCCACCCATGCACAATCCTACCTGTGTAAAATACAGCAACGCCCCCATGATCTTTATCTCTTTTCGCTTCTGCCTGCCATTTTTCTTCTAACTTCGCCAGTGCGACATTTGAATGATTTATCACATTCTCAGCGTGTAGATTCGACCAGTAAAGTTTTCTTCAGCTATTCAGTTTTGAACTCGGCCCAATACATTCCTAGGTATTGGATGGACGTAATCCTCTCTTAGATGATGGGGATAAAAGAGCCCTAGGGTACTAGGGTTAAATTGAAGTAAATCATCATCGAATGGAGTCCGGATACATTTAATTAGGAACAATGGATATACATTTTTAACTTTATATATCACAACAGGAAAATGGAATTGAACGCGATTGCTAGATCACCAATTTGAGAAACGAACAATGAGGAATAGTTTTCAATTCCATTTCCCCGTTGTTTGTTTTTTGTTTAAAAAAAGAAAATGCCTGCACAATTTAAACTGTATATAACAGGCAGCACAAGTTGGCAAATTTTGGTCTGCACTTTGCAGGCATCGAATCAGAACGAGCAGCATAGACAGACAGACAGACACACATACTTTTATTGAGGTAATTCACAATGGACTTGTGGCTATTACAACCTCGCGTTAATTAGATAAAACAGCACAGCACAAAATGTCCGACGAAGGATGCCAAGGCCGCATGATTCCAATTAATGACCGCTGAACCGCCTGTGCTGAACGAGGTTACTGACACGTTAAATTCAAATCCGGTGAAAATTACCAATCACCAGTCCATTTCTCCCATTTTTCAATGAAGATGACATGCTCTTCTGTTTAGGCATAAGCTGGGTGAAAATAGCCGTTTTATATTGTTCTTTTCGGCGCCGGGGGGGCGGGAAGCCCCCCAAAAAAAAAAAACTCCTCTTTAGAAAACCCCCCTTGCCGGGAAAAAAAAAAAAAAAAAAAAAAAATATCCTCCCCCCCCCCCCCAAAGGGTGGGCAAAATTTTTTTTTTACCCCCCCCCCCCCCCCCCCCCCCAAAAAAACCAACACCGCCCGAAAAAAATTGGTGGGGGTTTTTGGGGCCGGGGGCGCCTGCTCCTTTTGGAGCTAGCATAATGAAACTTCGTTATTTCAGATTGAACCGCCCAGCTTCTGCTGGAATGGACTGACATCCGAATATTTCTTGTGCAGCTTGTATATATATGCACTCTTAATAATATATATATATATATATATATATATATATATATATATATATATATATATATATGTATATATACATATATGTATACATATATGCACATATATATACATATATACACACATATATGTATATATACATATATATATCTCTCTCTCTATTTGTATTAACTCATGGTTTTTACGTCACTTAGCAACTTGTGCTGGGTTCATACCTTCATGATGCGACGATCAATTTCAACTGATTTATTAGGGCGAAGAATAAGCAGCGTGTGAATACGCTTTAACCATCGAACAATGGTGAAGACATTGTGGAGGGGACGAGGAAGAAGTGGCTTTCTCAGAAGACTCATGAGTCTCAAAACCTCTGCTGACGACAACACTACTTGATCATGCAGATGTGCACCTTGTTTCGTATTGGCTTGGCATCGTAGAATCAGATCGCTGAAATCCGGTTATTCTCGGATTTTGCGGACAGCTGCGGCCGTGTTCGGCCTGCTGCTAAGTGTGTCAGCATGCAAGCGAGACAAACTTGACGCGGGCGTACCGCCTGGCCCCGAGCTTAGCTGAACCCCGGCATGCCAAGCCGCCGTCTGGAACCGCCTCGTCTCGCGAGGAGTGTGGCCAGAAATCGCCGGCACGCCGGCAGCCCCGCCGCCGAAGAGCACCGGCGGACAATTACGGACGTGCTGGCAGACCCACCGCCGCAGGGCATCAGCGGGCAATTTCGCCGCGGCCGCGTCATGATCAGGTCGGGGAGCGTGCCCTGTGGCCGCGGCTCGGCGTTTGCCGGCCATGTCGAAACGTGTATTTTACCACCGGCCTCGCTGGCACAGATCCAATTTCCGTTGTCGATTAAATGTATCACCTGGCTGCCGCGCTGCGATAATCCCGACGCGATAGGACCACTAATATATAATTATTGAAAAGCGCTATCGAAACGACATTCCGAAGAAAATACTCTAGAGGGGCAGTGAATTGGCTGCCCGGCGCGAGATGACGACATTTCGGTGTTGTGGGCGGGGCAGCAGGCACAGCGACAGGGAACACGCACGGCAGAGCGCTTCGTTGCCGCGAATCTACCCCTGCGCTGCACGTCTTGGCGGACCACGACGCAGACACTCGGACATCAGTACTGGGATACGTCAAAGTACTTTACACTGGCATAAAACGTGTGAGATAGCGTAGAGAAAAGTGGTGAAATTGCATGCAATCCAATGGTCCAGGGAAACCTTCAAGCTGGCTGCCAAACCAACTTCGTGGGGGCCCGGTTGGTGCTGCCATGGAGCTGGTTGCCAGTCGGAGCTCGGCCAGGACCTCTGAGCTGCTGGCAAGAGCCCGTTTCACAACGGGCAGTAATGACAAGTAAGCTGCATGGCATTCCGGCGGCGGAGTCGGTCCATGACAATTCGGCACACGCGGTACGCACGCTTCCAAATATTACAAGGATCTCGCAAATTTTATAGTCACCGCCCCAGTCGCTTTCACGTCCCTTGCTCATTTCGCGCTGTACTGGCCTCTCTCTTTATTTCTTTCTCTCTCTCTCTCTCTCTCTCTCTCTCTCTCTCTCTCTCTCTCTCTATCCCTTTCCCTGCCATCTGTCTCTTCTTGCTGTTCACCCCTAGTCACCCTGTCTCTGGATTATCTCCACTTCTCACCTCCGACTACTTTCTTATGACTTTGGTATGAGTGCAAATGCTGTTGCAAATACTTTTGAAATAATAAGGTGTGATGTGATGTGACGTACCATGACGAGCTATGGGAATTCACGGTAGGATGTGTGTCTCGAAACATGGGTACTCAAAAGCCTTTAGACCTGCGTTGTCTTTAGCTGATCCTTGTATCTCTACACAAAACTTAACGTTTGTCTCAGAATGGCCCCAGACTGAATCGCCGAATCTAAGAATGTTGTTATTGCTAGATATAGTTCAGATGGTTCGCAGTTCGGTAAGCTCAGGCCGAGCAGATTAATGCGATTCAGATTTTGCTTAGGTAGTTTTAGGATCACATCAATGCATTCCTGTATGGGAATACTTTCATAGATATCTGTCACATCCATAGCGAATAGGACGCTACCAACCAGCAAGCGCTTACTTACATTGGGGTTGGATTTTGCACACGAGAAGAGCTAAGGGGTCACCACATCTATAAGGGCGTGGATGGAGTCGGACATTCTGTTTTATGATACTCATACATTGAGTATAATACTAGCTGTATAGGGCATATTATTCTACTGGTATTATATTATACTATATAGGGTGTTCTTAGCAATGGATTCAGCACCGACTTTCGGGTATGTAGTGTTTATGAGATTGGCCATGATAGCACGATAAGGCGTGGTTGGAGAAGTTTGAAATTGTTGAGAAGTATGATGTGCAATAACAGGTGAATGGTGCTAGATATGCTGGAATACATAGTTACCATGGAACTTGAGATAATACCCTTTTGAAATATACCCTTGAGATAATACGTAACAGCCTTTTGAGATATCTAAGATTTATATTGAAGCTTATGACATCCGTCCTATGACAAATCGTACGTAGCAGCCAGGGAGGGTTTCCCAAATGAAGAAAGATTAAGAAGAAAGATTAGAACGTGCACACGCTTCAGCAAAGTAGTAGACAGCAAAACAGTCAGAGGTGAAAATAGAAAGCTTATTCACAAACAGGGAGATTAGGGGTGAACGAGGAGAAGAGTCAGAAAGAGAGAGAGAGATAGATAGATAGATAGTTGGGAGAGAGAGAGAGAGAGAGAGAGAGAGAGAGAGAGAGAGAGAGAGAGAGAGAGAGAGAGAGAGAGAGAGAGAGAGAGAGAGAGAGAGAGAGAGAGAGAGAGAGAGAGAGAGAGAGAGAGAGAGAGAGAGAGAGAGAGAGAGAGAGAGAGAGAGAGAGAGAGAGAGAGAGAGAGAGGGAGAGGGAGAGAGAGAATGCGAGGAGGAGGAGAAAGAACAGAGGTAGAAAGAGAGGAGAGCGGTCAGTGTAGCGCAAGATGAGCAAGGGACGTGAGAGCGACAGGGGCGGTGACTGAAGAAAATGTGTGAGATCCTTGCGATATCGAGAAACGTGCGTACCGTGCATATTGATGATTATCATAGTGGATGCGAGATGTGAAATTGATGTTTTGCTGAGGCGACTAAATATGCCAGGATGCCATTCTAATTCAGAACGTTATTTCAGGGTACGATTTTTGTCATGAACTGAATATTGTGTGTTCAATATTGTTAACTTTGAAGATGATCCAGGATCCAAACGTTTGAGACCTTAACACAACTAATTTTTATGCAAAACCCATCACTCCTTGCCAATGTGGGCCAAAGCGGTTCCTCTTGTTTTACTTTCAGTCAATTGCGCTGAAACGAAAACATTTAAATTACATAAACGACCAAGTTAAACTATGCATACACAGAGCAAGCTCACTCACGTCAAACGCCGAGTTATGTGTCCACTAGCAGAGCTCTGAGTGGATAGAGTTAGCAGAGGTGCATATGCAAGCCCTTGCACAAACTCTGAGAATGTTCATCTGGATCTATGTCTGAAAATTCCAGTCCGGAGTACAGAAGTCAGACCACACGAACCTGACTTCCCAAGCGAACTCGATGACAACAGCTGTTTGCCGAGTTCAGCCGTCTTCGAATGTCAAGTTTTGCGAGCAGGTAATCGCTCTGATCAACATCGCCAACCAGCTTCGACAGCGGAAAGTGACTGGCCACACGTGATAGTATTTCTAAATTATATTTGACGTTTCCAATAGTGACGTCATCAACTGTGCTTTGATTGCACAGTTTACGGCCAACATACGCTAAGCAGATCAAAATAAAGCTAGTCCCACATGCGCACACGTTGCAAGTGTTGCCGGTTTCGAAGTACTGATGTAAACAAAACAAAAATCCTTGCTATTTTTTTGCGCGCAATATGTTCCATAACAAGGGTTAATTGACGCACCAAAGAGTTACAGTGAGTTACATTTAGGAAATGTGGAGCAAGATGCTCCCACCACCCGACCCGCAACACACAAATGCGCCTTATGCGCTAACGATTTGGTGTTGACCACAAGCGACGAGTATGATTGCCACAATGATTTGGCAAACACAGAACTTCCGCGTGGGCTACTGCTTCCAGTGCGTAATGGAGAAAATGCTTGCACTGGGCACTTACACAAAGTTCCTTGGGTTCATTTGCGACGCATCCCGTATGGCGTCGCCAACCCCAGGCCGATTGATCGTAAATAGTGACAGTAATGGACAAGCTTCACGTTACCTGTACCCTAAGACCATGTCTTCGTTGAAGTTTCACCAGCATTTTGCTTTGTTTGGAGGATGATGATAGGAT
This sequence comes from Imbricaverruca yamaguchii, assembly GCA_034440575.1. Taxonomy (NCBI): domain Eukaryota; kingdom Metazoa; phylum Arthropoda; class Thecostraca; family Neoverrucidae; genus Imbricaverruca; species Imbricaverruca yamaguchii. Next base: position 1,967,911 of record JAOTOL010001660.1, read on the forward strand.
TTATGTATTTGTTCTTTTTGGTGCGTGAAGTGATTGGAGCAATTACGATTTCGAATGCCAACTCAGCACTTTGTGATTGGTAGAAATACTGTGAATTCACGTGTAAGTTCAGCCATATACGGTTGCCGGTCATTGAATATTGTACATAGAAGGCTACCCAAGTCATTTTAAATCTGTCTCGAGTTTGATGGTCAACGAAGGATGGATTGTGACAACCGGCGTTATTATTTTGTTTTATTCCAAACAATGTAAAATATTATTATTAATAGACAAGAAACCTCATTCCTTGTCCCCTGAAGCTCGACAAGACCAGAAAGCTGCCCAGTGATTCTGCCGGTTGTGGAATTCTAACCGGGCACTCAGAATATCTGGAATGCACTTTATGATGGAACATTGCAAAGAAGCATTGCTTACCTGTGGATCAGTTTCAATAAGTTATAATGTCATTTAGTTATACCACCTTCTAATTCGCTAGACAGCTGCCTGGCTGGCATGGTTGGTGACACTTCTGACTGGTCAGCGGGGCTGGTGACGCTGCTGCCTGGTCTGGTGGGCTGGTGACGCCGCTACATAGTCTGGCGGGTTGATCGACACGGCCGACGTCAGCGATGCTTGACCTGACAACAGGTGAACGGCACGCATCTAAAGAATCTGTATAAACCACATGCCCCTCTCCCATCCGAAAACGACTGCGATACCTGCCTCCATGCAATTGATTCAACCCGCTGCAAAAGCCACTGTACAAGGAATGCATTGCATTATAACCCTTCTGACATCGCCTTAGGGGGGGGGGGGTGTAATTTTCGTAGGTGCGCCTGAACGTATGAGACGCCATGGTGCAAAGCCGCCCTTAAATGACATTGGATATCATTATGTGAAACAATAGCATTATGTTGACTGGAAAGAATTAGCATAAAAGAATATATTCCACGGCGCCTAAAACTCTATGTTTCGCAGGTAGTGAATGCCATTCTCACGCGACCTCATTTTGATACTAATACCACACGAACATTTATGGACCGAGCCAAGTATGCTGTTACGCAGCATTCGAACTGCATTTAACTCGCTTGTAAAGGTGTACACATTTCACATTATCGTGACCGTCAAGACGGAATCATTCCATGTGGAAGTGATGTATTTTCATATGTCTAAAAAATAATGGCACTTCAAATCCTTCGAATAAAACTTGAAAACGAAACGTATGCACCTTCAGCACACATACCACCACTTCCTTCTCAATACTAAATATTTTCCAGCAATACAATGGGAGAATGATTGCACATCCGACAGCTTGTAATTTCTTTTCCATGGGTCGGATGAGGCGAGATCGGCGCGTTGTTTCTGCGAATCAGCGCCGTTTTATTTTAATATTTGAAGACAATGCTTACGCTTTACAGTGAATGTCTTGCTTTAGACGTGAAGCATTTGAAACACTTCAAATATATCGATCAAATACAGATAATCCAATGATACTGCTTTCATACTAGGCGAAGTCACTGACATTGCATCCCGGTGATTATTATTATTAGCCCCTCTGAAGCCGGCTGATAGCGTCCGACAGCCAGTTCACGTGCGGTGCTCGCGGTGGCAGCGCCACCAGTCGGGAGATACTGTGAGACGTCCCACCATCACGGCCGGACGTGTTGATACGATACGGCACTGCACGCCTCGTGGTCGCCGCCGGCACGCAGTCCCTTTCTGGCTAACGATAAACAAACAGGAGGCAGAGACGCAGCCGGGCGGCCACCGCACCGCCCGAGGCGTCGGTGCGCTCGCAATCACCTGACGCTCGGACAGCCGGAGGGCATTTGGCACGAGCGACGTGTTGTGTGCGTGCGACTTCCTCCTTCAAGGTTATGGTTATTTGTTAGCTGGTTGCAGGGGCGTGATGGGTGGGTACGCGCGTGTTTTAATAGCAATGTGATGCGGTGCGGTTTGCTGTATGAATTTTTGATTAATGGTGACGATGCACGTAAGCAGATAGGGAAACCGATTGCTTTGCAGACATAGAACTCTGGGTGGCCTCTTGATTTTGCGGGACATTTGTGGCTTCTAAAGCAGAATAAATAACGCAAAGATAGAGGTGGAAAACACCAGAAAGCAACCATAGAGGTGCTGGTTATTACTGCGCAATGACGTTGAAAATTGCCTTTGGGATGGAAATTATCACGCTAAGAGTCGTGGTATACTTTTGGAAAATTATAGTAATAGTATGACGTTTTTCACATGTCGTGGGATGTGACCCAAGTGACTAAACAGATTCAGTACGTCACTGAAGTAATTAAAAAATGGCTGAAACGGACAAATCTATCTGCATGCAATTCCGCTTCTGCAACTCTCAGAAAGATAAAACTTGGGGTGATAAATTCGACTTCAAACAGGGTGGACAACGTATTCTGGAATCCAGGGTATAGAAGCGGAATTGTCTGGTTCATCAAATGAATATAGTATTAATTACTTACTATTTAGAACCCCAGGGGCTGCCTTTTGTACTTCTAGTGAGCTTTGATCATTTCGTAATTTATTAGCAAGTTTGCACTCATTGTCGAACATTCCATTGAACGTTCTAGCAAGGAAAAGAGAGGATAGTTTCCCGGAAGGGATTATGCTCTCGATGGCAAGATCCAGGGCCGGCCTGTTTCAACCCTACCAATGTACTCAACCTCGTCAAATTTCATTAATGTTGGGAAGTGACTAGTCGCCTTTCCACTAATCACTTTACAATGACATGAAACACGTTATTTGTATCCATCACATGCTATATCCAGGGACACATTTGAATTACGATACGATACGCAGCAGGTGCACTGATGGTGATACCTAAAACGTCGATTGGCAGATGATCCCAACAAAGGTCACCAGCTGCCTTGCATGAGCTAATCATTTTTGGGGGGCGTGCTATGTCAGCATCAAATGGAATAAATCGCATCACATCTAATGCTATTCGAGTTGCTTTCCAATCCACAAGTCGGTTTGCTGTTCATCTTAGTTAGGATGCTTTCGGCATGCTTTGATGTGTATGATACTTTGGACACGCAAAATCTTGACGTGATGTACCTATGGGCGTTATCTTGGGTGTGATGCCATGAGCGTCATGTTAACACCACCTTAGCCGTGCTTGCAAAGGATTTTTGCTCTCACGGGCCATGGAGCAGGATAGAGCGAGTAGACCTTGCATAATGAGAAATATAAATTACCAGCGACAAGAGTAATTCTCCTTACAGCCCCAATGTCTATTTCTTTAATGATGTTTTCAAAATCAGGAAAGTCAAGCGCACAAACACTAACAACTGTCGATCAGCTAATCAGATTCAGATCACTTAACTCTATGGGCTCGATAATGGATGCGACCTGAAGGAGGAATATACCTGAACTATTCTGTATGTCTGGAAATTGAGAATCCTCCAGTTACAATGCTATTGCTGTTGCTTTCCTTTTTCTAAGTGCTAGGACGGAAAAAAACCGGTGAGTCCATAGGTGGATAAATATCGAGGTAGGTACAAATACCAATATAATATCGACGGAGTTATTGTAACATGATCGGTGCTAGGAAAATACCTTTTGAGTCCAATCTTTCCATGCATTAATTGAAATCCCATTAATCCGATTTCCATGCAGACCCTAGAGCACGATACGTGGCGTATCCTGCGCGAGGCTGCGTCTGGTTTGTATACTGACATTTCTGCTCAGTCGATAATTGAACAATTATGTACGCATAGATGAATCATAAGCACAAACAATAACCTGACCTAACCTAACCTAACCGGACAACCAGAATCATCCCTAACAAACTATTCGACCACGACGTCATCAAATTTAAGTGAACATTGTTCGCGCTGCCGTCAACGTTAACGACATCGCAAGGAACTTCCGACCTTGATGGAAATTTACGTACTCGTCTGGTTACAAATATTCCTTGTCGGGAGTATATATGGTCTTCAGTCAGAAACATAAGGTTGTCGATATCAAACGACACACCAGATAAGGTTAATGATACGCGATGGGCTGTATTTCTAAGGTGATGATTATGATCGTGTATTTCTTTGCCAACTGAAAAGTAATCATTTTCATGGAAAATGAGTGGCCCCATCGTCATTTTTTTGTACGTTAAAATATACCATATTGTATATACAAATTCCAAAGGATCAATTATACCTCGATCTCCGATAATACCAGATCTTGCACGTCAATAGTTTCAGCAATAATTTCGTATGAAGGACGTGGTAAGAAGGTAATGATAAAGGGGATGCAGAAGAATATATCCTCATGTTAAAGAGCTGAAAATTGTGCCAAAAACTAAACGGTCAAAAGCTGCTCATTCCCAGCAGGGTTAGGGACAAGGGCGCAGGAAACGAGCGGGGGTGGTGGTTCAGGGAATACGACCCGAACTTTGAACATGCTCATCGTTAACCGTATGGGTATTGCATATAAATAATCTACTTCCAAAAATTATTTGTGTTGCGAAGCCAAATTTTGAGTTCATCCACTTCATACAACAAAGGCCTAATGTCTGTCCTGTCGTCAGCACCAACCTGTCAGTTGGTGCTGCATTAGCAACACTAAAAGTGCACAGAATTCCACCCCTGAGGAAACCCTATTGATAGCATGAGTCTCCTTCCACTCCCGAAACAAAAACAAAACACACGTGAATTAGGTGTACAATCTTTTGCATTTATTTGGATTGCAGTGTAAGGCAAATTACAAACAAACGAAAGCACAATTTACTCACTAATACCCTCATCCATGACACTCACAGTATTCAATTTGTTGAACAAAAAATGTAGCCACCGAAAGGCCGAACAGCATCCACAGAAACCGTCTCACGCTTGTATCCGACGGCAGAACGCGGCAAGCAGCCTAAAAGATTTCAGATTCTCTGCCGCTTACGTCGCCATTGACCAATGTGTTGAACTTGTATGTACTTACTATATGCCCATAAAACTAAAAATAATTCCATTAAAAAACAATGAAAAAACTAGACCGAATTCGACCCCGCCCAGGGCCATCTAGCAAAATGTGGGCCTGGCTATAATCTTGTGGTGCGTCCTCGTGCAAAATCTAACTCTGGTATATAATAAATTGGAGTTTACCTCACCCACGTGCGGTCTTACTTCCCGGGAATGCAAAGGCACACCAACGTTGCAGTACTCTCGTGGTGGACATTGGCCTGCCGGAGGACCTTCCCTCCACCTGCCAGATTTGCTTCCGTTGAGCTTGCCGCGACTTCGTTTCCCACGCCTCCGCTGAAGTTCGACTCGGCAACCTTCGACCTTGACTGCCGCCTCCGAGCTCTCCGCGTCGACTCTGCCGCTGTGACATCTGGAGTGCGGGAGAACAGGGGGAGGGGAGGGGGATGGCAGGCGGGTGTGCGGGGGGAGGGCTACGGATTCAGTTACATTTGCCGGCTGAGCGTGGCCGGGTGCGGTGACGTGTGCTGGTGCGACAAGTCCGCTGAGGCGACGGCCAGCTTTGCAAGACCGGCGGGCACTGTTGGTGCGGAGTGCTGTTGGTTGGCGCGGTCCAGGTCGAACACAGTTCAGTGGCAGGAGGTACAGGTAAGCAACGCCCGGTCCGCTCACACGTCTACAGACCAGGCGCCTCGAATGGCAGGGGCAGGCCAGGGACGGTGTTACAGTGCTGGCGTGGTCCGTCCGGGAAATTTGTTATAGATTGCTTGTTCAGAAAAGAAAAGAAACATAAAGGGATGACCTCGCACCATATTCAATACCCACACCAACTCCAGTACCTCTCCTATACCAGATAATTGGCATTATCTCCGGAATCATGGAAGTCCTTCGCGAGCCAAACTTTCCAGGCCGTTCAACTGTCGCTGGTGAACCACATAATGACGTACGATGCCTGTAACCCATGTGTCACACCGGTAACAGATTCCTTCACATTTGAAGCCCGCCCTTCATGGGAAAATTAAGTGAGAGCATTTACACGATCCAGCGTTCGTCGGCTTTTCCCGACCTAGCATACGAGCGCTTCACATGATTCGACATTCGTATGTGCCACGCGTCCAACATCCAGGGGTTTCATACCTCCAGGATGCGTGGGCTTTACGCGATCCAACACACGTGGGTTTTACGCAATCCTATGCTTCACGTTAGTTAGGATCCCGCTTTTCCCCAACATACCTGGCCGGGCATCCGTAGATGTATGATCAAACATTAGTAGGTTTTGCGCAACCCAATATCCGTGAGTTTTAGGCGATTCAACATCCCATGGTTACGTTCGGCCTGGGTGCAACGTTAACCTGTTCCGTGCTAGGGGGGGGGAAGACACTCCCACCCACAGCTTTGAATAGGGCCTAATTTGTCCCCTCCACTCTTGGGACACGTTCCTGCCAGTTTTGCGTTAGGTAAAGCTTGCGCTTTCTCCAATTCCCTCACATTTTTAATACAATACACTTGATTTTTCTCTGTACGTTGTTGAAATTGTCCCGACTGAACATGTCGCTTATGCTACATTTTTAATTATTTGCAAGCGAGTAGTCAAAAACCTGTCTAACAGGTGGTGTGCCCCTTCCACGTTCAACGTGGTCCCGAATCGCGTAAATTTGCAAGCACAATTTAGGCTCGTTCAGTGAAGGCACGATTGTGCCCGCGGCACCCATTGGTTTTGATTACTGTCTCGTGCTTGGATGCTCCCAAGATTGGCGCGTCAGCGTAACATTTTAACATGTAATCTGTGTAATGATATGTTTTTGTGCAGTCAGTTATGTAAACTTGAGATGTGCGGACTCACATTGTGAGGTAATCTTGGCAGGTGTGGAGCTTTACGGAAATTATTGTTAGCCCAAGGCGTTTTAATACCGTCTTCTCCAGTCAACACCCAAAGGCAGCGGCATAGCCAAGGGGGATGGGAATCCGCGTCAGCGTAAGCAAAGAAAATACACGAAATCAAATAATGCAGTTTGGTTTTGCGCTACACAAAACCGGAAATATCAGGCAAAAGTGGTCGCTTTTCTCCTCAAATAAATATCGGCTTTTAGGCTCACATGGGAGCATGCTGGATTACTGGGGGCTGGTGAGGTTCGTTTGTTTGCTTTGTTGAAGCTGGAGGGGCCTTTGGCACTGAAAGAGCCATTTGACACTGCGGTGACGTTTTGAGGTTGGACAGGTCCATGAGGCTTGTCGCTGGTGGGGAAGCTTGCATTACAGATGGAAAGAATCACTGAGGAAGGCTGGACCCTTCAGGCTGGAGAGACCCTCTTAGCTGCATTGCCCCACGGAGCATGATTATCTTTGCAGTAGTTGGATGACCTCTGGATAAGGGATGCCTGCAGTTGGGGGTCCCTGAGAGCTCCCGAAAGCCCAGGAAGTTAGACATCTGTGTCCCGTTTTCCATTATGAGGATCTCCATGCCTACGGCTAGAGGAGATAGAGCCTCCGAAATTGTGGACAATCTTTGGGGACAACTAGAGCTGGGGAAGTCCAGAGGGTTAGAGGACCAGCTGGGAACAGGAGTGGTTCTTGGGAGCTAGAGTGGTTGCTGGGAGCCAGAGTGGGAATTTGAAGCTTGGAGAGCTCTTGAGGAGGCTGGAAGTTCCCCTCGAAGTTGGAGATTCCTCTTGAGGCTGGCGAGACCCCGTGAAGGTGGGAGGGCTTTAAAATATCCCGTGTTTTTTAACAACAGGGGGCGGGGTTTTGGGGTATTAAAAGGGTTTTCTTTTTTTTTTTTTCGGGGGTTGGGGGGTGAAGGATGGATAAAGGAAAGGGTTGGGGGGATTTGGGAGTTGCAGAGCCTCTGGGAATTGCGATAATTCGAGGGCCTTCCAGGAATAGGAATAGGACCGGTTGGTTACCTGCATGGCCTCTTCCGACCGTGCCAAGTACGCCGTCCAGACCTACATGAAATTATACTATTTTGGTATGTTCTCGGAAGGGCACATGCCCCTCCCATCTCCTAGAGCCATGTCCTTACTAATTGTACCACATATAAGTGACTAGGAAGCTCGGGGTGATTTACGCTCAGCAAACATTTCCTGGAGTAGCCTGAATAAGCTGTTCCAATATACTGCTAGTCTGTAAAATTGTATCAGCATAATTTACGCTCAGCAAACCTTCCCTGGAGTAGCCTGAAAAAGCTGTTCCAATATACTGCTACTCTCTAAAATTGTATCTTGTTTACTCCGTCTAGGGCACCACGATCGGAGTCCAGTAACGACTTGTGATCTACAACAACGAGATAAACGGTCAATGGTATCCCAATGGAGACCTAGCTGCAGCGCAGGTCCCCATCACAGGCTCCACAGTGGGTTGTCGGCCTTCACAATGGGTTGTCTGCCTTCGCATGTGGCGCCCGCGTTGACCCAGAGGCTCAACATCAGCTTGAGCACACCACGCAGCAGCTGAGAGGCTCCATAGCAGCCCAATGCCCCACAGCAGCCCAGTTCCCCACAGCGGCCCAGTTCCCCACAGTTTTCGACACCAGATGTGTTCGGACTTTCTTTGAGAACTGATTGTACCAGTTTTCGGTGTTCGATGTCGCCTCTGCTGAATGCCCCCGGAGGTGATGTTTTCGAGGATAACAAGCCAACCTCGGTGTTCTAGCGTGTGCCTCCCTCTCGTCCTGATTTTTATTCTGCCCCTCTTATTATGTTTTACCCGTTCCGCTGTTTCACGTTTCGCCCGGGTGGTTCTTTTTTGGAGATACGGATCTCTGTAATATACAGGTGTACGTTTTACGTGTTCAACACTCGCACGTGTTGAGCACGTATTACTTAGTTTCTGTGCTGTTACAAATCATCCGTCAGGCTAATGTATTCAACATTTCTGACATGAATTGACATAGAAGTTCTTTTTTCGCATAATGCATTGCTTCGATGATCCTTTCCCTCCGGTGCTTGCAGCCAATACGCAGGTGCCAGAGTAATGGCCAATCACTTGTTTTCTAGGGCCACTGGAAGTTGATCATCGTTATGGTGACACCCCTATATTTATCGAATGCTGCGTTATTGCGCGAGATTTAGGTCATAATGTTTTCATTGAGCCCATGGCTGTTGCCGTTGTTAGGTTTTCCGGGGTGGCGACCTTGAATCCTCACCATGGAGTGACAACTGGTGTGCGAGTGTCCAATTTCGGAGATCTTTTCTCTTCAAATATTGCATTTTGTGCGGTGGTCAAGCCGTACTCAATCTCAATCAAGATCATTCCCAATCATTTTTTTTTGGGGGGGAGGGGGAAGCAGTTGTCCTTTGCCTCCACTGCCCCGCTTTCGTCGTCCGTGTCTAAACCGGGCAGGCTTCTCGCCACCTTCCTCAAATATTATGTCCTACCTCATGTCCAGATGTAAGGTGGCTGCAGTATTCCTACATTCCCCGTGCATACATGAGGTGACAGTGTACCTGCCACCACCTACTACTCTCGTGTCGTTCCACCTGTCCATCAGCAGGCTCCATATCGCCACCTCTGGCCACCCTAAATGTCCCACCTTTTCTGGTTCACCCCTGCCCATTCATCGAGGCTAACAAGTTGTACTTTAAGGAATACTTCAATCTGCTTGAGCGACACAGCATGCTGTAAACTTGGTCTGGGGTTGATTGTGATGCACGTGACCAGGAATGGAGCACCTCCGCGATGATAACAACATCTGAACACGTGCAACTTTAGCCCGACTATGACCAGGACTGGAGCCCCTCCACCATCAAACAACATCCGAACATGTGGAACTTTTGACAGTGCCTCCGTCGGTGATTTGTGTGGTAGCTTGGTGCCGAAGTACGCCATTGTCTGAAGTTCTGAGCCTTCGATGCACGCCATTGCCTTCTCACATCTCCTTCCTTCATCCCTTTTGCTGGATCTCCACCGGGTGCGTGCACGCCTTTCTCCGTCTACTGGAAGCCATTGCCAATGTCCAGCACTCTGGCGTGATAGTGATGTCACGGAGCCGTCTGCTGAGCTGAGTCTGTGTGTCGAGACAGTACCCAGCTCGTGTTCTGGGCCTCCAGGGATGCGTGTCGGTCGACAGGGCAGACACAATATCTGGGGTGAAACAGGGCTTGTTGTTTTGAGCACCGGGAAATCGATGAAATGTGGTATGGAGACATTAACTCGCGGAGGGGCCGCATAAACCATTGCCACTAGATTGCATTGCTGCTGGATGACATTGCTACTGGACAACGTTGCTCCTGGATAACGTTGCTACTAGATGACATTTCTACCGGACAACATGTGCATTGTGGAACCGAAGGCAGAGCAAACGAGGTCATGTAGGGCTTCTGTTCATAGATGCCGGACAAAAGATATGGCGGTCAAGTCTGGCGACAGCGTTTGTCTGCTCCTGTTTGGTCCTGATGAACCCGCGAACAGCTGTTGCCCTTCTGTCTGGGAGGCGATGGGAGGTGGATTTTCATCATGCCCAACCTTTATTCTGAACCACGCAGAAAAACGCCGGTTTTACGTCGCATGGTGTCACCCTGCATTTATTCAGTGGTGCAGAGAGATGGGTTGCCTACCTTTTACCGGTGACCATCCAGGTCAGGTCAAGGAAGTCGAATTCGGGTCATCGCCGGCTAGCGGGTATATTTTGCCAGTTGTTAACGCCTAGCCGCCACAGTTATGGGCGCAAAATGACGTCATTTTGTCATTTTGCGCCATTTTGTCATGACTGGTAGTCGACGCGCCCCTAAACTCCAATTCATCATCAACGCCTAGCCGCTAACTAAATGACATTTCGGATACACACTGCACAATTAGCTAGTATGAGCTTATGGCGGGAACATGCTCTTACCAATATGCAGCTTAAAGGTCAAAATCACGTTGTCAGACAGCGCATAGTGTCGGTGAAAAACAACATCGTTGTTCCGCACTCCAGCTTATTTGCACCGTACCTCCAAAATATCAACGATAATGCGATGAAACAAAGGTAATTTGGTTCATAGTGATGGGGTGCCACAGTATGGTGCCCGGACGCTTGATGAAAGAACGTGTAGTAACATTTTACCAGGCAGGGTCTACTTTCAGGAGCACACTGCTCATGCTTTCTATAGTGCCATAATTTGCGTATTTCTGGGGAGCAAAGGAGTGGTGAATTAAAATGCAGCACCAATAACTACCCGAGAAAGCAATCTGTTGCAAACAGCCCAACTTGGGTCACGCCAGGTCACTGCCCTAGGGTCATTGATCTAGGATGATATGCGTCTTATTCCTGAAACTTTGGTACTAAGTGGGACAGAAGCATCCTGAATGCAAAACATGATTCAAAACAGCCCCAAAAGTCGATGACCTGCGAAAAGAGGATCAACTTAGACCATCCCGTGTCACTTGGATGATAAACATATTATGAAGTTGAAAGCGCGCATGCATTGAAATACGTATATAAAACATGTGCACTCATGTAATAGTGTATGTGTATGTGATGCAATTTTGCTGACCATCATTTAAGTTTCGACACTACGCCATATTGACATTGCTTGCAGAGAAGGGTTCAGTTGTACATTTTGTGTCTTGCCTCAGTGAGCTACATTTCTGCGGAAAATGGTACAGGTACATTTTGGATCATTCCTGAGTGAGCTACATTTCTGCAGTGACTGGTACACGGACTGATTTTGTTAAAGCTCATTGAGCTACATTTCTGCAGAGAGGGATACGGATACACATATTGGGTCACGTCTCGGTGAGCTGACTTTATAGCCACCTAAATATTTACACACTTATCGATGACAACACGCTCTATCACATACAAGCCCAGGGGTTGCGCTATTATAACTGGGCAAGACATTTTTGAGAGCATGGACGCGGCAATTCAACTTCGAACTTGATCTAACCTGGGACCAAAGACCACATTCCCTCTCGGTAGTTCAAGGCTTCACCAGCCCAACATTCAGTGGATTAAGACGTCACTTAAATAAATATACCTTTTTTGGAGTAATTTTTCATCATCCCATTCCCAGTCGGCTTCAGTAACCAAAATGCCGCATTTTATGTCAGCCTTTATCCTTCTCCAACGGAGCATATGTGACAAGGTGTTACCTTGTGATATAAATCCTGGTACGTTTTGGTCGGATAGTCCTCACTGCATTTGCAATGTTGCATTGGCACCCCCGGGCTTAGACGTTGTACACGCGCGGCGGAAATAGTTAATTGTGATCTCACCCCGTATCCTGTCAATCCATTACAGTGAATCTTTGGAGCCAGGCATGCACCACTATCTTTCTCATTTCCCCCACCCCCTGTTTACCCCACCAGGTCAACCCTAGTTGCGTCTCAACTCCGGTCTGCTCGTGCCCCCTCGTGCCTCCGGTCTTGTCTATCTCCGTCATCTCACCCCTGTAACTCATCCGCCCTCGCTTCTGCTCTCGTCAAAATAGCCCCTTTGTCGTTTGACCTCAATTATATTTCTATCTGTGCTCATTTCTGCCATCCTTCTCGTCCTTGGTGCCGGCCTGTGTCATCGATATTCGGTTCGATCCCTCTCCGATGTCGTCTCGACTAGGCCAGCACTGAGGCCGGTGACCGCCGGACGCGATCGTCAGACACCTCGATGCAGACGTGATCCTGCGGGCTGGAGCATGTAATTGCGACGCGGCTTGGGGGAGATACGACGGACACGCCGCTCCCGGAATACAGTCTCGCCCGCGACCCCGGCTCCGGTTTCCGTCTCGCTGAGTGCGGCTGGGGGGGGGGGGGTGTTCGACCAGTGCTGGCCAGGCACCGATGAACGGGTGTGTGCCAGATGCGAAGGCTTCCACCTGGCTGGGCTGTTCATACACCGATGGATGGGTGTGTGCCAGATGTGAAGGCTTTTACCTGACCGGGCTGGCCAGGCTTCACATGCTTCGCAGGGTGCTCCAACGTCTCACAGGCTGCATTGCTAAACTCTAGCATTGCATGAGCCGATGTTCATCACTAGTGTTCTGGATTTTTTTTAGAGTGGATGGTAGCGGGCATAGACATCAAATCCATTGTGATGTCGAAGCAATTTGGTAATATGATGCTGACAAACTTCGTGCAAAAGATGATATACGTCTGAACACTGGCATTGGCAAGTGCTGTTTTCAACGTGGATTTCGGAATTCCAGGGCGATGTCGATCACTGATTACCGGCGTTGTCGACATGCACGTCTACGCACGCCAGACGGGATAAATGATGAGAACGACCAGTGCTTTCAAATGTGCAGGTGAATATCTTACGGCCAGCTGGAATGGTGCCACATCAGCGGTCAGCCCACCCCGTCATTATGATCAGATCTTCACACCCCGTCTCGGGGTGGGGAGGGCGAGGACATTATATATCCCGCTCTAAGCACCAAACTATGTGTTGAACGAAAATGAGAGGTCTCATTGGAAAACGCTCGACAGGTAGAGCTAGAAATTACCCCAAAAATTGTACCGCCTAAAAAGTGACGTCACTAGGGGTTTATGTGGTCACGATTGACGTCATGTTCTTGCTTCATTATGGAGAAGTTCATTTTGGATAATATTTTAAGTAGAAACAGTATTCGGAATCATAAAAATTTACCCGAAATCGACCATGATCCCCAAAATGTTCACTCACCCCGCCCACCACAAAAACAAGTTGCGAAATTTTGGGTTCGCAAATATTTTGGTTGTTTCTTGTCTAATGGCTGGACACACCAATACACGTTCTAAACAAACTGAGCCTCATACCAATTGTTTACATTAGCCATAATATTATATTTTAGCCCCAATAAGTAAATATGCAAAACAAATAAGTTATGAAAAACGCACAAGTTCAAAAATGTCTCCATTACGTTTTCTTACGTCCCTAAAGATAAGTAAACGCCGATAGTTTCATTAAAATATATTCACCCGTTAAATGGTGACGACTGGTTTAACTTTTTGGATGTGACCTCACTTGACCGTATTGACCTCGGTGACCGTGAATGACTAGACCTAAACATTTTCGCACATGCAAAATTGATGTGGGAAGAGATATGCAAAATTGTACCGCACTGCCGAGTGCCGTTTCTCACTATACTTCGGGACGGGTGTAAAAGACCCCCCCCCCCGAGACAGCGCGGGTTAATGGCCTGAAAGATATTGCAACACTCCTTGGAGATTGAGATGATTGTGATGCCACATTTACATGGTACCTACCGTTATTGGTGCCCCTGGCGTTCTTGCAGTACCCGTTGTTCCCGGGGCATTTCCGTGGCGGATGACATTCTCGTGGCTTTCCCGTGACTTTCCCGTGGCGTTTCCGTGGCGGGTGACTTTCCCGTGGCGTTTCCGTGGCGGGTGACTTTCCCGTGGCGTTCCCGTGGCGTTCCCGTGGCGTTTCCGTGGCAGGTGACGTTCGTTCCCATGGCGTTGCCGTGGCGTTTCCATGGCAGGTGACGTTGCCGTGGCGTGTCCGTGACAGGTGACGTTGCCGTGACGTTTCCGTGACAGGTGACGTTTCCGTGGCGTTTCCGTGACAGGTGACGTTGCCGTGGCGTTTCCGTGACAGGTGACGCTGCCATGGCGTTTCCGCGGCACGCTGTCCGCGCCGCCCGGTTGGCGGTACTCTGCCCCAATGTGTTCTCCATACGTCGTCGCGCGTCAGCCGCTCAGGACAATATTGTGCTGCCGCGGCTGCTGTCGGACGCCTGCTGAGACACGCGTAAATATTTGCGAACGCCGGGCAGGAGCTTATTTCCGTATGTGCGCGCACGACAATGCCGGCGTTTTCCTAGATATACCTGGCGGGTCTCGTTCGCAATGCTGCCGGTTGCCGAGATGTGCCTGTCGGGTTTCGTTCGCAGTAATCTTAGTGGCCTTTTTGGCCGGGGAATATTCTAACTGCTTCGCCCCTACCTATTATCTGGAGCCGAGGGTTCCGAAACATTTTGGTGAGTCCATGGAATTTTTAATTGGGCTCCAACAATTTAGACAGCTCTGAGAGTTTTTCTTTGAGTCGTGGAGTCATTTTCAAGAATTAATTAAGAAAAAGAACTCAAGTCATTCTTTTAGTTTATATTTATGCTTGACGTTACTAACTACCATGCATTTCGTCTCGATCTACCTTTTTTTGTTTGTTTGTTAAAGCCTTTTCAATTTATGGTCATGAAGTAATGGTTCTGGTCGCAAACGTCTGATTTTGGACTTAACCAAGCCCAGCACAACCTTCTGTAAAAATAATCGATGTCAGGCCACTTCATAAGCCTACGGCCCACTCCCTCTCCTAGACTACTCATACTCCTAAGAATGCTCCAAAATCAAAGTGTGAAATCAGCGCGAACACAGCCAGAAGTAATGTCATTCGGAAAATAAGGTGTCCAAAAATTCCATAGATATTTTGCATAATATATCGGTAAACAGATCATCGAAAGGAACAGGCGTGACAAATTTCTCAAAGGTGTGTCCTACAACGGAGCTGACAGTAAACCATGAACGTGGTCAGCGATACACAAAAGCCGAGCTTACAGCGACAATTTGTTCTAAGCTCAGGTCTAGCAAGTTTGATGCTGAAGGAGCAGGCACAGAACAGTTGTAGGATTGCAAGTTATCAGCAACAGGGAACTGTAATTATGAGAGTTGTTGAAATACCTTTTTTTCTGAACAATGCTGCCAAGATCAGGATTTAAATACGGAATCACGTGCAACCAGGTAAAATGAGTGTCCTCCCATTGTCCCGAGCGAACTTATCTACTATCTCGGATTCTGACAGATGAGCTAGAGGTAATATCAGCCAGATAGTCGGTAAGGAATGTTGGGTGGCGGTACTTGCACCGATCTGTTGATGGCTAGGGTACATGCGCGGCTGTCTTACACACTGAATTGTGAATTATGATCCTTTTTTGTTTCCAGTGATGTTTATTACTGAAACATGTTGCACTTAGATATGTCTCTACCGGAGAACTCAAAATACTTAAAGTAATTGTTTCTGGAGATGTTTTCTGCATTCCACAAAGAACAGATGTTTATTCATCACGTAGTATGTGTATAAATAACAATTGACTATAGATGCACTTGCAAATACATGGGGTTTGGCAGCTCAATAATATAGTTTCAACCACACCTTTGCAACTCAAGAACCTAATTTATGCCAAGTTAAGCTGTTGCCTAACAACATAGTTGCTTGGATAGAGGGGTTGGCTGACGGTGGCTCCTTTGCATATTTGCAGAAAAAGCAAGGGTGAAGGAGGTATCTTATGGGCAGGCGTGCACCCATGATTTTCCATGGGGGGGCCCGGACGGAAAAGGGCACTTTGCGGCCCGGGACACACTGGAAGGTTTCTTGATCGGGGGGGCGTGCGTGCATTTTAGATGCCGCACAGGACAGGAAAGGGCACGGAATGCCATTTTTAGGCCAAAAGGGCAGTTTTGGGCCCTTGGCACAGGCGGGGCACATAAGGCACGGGATTTTTGGGCTAAATTTGGGACATCCCGGCCAAGAGGGCACTTTTCGGTCAAAAGGACACTTGGCCAAAATGGCACTGGCCTCATGGGGGGGGGGCTGCCCCCCACCACCACCTCGGTGCGCCACTGCTTATAGGTGTGCATTTAAACATGAATGAGAAATTAAGTGCTTTTATATTGTTGATAAGACTTGTGCGGGGGAAAACTCCTGTTTCCGTCGTAAAATGTGAGAACAATTACAGCACTCATGCAAGTTTACATATAGAATACAGATGACGTGTCAATAAGACACCATTAATAGTAAAAAGGAAAAACATGAGATCATCTGGGAGGATGTTGAAGCATCATGACAACAGCACTTCTTAGGTTACATAGCATTAGGTTCAGATAGGTATGGTCAGAATTTTGACTTACGTGATGTCTGGGCAGCTTTTGTGGCGTGCTTTCGGAGCCGTTCATTTTATAACCTTGCTGATGAAGAGCATTTTGGAATCACGCACTGATCATTATAATTGTGATGGTCACAGCAGTTATTGTGGTGTCATTTGTGATATTTATGTGCGATTCGAAGGAGCACCAAAATCGTGGCAGTGTCGATAAATGATCTGTCAACGAAAACGAACAGGAAGCTAAAGGCCGATTGTCTGCATGAGTGGAAGGTCCGGGCAACCGTAGGCAGAAGAGCTGCTACTCAGACTGAACCAAATCAGGGACCAAATCAGGGGTGTAATTGAAATGATTCGGTGGAAGTAACTACTGAAGTGTGTGAGAATGGTACAATGAAGTAACCAGAAATGCATGCAAAGGCAAACGTCGCCATCATCAGACATGCAATGATCGATCTGCCGAGGTGGGGACATTGTATCCGTTGTGATCTGTACTGTACTGGACCGATTTGTTATGGCTTCATCCCAGTGATGCAGGTCTCGGAATTTAGACATGTCAGGTTGTGGTGGGGTGTAATTTAATATGGCTTCACAGTGCTCTGGGAGGATACCAAAGCTGCACGTCCAACCGTGCGTGGGCGTATTTGTGAAGAACTTCTTACCTGACCGATTTTCCGAGTGCGTGTCGCTGGTACTTTTCCGGACCGATTTTTACAAGAAGACGTGCCACAGCAGAGTATCGAGTGGGGTTTCATTTGTGATGTCCATTAACGGCACGGACGAGGGCCTGTCTCCTTCCATCGGGCGGCCTGTTTTCGTTGGCGACCTGTCTGTGTGGTGCTGCTCTGGTGGAATCCGCAACGTGCAGAGGCGGCTCGGGCAAGTTGGAAAAGCTTTATGACAGCAATGGCGTCGTCTTCTTCACCACGAAGACTGCCGGGGTTCATCTCCGCCACCGTGTACAGTGCGTGAACCCGTCGCACTTGTGCGGCGTGTAGCCTTTCTGGCCTCAGTTTTTGTGTGTGATATGAATGTATCGTCGCATTACTTCCAGGAACACGTCATACGGTCGGGGAGAGGTATGCTAGAGGACTGCTGGTAACGGAAGCTGTATCTTGCTCAATTGAAGCAACTATGATCACATTTCTAGTTACGCTTTAGCTCTAATACGATCACCGATCGACCACGGAAGTTTCATCGATGACGATATTTTCCAGTTGAATAAAGCGCACTTTGATGCGGTGACGATGCTTCTCAGTCGACGAAGGTGACGGTGCTTCTCAGTCGAGGAAGCGCACATTTGATGACGTGACGGTGCTTTTTAGTCGACGAAGCACATACTGATGCGGTGAAGGTGCTTCTCGGTCGACGAAGTGCACACTTGATGCGGTGCACAATAACGCAATCCGAATCGCCACGGGAGCCTTTCGGTCCTCCCCAGCTGACAGCGTGCTGGCTGAGGTTGACGGTCCCCCTTCGTTTCTTCGACGTGAAATGTTGGGCACAGGGAAGTCTTGCAAGCTATTGTAAAGCTGACGACACCCAACGTACTCCTGGGTGATTCTCTTTCTAATTCAAGCCTGTTCCAGCATAAACAAACACTATCTGTCATTTAGCGTAGGCATTGCCATTTTGCTCAACAAAAGCGGAATTACGTCGACTGTATAGCACTATTTGGTGTTGCAGCTTCGTCACCATGGCAACAGATCGAGGCCACCGTGGACTTTCATTGAGGGACGTTACGAAGGTTGACACTAACGTTCATAATTTTTGTACGCTGACACTGATGATCCACATGCAGTCATCGGTCGGTATATATGCTGATGAGCCCCGGTCCGGCTGGAGCATGGCTGTCTGTGTGTGCCAGACTTGAATTACATCGTTTCGACTATCTAAGCACTTGTTAATTTGTATGGCTGTACTATATACCATTCTACGGGTTCTTCATTTTATCGAGCACGACATTGGCCCCCCAAGGCAATGGCCATGTGATGCTTAATGAATTGAGAAGGTAAGAAATATCAAACAAACAAAAGCAAACAAAAACAAACAAGACACAACCTTGGTTACCTCCAACTACGTTTTAGTTGCAGCATACCAACACCAAATATAGGCCATTCTGTTCGTTCATGAATGCGAACAACTCGTCAAGATTACTGACCCCTTGTCTGATCAATTTTCGCATTTTTTAACAGCATGGAGAAGGAATTGAACTTGGGGTAATTTTTCACACCGAATAGAATAAAGAACATGCAATAATCATCTCGAGGGGCACCATTTCTACCCATGGGGACCATTGTAAAGGTCCCAGAAGGAGCGCTTTCGGCTGCAAATTCGTTGAGCTGGGAGCTGGGAAGGGACCAATTTTTGTACCTATTATGAGAGTGGCGTCTTTGGTTGAGAAATATGCAAAGCTGCCAAGCTGGTGGGGGAGGTGGTACATTGGAGCTTTTCCCGGTCAAAAGGGCATCACCTTTCCATGAGTGGAGGGGTATATGCACAAATGTCTCCCCCTCTATACGGAGCCCATGGTGCATATCAAGATGCGCAGCGTAGCCCTAATTGTTCCAATAGTCTTGCGACAATGGAGCAATTTTGCAGGGGGCATATCGGCGCCAAAACGTCGTGTGCTCGTAATTCTGGACACTATAATGTTGCTGATGAATACGTTGAACTTAGTAAGCAGGCCTTCTTGAGACCCGCAGACATTGGTAAGCATGGTGTGTTCTTTTAGCAGCATGATACAAGATCGATAATCCAATAATATTCATCAAAAGCTAGTTCAACCCAGACGCTTGCCTTTTCTGTGCGTCTCGCGTGCGACCTCGGGCGAAAAGGACAGTCCCCTAAAGTTCCTCTTGTTCAATTCCGTTCGGGAGAGAACTGGGTGGCATTACCGCAAGGGCGGTGCAACTTCGCCTTCCAATACGAGTTATCCGGTTTTGAGTGTGGGGGGGGGGGGGCACATAATCTCCACACACTTAGGAATATCCTGACTGTCTGGCATGCTTACCCCTGAGAACAAACCAGACCAATCCGTGCTGCTGGAAGTTCCCGTGTGCTGAACTGAGACTCTGAGGTTATTTGTGCGTGGTTTACATGAAAACGGAAGAGTGGGATTTAGAGTGATGCTATCAAGTCACAAAACTAAGTCTTTGGAGGAAAGCCTCCATTTGTGAAAATCTCCAGTTCACCCTTATCAGATCTACACAATGATTTACTGTCCACACGGGACCCGTGCAGGTTTAGCCGTCAGTGACGTGATTTTGTTGTCACGTCACGAGACCCGTATGCCCCAAGGCTGGGCGATTGTTTGACCGATGTCCGATGCAGGGTATTGCTCAGCGGCCATGTGCGTCACATACTTGAGCGGTGAAGCTGGGAGACAAAATAGACCACGATGCACCGCGACACGGATGCTACATCGACAATTCGGCACAGTTCATTTCGGCCGGTACACGTACACTATATTCGACAGAGAAGGCAAATGTCTGGAAGAGTGCAGCGAATTTCTGATCGAGTGGATTGTTTTTCAGTGCGCGTATTCGGAAATTGGCGGTACCATTGGCGACAGAGGATATCGGGATACCGAGAACGTATCCCGGTAGATCGGCAAGGCGGCTCGTTCTTCCTATAACACGCTAGTACTTCCTATTATGCTAATCAACATAAAATTGTTGGCGAACTGTTGTTTTTTCATGCGAACAGCAGAAGTACATGAGTTTTTAGCGGAGGTACATTTAACAATTGCAGCATCCGCGGCGTGAAAGTAAAAGTGCCCGCTAAAGTAAAAGTAAAAGTGCCTGAAAGTAAAGCGAACGTGCCCGCTCGCCTTTGTGGCAATCAGCCAGTGTGGAATTGACGTGTCGGACACGCCAGACCAGTGCTTATTTCCGGCTCGTGGATTCATCAGGCCGGTTGGTTTTACGCCGAGTGGATTACGGAACAGTATTATGGATGGAGGAAAATTGGCCCAAGTTTGGCTAACTTCCATTAAAGTTTCCGTGCATATTACTACTGGCTTCTCCATAATGAGTGCAGTAAAACAGGATTACGGCATTCGACGGCTGGCCGCTGCGGCAGGCAAAGGGCAACGCGGTGAGTCCGTGTTCGGCCACAGCTGGACATCGCATCAACCGCACAGTTACACTCCTGTCCGTTTCGAAGCCATCGGCTGCGACCTTCATCGTTTTATGAAGATGCCCAGGCGGGTGGGTCGGCGGCGGATGCATGCCGTGACTTCGTCGAGACTCCCCGACGAGCGGCGTGCACAGACAGGCCTGTCCGGCGGCGCGTGCGGCAGACAAATCGATGCCGACCTGGCCGACACACCCACTGTCCACACCCGCAGTCCACACCCACAGTCCACACCCACAGTCCACACCCACAGTCCACACCCACAGTCCACACCCACAGTCCACACCCACAGTCCACACCCACAGTCCACACCCACATTCCACACCCGCAGTCCACATCCACAGTCCACACCCACAGTCCACACCCACAGTCCACACCCGCAGTCCACATCCACAGTCCACACCCACAGTCCACACCCACAGTCCACACCCACAGTCCACACCCACAGTCCACATCCACAGTCCACACCCACAGTCCACACCCGCAGTCCACACCCACAGTCCACACCCGCAGTCACACCTCCACAGTCCACACCCACAGTCCACACCCCAGTCCACACCCACAGTCCACACCCACAGTCCACACCCACAGTCCACACCCACAGTCCACACCCGCAGTCCACATCCACAGTCCACACCCACAGTCCACACCCACAGTCCACACCCACAGTCCACACCCACAGTCCACACCCACAGTCCACACCCACAGTCCACACCCACAGTCCACACCCACAGTCCACACCCACAGTCCACACCCACAGTCCACACCCACAGTCCACACCCACAGTCCACACCCACAGTCCACACCCACAGTCCACACCCACAGTCTCACACCCACAGTCCACATCCACAGTCCACACCCACAGTCCACACCCACAGTCCACACCCACAGTCCACACCCACAGTCCACACCCACAGTCCACACCCACAGTCCACACCCACAGTCCACACCCACAGTCCACACCCACAGTCCACACCCACAGTCCACATCCACAGTCCACACCCACAGTCCACATCCACAGTCCACATCCACAGTCCACACCCACAGTCCACACCCACAGTCCACATCCACAGTCCACATCCACAGTCCACACCCACAGTCCACACCCACAGTCCACACCCACAGTCCACACCCACAGTCCACACCCACAGTCCACACACAGTACACACCCACAGTCCACACCCACAGTCCACACCCACAGTCCACATCCACAGTCCACACCCACAGTCCACACCCACAGTCCACACCCACAGTCCACATCCACAGTCCACACCCACAGTCCACACCCGCAGTCCACACCCGCAGTCCACACCCACAGTCCACACCCACGGTCCACACCCACCGTCCACACCCGCAGTCCACATCCACAGTACACATCCACAGTCCACACCCACAGTCCACACCCGCAGTCCACACCCACAGTCCACACCCACAGTCCACATCCACAGTCCACACCCACAGTCCACACCCACAGTCCACACCCACAGTACACACACACGGTCCACACCCACAGTCCACATCCACAGTCCACACCCACAGTCCACACCCACAGTCCACACCCACCGTCCACACCCGCAGTACACACCCGCAGTACACACCCACAGTCCACACCCACAGTCCACACCCACAGTGCACATCCACAGTCCACACCAACAGTACACACCCACAGTCCACACCCACAGTACACATCCACAGTCCACACCCACAGTACACACCCACAGTCCACACCCACAGTCCACACCCACAGTCCACACCCACAGTACACACCCACAGTCCACACCCACAGTCCACACCCACAGTCCACACCCACAGTACACACCCACAGGCCACATCCACAGTCCACACCCACAGTACACACCCACAGTACACACCCACAGTCCACATCCACAGTCCACACCAACAGTACACACCCACAGTCCACATTCACAGTACACATCCACAGTCCACACCCACAGTCCACACCCACCGTCCACACCCATAGTCCACACCCGCAGTCCACACCCACAGTCCACACCAGCAGTCCACACCCACAGTCCACATCCACAGTCCACACCCACAGTCCACACCCGCAGTACACACCCACAGTCCACATCCACAGTACACATCGCCAGTCCACATCCACAGTACACATCCACAGTCCACACCCGCAGTCCACACCCACAGTCCACACCAGCAGTCCACACCCACAGTCCACATCCACAGTCCACACCCACAGTCCACACCCACAGTACACACCCACAGTCCACATCCACAGTCCACACCCACAGTACACACCCACAGGCCACATCCACAGTCCACACCCACAGTACACACCCACAGTCCACATCCACAGTACACACCCACAGTCCACACCCACAGTCCACACCCACAGTACACACCCACAGTCCACACCCACAGTACACACCCACAGTCCACATCCACAGTACACACCCACAGTCCACATCCACAGTACACACCCACAGTCCACACCCACAGTCCACACCCACAGTACACACCCACAGTCCACACCCACAGTACACACCCACAGTCCACATCCACAGTACACACCCACAGTCCACACCCACAGTCCACACCCACAGTCCACACCCACAGTCCACACCCACAGTCCACATCCACAGTCCACAACCACAGTCCACACCCACAGTCCACACCCGCAGTCCACACCCACAGTCCACATCCACAGTCCATACCCACAGTCCACACCCACAGTCCACACCCACAGTACACACCCACAGTACACACCCACAGTACACACCCACAGTACACATCCACAGTCCACATCCACAGTCTACACCCACAGTACACACCCACAGTCCACACCCACAGTCCACACCCACAGTCCACATTCACAGTACACACCCACAGTACACACCCACAGTCCACACCCACAGTACACACCCGCAGTCCACACCCACAGTCCACACCCACAGTCCACACCCACAGTACACACCCACAGTCCACACCCACAGTACACATCCACAGTCTACACCCACAGTACACACCCACAGTCCACACCCACAGTCCACACCCACAGTCCACACCCACAGTCCACACACCCACAGTCCACACCCACAGTACACACCCACAGTCCACACCCACAGTACACACCCACAGTACACATCCACAGTCCACATCCACAGTCCACACCCACAGTACACACCCACAGTCCACACCCACAGTCCACACCCACAGTCCACACCCACAGTACACACCCACAGTCCACACCCACAGTCCACACCCACAGTCCACACCCACAGTACACATCCACAGTCTACACACCCACAGTACACACCCACAGTACACACCCACAGTACACACCCACAGTACACACCAGTCCACACCCACAGTCACCCACAACCACAGTACACACCCACAGTACAAAACATCCACAGTACACATCCACAGTCCACACCCACAGTACACACCCACAGTACACACCCACAGTCCACACCCACAGTCCACACCCACAGTCCACACCCACAGTACACACCCACAGTACACATCCACAGTCCACACCCACAGTCCACACCAACAGTACACACCCACAGTCCACACCCACAGTCCACACCCACAGTACACACCCACAGTCCACACCCACAGTCCACACCCACAGTACACACCCACAGTACACACCCACAGTACACATCCACAGTACACATCCACAGTCCACACCCACAGTACACACCCACAGTACACACCCACAGGCCACATCCACAGTCCACACCCACAGTCCACACCCACAGTACACACCCACAGTCCACACCCACAGTACACACCCACAGTACACATCCACAGTCCATACCCGCGCCGGCGCACGGTCCCCGCTGGAGATAGTCTTCCGCATCCTTTGTTCCGCTGGCGGCTTCCGGTCGCTCAGTACGTACGGTTCCTCCGCTGTAGGATACTCTTTGTCGCCCGCTAGCCAGCTTCCGGTCGGCTCAGTACGTACGGTTCCCCCGCTGTAGGATAATCTTTGTCGCCCGCTGTAGGATAACCCCTATCGTCCGCTGGCCGGCTTCCGGTCGGCTCAGTACATACGGTTCCTCCGCTGGAGGATAATCTTTGTCGCCCGCTAGCCAGCTTCCGGTCGGCTCAGTATGTACGGTTCCCCCGCTGTAGGATAATCTTTGTCGCCCGCTGTAGGATAACCTTTGTCGTCCGCTGGCCGGCTTCCGGTCGGCTCAGTACATACGGTTCCTCCGCTGGAGGATAATCTTTGTCGCCCGCTAGCCAGCTTCCGGTCGGCTAAGTACGTACGGTTCCCCCGCTGTAGGATAATCTTTGTCACCCGCTGTAGGATAACCTTTGTCGTCCGCTGGCCGGCTTCCGGTCGGCTCAGTACATACGGTTCCTCCGCTGGAGGATAATCTTTGTCGCCCGCTAGCCAGCTTCCGGTCGGCTCAGTACGTACGGTTCCCCCGCTGCAGGATAATCTTTGTCGCCCGCTGTAGGATAACCTTTGTCGTCCGCTGGCCGGCTTCCGGTCGGCTCAGTACATACGGTTCCTCCGCTGGAGGATAATCTTTGTCGCCCGCTAGCCAGCTTCCGGTCGGCTCAGTACGTACGGTTCCCCCGCTGTAGGATAATCTTTGTCGCCCGCTGTAGGATAATCTTTGTCGTCCGCTGGCCGGCTTCCGGTCGGCCCAGTACGTACGGTTCCCCCGCTGTAGGATAATCTTTGTCGTCCGCTGGCGGGCGTCCGGTCGGCTCAGTACGCTTGTGATGCACGTTCGGCGGATGAGTTGTCACGTGCCTGTTCACCCCGCCGAAGCTGTTAACCCCGCTGATGGTGCTCATCTGGGGTGGATCGGCTTACAGGACTGAGGTGCCACCAGCTAGTCGAGCAGATTCCCGGATAGTAGTGCTTATTTTTCAAGGATAATTTCGTGCCATCTCTCTTTTCGCATCCTCTGTGCCTTCATGAGGTACTTTTTCCAGTCAAACTATGACATCAGATTCATTGTGCTCTTAGAATTGAAGTTGCGCTTTGACGATGAGTGCTGGTCGCCTCAGAAAATCCCTGCCAGTCGCTCTCAGTGGCCACCTATGTGGTATCCTCGGTGGCCACCTATGTGGTATCCTCAGTGGGCACCTATGTGGTATCCTCAGTGGCCACCTATGTGGTATCCTCAGTGGTGGCCGCCTCGTGGTATCCTCATTGGTGGTCGCCTTGTGGTATCCTCAGTGGGCACCTATATGGTATCCTCGATGCGCGCGCAATACGCCGCCACGCCGGCCCGACCTCCATAATCATTTGTTGGGCTGTACCTCGTCGGACGGACTCTCATTGGAGGCCAATAATCTGGGTCGTGGCTGAGCTGCTGTGCCTCGTGTCCCGTGCTCCGCCGAACCTAATTATGCTGCCGCTGCCTGTCGCACGTCATTATGGCTATTTACCTTCAATTACGGCGCGAGCAGTCGCGGGAGGAGATTTACGCCGCGGCGGTGATCCGCTCAGGTGCTTCCTCCCCATGTTCTCCCTCTCCCTGTATGGTCACATGATCCACACTCCTCCCCATGCTCTCCCTCTCTCTCTCTATGCATGGTCACATGACCCACACTCCTCCCCCATGATCTCCCTATCTCTCCCTCTGCGTGGTTACATGACCCACACTCCTCCCCCATGATCTCCCTCCCTCTATGCATGGTCACACGACCCACACTCCTCCCCATGCTCTCCCTCCCTCTCCCTCTGCGTGGTTACATGACCCACACTCCTCCCCCATAATCTCTCTCTCTCTGCATGGTCACATGACCCACACTCCTCCCCCATGATCTCCCTCCCTCTATGCATGGTCACACGACCCACACTCCTCCCCCATGCTCTCCCTCTCTGCATGGTCACATGACCTACACTCCTCCCCCATGATCTCCCTCCCTCTCTCTCTCTCTGCACGGTCGCATGATCCACACTCCTCCATGATCTCCCTCTCTCCCTCTGCATGGTCACATGACCCATACTCCTCCCCATCCCCCACATCACAAGCGTCCGCTTATCTCAGTGGATGACATCAAGCGCTCGCGTAGTTGTGCATTTGTCGATGCTGGGTTGTTATTGGAAATCTTTCTTGCGGTGAATTCGCTTTTAGTTATCACACGTAACCGTTAACGCCCATGCTGAGCGAACCCAATGCGTTACAACATAGAGGAGAAAGACGTTCAGTACTCAACTCTATCTTGTTACAGAACAACAATTTTTATGACGCGTGGTGCGTGTTTCTTTTTCTCTGAGTGAATGATGGGATTTCCGTGCTTTTGCTGTTGCCCGTTACATGGTGAGCAACTCCTGAGCTATGATTCATCATCTCACGTGGTAAGAAAATAGTGAATTGTAGCTAGACGCAATTAGTTATTTAGGAATGCGTACCCTGTTGGCATATCTATGTTATTCTCGTTGCCCTGTTGCAACATCCCTCAGACGTCGTGGTGTACAGTTTCATTTCACATTCGTTCCGTTGCTACGCTATTTTTTTTAATTGTCTATGTGTTCACTTGCCCGTGATAAAAACTAGGGCATTTCTGACCATATTTTACTTCTGATATCTTGATGGAATACGTGGGCACCAGGTTTATTTTCTGGGTACATTTGATTCAACAACCTATCCGGCAACTATGTGCCACATTTTTTAACTATCAAACGCAGTTTTTAAGACTACTGTGTTTTTCTTTTCTTTCAAACATTCGGCTTGAGCATACAGAAAGCTATTTATCGCCAGAGCCATAACAACGTGGCTGCCCGTCATGCGTTTGTATTGTTTCTTCTGCTGACCTCCCAAGAAAACCCACTGAGGCATTACACAGTTGGCATCACAGACATCACGCAACGTAGTTCAAGCAACTTCCGCGGGAATCGGCAGCGTCAAGCTCAATTTGGGTTTCCTATACGACTTATATGTACGAACACACTAATCCTGATACCATCTGACTATGATCCAATCTTGTGGGTTGACAGACGACGATTTAACATCAAATTTTCTTTAAGCATTTGCCAAGCATTTCGCATTTGGAATCGTCAGTTTCTGTATATTTTCATGTTGCTTTATAGCCAATGCCTTAGAAGAGGACCTGCCACATGGTGGCTGTGCAGTCAGTGCCTCAGTAGAGGCCCTTCCACATTGGCTGCCGTGTAACGAATGCAGTTGAAGCGTCGTGTCATAATAGCCCAAATTAAGCCCAAATTAAGCTAAAATAACCAACAAACTTGCCATGACATGCCGTTGGCATGACCCGATGCATTTACAATGTTAATTTATTTGTATGTATATGACTTGACCAGTAAGCTTGCTTTACTGTTTCAAAAAAAAAATGGTCCAATGTAATATGTACACACAGCTAAGCTATTTGCAGCCAACTGGCATGTATATATATATGCATGTCTGAGAACAATTGCGTTATCGTGTTATATTATCAAAATCAAATGCGGAAAATAACGCCGAAAATACCCATAACGTCCGCCCCTGAAGGAAAACTTAACGTTAATATCGGTATGTCGCAATGGAAACACGGTGATTGCCTTAAAATTATCAATTTCACCATTGTTCATTATTACACGTACTTCTTGTCCCCTAGAATGCCTTCAACCAGTTCGAGCCATATCAAATTGGTAAATAGGTTACTGAACGAGGTATCATAGGAACCGAGCACATTGAAGTTTCCACAAACAGTGCTTGGCAGATATATAAATATATTGTAGTGTGTGGCTTATATACAATCACAATATCGCACAGATAATGGCAGGACACTCTTCAGATAGCACAACAAAAATATTTTTTTTTAAATGTGTACAATCGCTTGTTTTTTCTTCTGTCTTGCTGGCCGGCCACCGCCTGGACCAGCCAGCCGACTGCACATCGATCCAGCGGAAGGAAATCCCCGCCACCTCCCACGCCCAAATAGCCTGTTAATACTGAACGTTCATTAAGACCCTGCAGCGTGGGAATTTTGACGCACGCGGCCCGAGTGGCGCCTGTTGCCATGGAAACCGTGTATTTGTGTAGCAACTTGGCCGGCGCTGTGGTGTTGCTGTCGGCTAGGCTGTCCCACCATACCAATATCCATATTTCATTCGATCCACATTCATTCGATCCACATTTATTGCCGCATTAGTTTATGCAAGAAACCACCACACTGAAAGAACTGGACGGTTTGTTCAAGATTTAGGGGTCCCGCAAGCTGGCATATTTCAGAAATGGGTACATATCGCGCGGCAGGGATCGGCGGTCACTCGGCAATAATAAGATTCACACACCGGGTCTTTCAGACAAAGCGTGAACTAACCGACCTGTATGTAGGTGTCACACTTGTCGCTCAGATCATCATTTCCTTTTTTGTTTTCTTTTGGATCAGCTTTCTATTCTCTTGCACTGCCTTCAGCAGGAACTGCCGCTGCTCTTCTGTCGTTATCAGGGCGTTGTTGAACTCCTTGATCAAGGCGAACGCTCGTTCCGCGTGGTCGTTGACGACCGCAAGCCGTGACACGCGCTGCTTGCCCGCCTTGTACGCGTCGTTTTCTTCCCACGACTGCATTGGTGTGCTCAGGAAGCTACCGTCCAGGTCCAGAGCCTCCAGCAGCACTGCTGTCCGTGAGGTGACGAAATCCGGCAGGTGTTTTCCCTAGAATGCCCTCACATTTTTCTTTTCTGGTCACTCCAGTGCCTTTTTCTTCGCAGGGTTTCTGAGGTTGGTGACCATATAATCCTTCTCACACTGCGGGATAGCTTGGTCGAAGAGTGCCAGCCCGACCAGAATCTCGGATATATACCACAGATGGCGCATCATGGCTTCCAGAGCTGTTTGCGAACCGCTGCAGCTCCCCTCGCGTGCAAATGCCTCCAGGTCCTGGAGGAACTCCAGGTTCACACGTGGTGCGAGATCCGCTCGCGACGGAAGAGCCCATGCTCTCGAGTAGACCAGCGCCACGAAGAGGCTGACGGACGTGATGCCTTTGAGTTCGTCGGACGTCATCTGGAACTGCCGCTGCAGCAGGAACAGCTTCGACGCGTATATGCCCTTAGCCATCCACCTCGCATGATGGTGCGCTCCTGGACTCTTCAGGGGGATCTCGTCCACCGTCGTCTCCCCCAGGAACAGGAGCACGAGCTGCAGCAGCTCCTTGTAATCGTGGCTGCGCCTGGACCAGAGCTTCCGTGATCACCGGCACCGTTCGGGCTTTCAGCGCGGACAGCGTTCCGCTGGCTTCGATTTTGACGGATGGAGTATCACTGGCGGTGGTGACATCAGTCTTGTCCAGTGAGTTCCACTGTCTCTGGAACTTATCGACGAGCTTGTATGGCCCGGTGGAAGGGCCCATAGCAGACTTCATGGCGCGGGAGAGAACGACCTCGAACACATGATGCCTGCAGGCGAGGTGAAGCAGTTCCCTTTCCAAGAGTTCCTCGAACTTCACGCACGCTCCTACATAGCAGCCAGTATTTGAAGCGGTAGTGTCGAAGGAGAGGCCCCTGACACCTTCAGCCAGCTGGTGCTCTTGAACCACCTGAAACCCGACGCGTGCCATTTCGACTCCTGTGCCAGCTGACACTGGGAATGCAAAGCAGTTTCTCCTGTTCACCGCCCCTGACGACGACAGCGATGCGGTCCACCTGTTCCGGCCCTGCTCCGTCAGGCAGGAGTTTGCCACTCCAGTGCAGGACCAAGGGCTCACCAGCGCAAAACTCCTCCGCCTGGTACTCCTCTGCAGCCCTCTTGCGGTGTGACTGACGTGTGCGATGCATTGTTGAGCGTGGCACATAAATATCTTTTAGGTCGTGTCTGAGAGATCTGGCGGCCAGTGCATATGACATCGCTGCGTTCCTATACGACACGTTCATCCTGTCGTATGCCACGGCCACCACCTTGTCAATGTGGTTCTTAGGCTGCTTCATCGCTGGGGCATTTGATGTTGACGGCCTGCCTCTGACTGGCATGGTGACGAAGTCTTCATCATCCTCAGACGGAGCAACCAATGAGGAGGAACCGTCTTCCAGCGCGACAGTCTCCCTAGCCCGCTTCTTCCGTTCGTCCTCCTGCTCCCCTCACGTCTTCTCCATTTCTCTCCTCTGCTGTTTCTTGACTTCCTAATTGTGAAGCTGCGCGTCCGCTGATCCCATGCTGCTTCCACCTGGATCCTCCCGCTGACTGATGTAGAACGCTTTGTCTTCATTGTCGGCCATTACCGACAGCGCCTGCGCGTGTCCAATGTCTAGAATTGCATTCTTCACCTCATCGTGGAACATCTCCTCGGCCATACAATGTTACCCTGCGGCTTGCGACGATTCTGCACCAAAGCACCATATCTCTTCAGGGAAGATTCCATCTTCCTTAAAGCGCTGTCACGCCTCATCGTTGGAATTCTGGCCTTGTCCCAGAACACCAACACGGCGTATAGACACAGGTTCAGACTTTTT
Source organism: Imbricaverruca yamaguchii (assembly GCA_034440575.1). Lineage (NCBI taxonomy): Eukaryota > Metazoa > Arthropoda > Thecostraca > Neoverrucidae > Imbricaverruca > Imbricaverruca yamaguchii. The sequence continues at coordinate 1,999,150 of JAOTOL010001660.1, forward strand.
GTTCGCCCAAATTTCTGGTATTTGCAAGGGTAGAAACTTCCGCAACACCTGGCACTTCGTCGGAAGACGGCATCCCAGAATATCGTAATTGAGTTGGCCGACTAGCCAAACCTCCGTCGCCTCACGAGTTTCCATTGTGACACTTATAAAATATGTAGGACACAAAACACAAGGTTATTGTAATCAGCGCGCCGAAAGTGCGGCGAGTCACGTCACAGCAGCGCCGAACTAGCTGATTCCGCTTTGGCGGGGTTTAGTCAGGCTGTGGCTGGGGCCACGGCATTTTGACTGGTTCGGAAGTAGATATGGAAGCACTCTAATTGGCGTTGTGCACGTGAGCTGTGCAGCCGGGTAAACAAATTCCTCATGTCGTGCCGTCTGATGATCGGGTCCTCCGCGTTGAAGATGGCCACTTTAATCGCTCGATGCCTAGACGCGCCTTGTCCCGTCTGCCAAGTAAATAACTGGCGAGATAGATAGCCCGTAAAGAAAACATTCCAGAGGGCCTTAAATAGACCGTATAGTGCACTCGGGCAGCTACAACCATGAGCCAAACAGATATGACAAGGCGCGCAACGGAAATCATTGCATGCCAGTCAACGATGATGCCACCGTAGCGTCATCGACCAGTGGAGTGGCAATGATCTACGAACGACGCCAGCTTGCGGGACCCCTACATCAGTTCGGATGTGTCTACTAAAACTTACAGAGGTGAGCTTTTAAGATAAACGGAACATGGAGAGGCATGTGGATCAATGTTCGAACAACTTTGGCTTTTTTACCATTGTTTGGTGGGGCAGTCTACTGTCGGCGCTGGCCGGCACGGCCAATCCCCCCCAGCAGCGGTCGTGTCTTCCATCTGTCAGTACGGCCATCCCTACCAAGTAACGGTCATGTCCTCCATCTGTCAGCATACTATACCTCAGTGGTCATGTCCTCTACCTGCCAGCACGGTCAGTAGCGGACGTATCTTTCCTCTGCCAGCACGGCGAAGTCCTCCCAGCAGCGGTCACATCCTCCATCGACCAGCACAACCAACCCAACCCGACAGCGGTCATATCTTCCATCTGCCAGCGCGGCCAACTCTACCAAGTAACGGTCATATCCTCCATCTAGCGGCGTATTTTACCTCAGTGGTCATATCCTCCACCTGCCAGCGCAGCCAGCAGCGGTCATATCTTCCATTTGCCAGCACGGCCAAACCAACCGGGCCGGACAGCGGTCATATCTTCCATCTGGCAGTACGCCTAACCACCCGGCGGCGGTCATGTCTTCCATCTGCCAGCGCGGCCAGCACGCCTCCCCCCCTAGCTCCACCCGGCATCGATCACACCTCGCATCTGTAGGGTGTTTTTCGGCATCATTGTGGCGAGATCTGGGGCCTTCTCCCGCGGCCGGGCATCCATCACCGCGCCGACAACGACCCATCTCTATTTATGCCCTGTTTACGGGCCGCAATAAGTTGCCGGAAATAAGCTTTCCGATCCGTTTAGATAGAACGGCCCGGCAATAGGCGCCGACGCGACACGGCGCGTAAGCGACGACACGCCGCCGGCCGGGAAGCGGCCGAATCAGGTCGGCGGCGTGGGGCGACTCGCACGAGACCGAGCTGAACCGAACTGAACCAAACCACCGGTGGTGGTCATTGGTTTTACGACATCTCGACCGTTGAGTCATGTAGCGTCGCCAATCACGCACGTCGATTGGTCGCAGGCGAAGAGTAGCGACAGTTGAGGCTCGAACCCACAATCTTTCGATTGTGAGACGGGCAGCCACTAGACTACTGGTCCCCGAACCGATGACGGTGTCGGGAGGCCGGGCGGGCGCGATGGGTCACGCTGGGCTCGATGGGCCATGCCGGGCTCGATGGGCCACACCGGGCTCGATTCCGCCGGCCGGATTTGCGTGCGATAGGTTCCGGTCGGCCGACGCGCGGCCGCGACTCGGACCACCCGGCCGCGGCGCCGCTGGCGTGATACTTTAACAAACACATCACGACTGACACGGCGACCACACGCACACGCCGGCGACGTGGCGTGCACGGTAGCGCCGCGTCGGCCCCCGGCCGCCAGCAGCCAGCCGCCAGCCGCCAGCCGCCAGCCGCCAGCCGCCAGCCGCCAGCCGCCAGCCGCCAGCCGCCAGCCGCCAGCCGCCAGCCGCCAGCCGCCAGCCGCCAGCAGCCAGCCGCCAGCCGCCAACCGCCAGCCGCCAACCGCCAGCCGTCGGCCGCCAGCCGTCGGCCGCCAGCCCCCGGCCGCCAGCCCCCGGCCGCCAGCCCCCGGCCGCCAGCCCCCGGCCGCCAGCCCCCGGCCGCCAGCCCCCGGCCGCCAGCCGCCAACCGCCAAACGCCAGCTGCCAACCGCCAACCGCCAGCCGCCAACCGCCAGCCGCCAGCCGCCAGCCGCCAACCGCCGGCCGCCAGCCACCAGCCACCAGCCGCCAGCCGCCAGCCGCCAGCCGCCAGCCGCCAGCCGCCGGCCGCCAGCCGCCGGCCGCCAACCGCCGGCCGCCAACCGCCGGCTGCCAGCCACCAGCCGCCAGCCGCCAGCCGCCAGCCGCCAGCCGCCAGCCGCCAACCGCCAACCGCCAGCCGCCAGCCGCCAGCCGCCAGCCGCCAGCCGCCAGCCGCCAGCCGCCAGCAGCCAGCAGCCAGCCGCCAGCCACCAGCCACCAGCCGCCAGCCGCCAGCAGCCAGCCGCCAGCCGCGCCACTTTTGCCGACGCACGCCGTGCAACGGCCGGCAGCTGTGTTTAGGCCGCCTCTCCGATTGAGTAAACGCGACCGCCGCACTTAGGCACGGCCGGCATGGCTGCGGCTTTGTGCGCGCTGAGCCGCGGCCGGCATGGACGGACCCGACAATAAGCCGCGGCCAGCATTCCCGGATCGTCGCACTTAGCCACCATCGGCATGTCCGGACCGCCGCATTTCCCGGCTTGGAACATCCATCGCACGGGATCGCTCAGCTCTGTGCTTGTTTACACAGTGGTCCGCAGGTGCGGGCAAATGAGCCGCTTCGCTGTTTGCTCGGCTTACCACGACGTCGCGCGCCGGCAACGCCTCCGTGCCCGCATGCGTCGCGACGGTGCTGCTGTGCCGCACATTATGAGTCGTTATTTGTGTTGCACCGGCCGCTCGCCGTCACCTGTCACAGTCTGGTGCCCACCGCATGTTCTGCTCCGTCTTCAGCCACGTCATTCATGTCGGTCTGAGTACATGGAGGCAACGATTAGTGTGATGATGCTGGAGAAGTGGCGCCGCGCGACAGTCCGCCATAAGAACTTCACGGTCATTACTACGTCCCGCCATAGCGACCTCGCCGTCATTACCACGTCCCGCCATAGCGACCTCGCCGTCATTACTACGTCCCGCCATAGCGACCTCGCCGTCATTACTCCGCCCTACCATTACGCGTTGCTGTGAGTGAACGGCGCGCCAACGCGATGCGCGCCGCACGCCGTTTGCTGTGCAGTCCTTCAATTAGCATTTGACGCTTCGTTTTTGCGCCGCGCGTCGACCGAGTTGGTGGCCGCCCCCCCCCCAACCCACCCCCTCCGGCGGACGTCCCCCGGGGCGCGTCGCCGACTCATACGCGAATTACGCCGACTTCCAACGCGGCGGTCGGCTATTAATCAGGTGCGGGCGGCGTGCGACCCGGTCAGATAATTCACAACGGTTTTACAGGGCGACGCGTTGTCGTCGGGTAGGTCGCACACGGAGCCGACCGTCGTCGCCAGAGGCCGGTCTGTTCCGTGCCGACGGGAGTGGCGACTGGCGGTGGGGGGGGGAGGTCTTGGTGGCTTGGTGGTGCGGCGACAGCGAGCGCAGTAACCGACATCCGCACACGCAGCCCCTGCCACCGACACCCACCCCCACCTGGGGGAGGGCGTCCCCGGTCAAGGGGACGGTGGTCGTGGCGGTGTGTGTATGTGGGGGGGGGGAGAGGCGGTGACATGTCGGACAGACAGGGGGTGGGGGTGATGAAAAGGCGGCACGAACAGGACCCCGGCCACATACTGGGCCGCTCGCCGTCCGATGTGACACGAGCACTTCCGGCCCGCTGCGCCGCCTCTGTGGTCCGTGGCGACGTGTCGACATCGACGATGGATCGACGACGGCATCGACGGGCGGGCCGCGACAGCTGGCGGTGAGGCACCGGTCGGCCAGACACGAGTGCATGTTGAGAACAGTCTGACGGGGGCCTGGACACGACCCGGCTGTTGTCGGGCTGTTCCGTCACGGCCGGCGACCACGAGTCTCCAGCGAGCTCACGCCAGAGCCACGTGACGCTTGTGACGCTGTAGCTCCAGCGAGCCCATGCTGTGACGCTTGTGACGTCATGGCTCTAGCGGGCTCACACTGTGACGCTTGCAACGTCATGGCTCCAGCGAGCTCATTGTGAATCTTATAACGTTATGGCTCCAGCGAGCTCACCGTGTGACGCTTGCGACGATATGGCTCCAGCGAGCCCACACTGGCGCTCGTGACGTCATGGCTCCAGTGAGTTCACGCTGTGACGCCTGTTGTTCTTGTCGACGTTTTATAATGCTATTGCTGATATACCATTGCATTGAAAGTGGGGTGAGGCGCCGGGATTATAATCCATTTATAGTGATTGCTAATTATCTCCGCTGTTGATATTTGCTCGTGCGGCCAAATCTCCTAACGGTGAGCCAACTCGGGGAGGACTTGGCTATGCCCATCTATGCTGGAGATATACGTCGAAGATATATGGGTGCTGGAGAGGAGTAGTGTTGGCCGGCTGGTGGTTTGGCTATGCTAGAGTCGTCGGACGTCAGGTACACCTATGCACGCGTCAATGCATGCAATTTTGTATGTACGGCGTGGCCGGAGATCGAACGTGTCCTGAGTACGTAATTCACTTGTTTTCTGCGTAGCAGCTCCAATAAGAAGTGAATATTCTTAGTCGATTGGGAGGGGACGACATATCCAACACCTTGAAGGCTGCCCGTGCAGGATGGGTTGACGATAACCCCGCAGGTTTTTGTCGTGACCAGGGAAAGGCGGCGCTCGCCAGCATGCTCCGTACAGTGTAGCCGGTCGAGCATCGCCTGCCTACAGCACGATCCAAATGTTCGAAGATGTGCTAGGTCGTTCCGCTGTGCCGTCATAAGGGGAGCATGTGAGGCAGTTTCCGTCGCAATCGATCTTTGTCGGCAATTACCCTCACTTACCGCCCTCAAATGGCCAATGATAGATGTGGTAGAGTGGTGGACTAAACACCAGCCTGCGGTGACCACTAAGCTGCCTATATAGGTCATTAGCATTCCCAAGTGCGTTCGTGAGAGTGTGGGTCTTTTGTTGCATCATATTTTTTTAAGTTCGGAGTTACGTCGACTTTCGTCGACGAAGCTGAATTTGGCACCAATCGACATCCCCAGGGAACTTCATCCAAGCTTTGCTCGTCCATTGCTATTGGGATCTGCGTGCAGAACATCATGACGAAGGCGACATGCAACCTATCTATCGCTTGTCAAGCTTGTAATTATGGGCGATGCTTTTATAACATGCCCACGTACAGTGTTAGCGCAACAACGGTTGAACCGTCCCGAAGTGCTAGGGAGGGTAGCCAGCTCAAAAGGCTGCCGACTCAATTTGAACTGGTGTTGATCCGTATGCATAATAGAGTGAAGCTCATTAGCAGGGAAGCTCGAGTCCCCACAGTTGTCAATTTCCGCTGGTGTAATTGTGGTACACCTTCAAGCAGGCGGAACGGGACATGATATGACACGTCACGCACGTAGAACAGTGACGTATCATCGACCTTCTGATGTCATCATGACTCGACCGAAGATACCGCTGACATCATGCTTATTTAAAGCCACATTGATTGAAGAAATTGCCTTGAGGATATTGCCAGTTTCAGTCGGCCAGCAACGTCGATTCAGACGCTGATTGAGACGGTGATTCAGACGTTAATTCAGGCGGTGATTCAGACGTCAATTCAGACGTTGATTCAGACGTTGATTCCGACACAACCAGGGGAACATTCCCCAGTACGTCCGGGTAAGATCCCGGAAACCGTGCAAACACACGTCTGGGCAAGATCCCGGAAACCCTGCAAACACACGTCGGGGCAAGATCCCGGAAACCATGCAAACACATACGTCGGGGTAAGATCCAGGAAACCCTGCAATCACACAAGTCGGGGCATGATCCCGGAAACCCTGCAAACACACGTCGGGGCAAGATCCCGGAATCCCTGCGATCCCCCACGGCCAACTGCCGACCCTCCAGCCGCCTGGCTAGGAGGCCGGCGGCCGCCGTGCAGCACACAGTCGGCTGCCCCTCCCCGCCGGGGTGGGCGGCCCACGCAGCTCGGCCTGGTGCAGACGGTCCGGGCCAGCTGTCAGACGCCAGTGACGGACGGAGACCTTGTCTGCCCTTTAGCCGGCCACCGGGCGGCGGCGGCGGCGGCGACGGGCGCGCGGCGGCCGCGCGGCGCGTCACGGCCCGGCCGGGCGGCGAGGGGCGGCTATTTCGGGCCCGCCGACCATGTGCGCCCCCGACGGTGCCGACGCGGCCGGCGGGCCCGCCTCAGTCGGACCCGCGACGTGTCGCGTGACTCTGTCGGCCGTGTCGGCGGCGGCGGCCGTGCGCTCCGGCGGGGACCGGGCGACGCGTGCACGTACACCTCGGACCCACGCGGCGGAGCGGCGACGGCCGGTCAGGCGGCGGCGTTGGCTCGTCGGCCCATCGTCGGCCCATCGTCGGCTCATCGTCTCCTCGGCGGCAACAGCGTCTGAACGTGAGCTGCACTGCGTGCTGGTGGCAGCCTGCTCTGGCTGGCGCACCCCCTGGAATTCCACACGTTATGCTCACGAAGATGTCGGTGCTGTACGTCATGCCAGAAGCCAATGGGACATGAGGAATCTGGCGGAATGCGGGAGACTGATTGCAGTGACATGATCGATGTTTTAGTGAATGTTCTGGCTGCAGTTGGTTGCAGACATTGGGATCACGTCTTAAGCAACACTTATGGAGCCTCTCAAAAACGCACAACGGGATGAAAATATTTCAATTCTGAGATGTTTTTCTTTCTTCAGAATTACGTTCGATGTTTTTCTCTCCAGAATTACATTCGATGTTCACATTAAGTTAAAACCTCAGTCTCCATTTCCAACCTCTGTCATGACCCGGTCACACCTCCACGACTTCGTGCCGCATTTGATCCTTGCCGCGGATGACGCTCCAACGCCCACACTCACCGCTGATTTCGGCCGGGTGATTCTCGTGAATGAATAATCATCCTGCTGAAGCCCTCCCGCGTACTGCCAACGTGCTGTCAGCGGCCGGCGGCTGTATTTTGTGTAAATGTCACCGGCGCGCCATGCCGTGTCGGTCGGTCATGTTCGCCGCCGGCCGCAGTAATGCACCCTCCCCTCGGCGCTAACGCGACGGCCATGGCTGGGAAGTTGACACCGACACGCGAGCTGCCCCCGCCCCGCCCCCAGGTCTCCGTATTGGCTGGCTGGGACCGGGGCCTGGCGGTCACCGATCAGTTGGCTGGAGCCCAAGCCTGGCGGTCACCGGTCAGTTGGTTGGGGCCCAAGCCTGGTGGTCACCGATCTGTTGGTTGAGGCCCAAACCTGGTAGTCACCGATCTGTTGGTTGGGTTCCAAGCTTGGTGGTGACCGGTCCTTTGGTTGGGGGTCCAATCCTGGTGGTCACCGATCCGTTGATTGGAGGTCCAAGCTTGGTGGCCACCGGTCCTTTGATTGGGGTCAAGCCTGGTGGCCGCCCGTCGGTTGGCAGTCGGGTCGGCGCCAAGGGGAACATTCCGAGATATCTCTGGTGACGTCATTTCACGCCAGCTGACGCCGATGTGCCAGCGCATCGGACCAGCCGTGGTGACGTCACTTCGCAGCAGCTGACGGCGAGGTACGAACCGTCGGCGTCGACTGTGATGCCATTCGACTGCAACTGGCGTCGTAATCCTGACGCTCTCTTCGAATGTGTAGTCTTACTCTAGGATGTGCATCTGGAGCTATATCAGTATATCCGAACCGAGAAGTCGGCGTTTTGTGCGGTACTAAGCATTAGCTGGAGCTGTGCGGACAGAGATGATACCCATGAGCACCTCACCCACCTTCGCCCACGGAGATAGGCCTGTATTCTGCAGTGCCTCTTGACCCAGCTGGAGGCTGCGTATCATAACCACGGTCCAGGCCAGTTATATGGAGAATTGCCTGCGCACAGGCGCGCACCCAGGGTTTTGCCATGGGGGGGGGGGCGGACCGAAAAGGGCACTTGACCGGCTCCAAAAGCGTACTTTGCGGCCCGGGGCACACTGGAAGGTTTGTAGACCGGGGGGGGGCGTGAAAATTGTTTTGGCCAAAAGAGCAGTTTTGGGCCCAAAGGGCACCTTTGGCACAGGCGGGGCACATAAGGCTGAATATTTTCACATATATTTGGGCTGAATTTGGGACATTCCGGCCAAGTGGGCACTTTTCGGTCAAAAGGGCACTCTTATCTCATGGGGGAAGGGGGCCCCCTGGCCCCCTCCGGTGCGCCTATGCCTGCGCACCAGCTGTGATAACCAGGAACATGTTCACCTTCTGCCGTGGTTTTCTTCGCCACTTGTCAGGCGCAGGCGAAACCAGATTTACCAGTTCAAACCTTTCTTCACGGTGCTACGGGAATAATGTCTACTTCACTCTTTTCACCAATTTTGTATCAGGTATTTACCAATTTCACGACGTGTAAAAGACACGTTTCTGAACATGCGTGCATAGACATTGTACTACATAATTCGACATGTAAGACTACTTTGAGTTTGCGGTTTCGGCCGTATGCCATGATTGCGAAACTATGAGCGTTCAAGTGTTTCACATATCAACTATTCACGCGTGAAGGCTGCTAGCGTAATCCACCATTATCAGCGGCGGAGGGCCTTCGGTTTCATTTTACTGTCAATGAAGTTATACTCTTCTGGAATTCCAGTTCGCAGATAACACGAATTTGTTATCGGCTTAGCCAAGGTAGATCATGACATAGTGGATAACTTAGCCAGGAGTTGCTGCGCCGCCGTGTGTAGCTGTCCCACCCGACACCGTCCGTGTGTAGCTGTCCCACCCGACACCGTCCGTGTGTAGCTGTCCCACCCGACACCGTCCGTGTGTAACTGTCCCACCCGACACCGTCCGTGTGTAACTGTCCCACCCGACACCGTCCGTGTGTAACTGTCCCACCCGACACCGTCCGTGTGTAGCTGTCCCACCCGACACCGTCCGTGTGTAGCTGTCCCACCCGACACCGTCCGTGTGTAGCTGTCCCACCCGACACCGTCCGTGTGTAGCTGTCCCACCCGACACCGTCCGTGTGTAGCTGTCCCACCCGACACCGCCCGTGTGTAGCTGTCCCACCCGACACCGTCCGTGTGTAGCTGTCCCACCCGACACCGTCCGTGTGTAGCTGTCCCACCGACACCGCCGTGTGTAGCTGTCCACCCGACACCGTCCGTGTGTAGCTGTCCCACCCGACACCGTCCGTGTGTAGCTGTCCCACCCGACACCGTCCGTGTGTAGCTGTCCCACCCGACACCGTCCGTGTGTAGCTGTCCCACCCGACACCGTCCGTGTGTAGCTGTCCCACCCGACACCGTCCGTGTGTAGCTGTCCCACCGACACCGTCCGTGTGTAGCTGTCCCACCCGACACCGTCCGTGTGTAGCTGTCCCACCCGACACCGTCCGTGTGTAGCTGTCCCACCCGACACCGTCCGTGTGTAGCTGTCCCACCCGACACCGTCCGTGTGTAGCTGTCCCACCCGACACCGTCCGACACCGTCCGTGTGTAGCTGTCCCACCCGACACCGTCCGTGTGTGCTGTCCCACCCGACACCGTCCGTGTGTAGCTGTCCGACACCGTCCGTGTGTAGCTGTCCCACCCGACACCGTCCGTGTGTAGCTGTCCCACCCGACACCGTCCGTGTGTAGCTGTCCCACCCGACACCGTCCGTGTGTAGCTGTCCCACCCGACACCGTCCGTGTGTAGCTGTCCCACCCGACACCGTCAGCTGTACCCGCCGTGTGTAGCTGTCCCACCCGACACCGTCCGTGTGTAGCTGTCCCACCCGACACCGTCCGTGTGTAGCTGTCCCACCCGACACCGTCCGTGTGTAGCTGTCCCACCCGACACCGTCCGTGTGTAGCTGTCCCACCCGACACCGTCCGTGTGTAGCTGTCCCACCCGACACCGTCCGTGTGTAGCTGTCCCACCCGACACCGTCCGTGTGTAGCTGTCCCACCCGACACCGTCCGTGTGTAGCTGTCCCACCCGACACCGTCCGTGTGTAGCTGTCCCACCCGACACCGTCCGTGTGTAGCTGTCCCACCCGACACCGTCCGTTGTAGCTGTCCCACCCGACACCGTCCGTGTGTAGCTGTCCCACCCGACACCGTCCGTGTGTAGCTGTCCCACCCGACACCGTCCGTGTGTAGCTGTCCCACCCGACACCGTCCGTGTGTAGCTGTCCCACCCGACACCGTCCGTGTGTAGCTGTCCCACCCGACACCGTCCGTGTGTAGCTGTCCCACCCGACACCGTCCGTGTGTAGCTGTCCCACCCGACACCGTCCGTGTGTAGCTGTCCCACCCGACACCGTCCGTGTGTAGCTGTCCCACCCGACACCGTCCGTGTGTAGCTGTCCCACCCGACACCGTCCGTGTGTAGCTGTCCCACCCGACACCGTCCGTGTGTAGCTGTCCCACCCGACACCGTCCGTGTGTAGCTGTCCCACCCGACACCGTCCGTGTAGCTGTCCCACCCGACACCGTCCGTGTGTAGCTGTCCCACCCGACACCGTCCGTGTGTAGCTGTCCCACCCGACACCGTCCGTGTGTAGCTGTCCCACCGACACCCACCCGACACCGTCCGTGTGTAGCTGTCCCACCCGACACCGTCCGTGTGTAGCTGTCCCACCCGACACCGTCCGTGTGTAGCTGTCCCACCCGACACCGTCCGTGTGTAGCTGTCCCACCCGACACCGTCCGTGTGTAGCTGTCCCACCCGACACCGTCCGTGTGTAGCTGTCCCACCCGACACCGTCCGTGTGTAGCTGTCCCACCCGACACCGTCCGTGTGTAGCTGTCCCACCCGACACCGTCCGTGTGTGGTAGCTGTCCCACCCGACACCGTCCGTGTGTAGCTGTCCCACCCGACACCGTCCGTGTGTAGCTGTCCCACCCGACACCGTCCGTGTGTAGCTGTCCCACCCGACACCGTCCGTGTGTAGCTGTCCCACCCGACACCGTCCGTGTGTAGCTGTCCCACCCGACACCGTCCGTGTGTAGCTGTCCCACCCGACACCGTCCGTGTGTAGCTGTCCCACCCGACACCGTCCGTGTGTCCCACCCGACACCGTCCGTGTTAGCTGTCCCACCCGACACCGTCCGTGTGTAGCTGTCCCACCCGACACCGTCCGTGTGTAGCTGTCCCACCCGACACCGTCCGTGTGTAGCTGTCCCACCCGACACCGTCCGTGTGTAGCTGTCCCACCCGACACCGTCCGTGTGTAGCTGTCCCACCCGACACCGTCCGTGTGTAGCTGTCCCACCCGACACCGTCCGTGTGTAGCTGTCCCACCCGACACCGTCCGTGTGTAGCTGTCCCACCCGACACCGTCCTTGTGCTGGCGTGCCACCGCTGGGGATATTTTGCGACCAGGTAAAGGATGACATCAGACCGGGTGGTCTGCCAACCGATAGTGTTGCAGTGACGTCAGCCATTCGCTGACGTCGTGGACGGCTGCTGTGCATGAGGCGCGACTGCTGTGAAGGTCCCCTGGATACGACCGCTGTGCGGCTGTCGATCGTTCGTGAAGCTGTGCGCAGCCGCCAGGGGAGGCGGCCGGCTAGCCGTTGCTGTCGGTTTCTGTTGAGCTGTTGGCGGTTGCCGTCGGTAGCTTTCTTCGGCGTCGCTTGGTGTCTGCGCAGGTGCGATCGACCGCTGTGTGGCTGTTCGGCGCGCTGTTGGCTGTTGCTGTGCACGGCCCGCCCGCTGTCAGCGAGACGGCGACTGCTGTGTGTTCGGCTCGCCGTTGGCTGTTGCTGTGCACGGCCCGCCCGCTGTCAGCGAGACGGCGACTGCTGTGTGGCTGTTCGGCTCGCTGTTGGCTGTTGCTGTGCACGGCCCGCCCGCTGTCAGCGAGACGGCGACTGCTGTGTGGCTGTTCGGCTCGCTGTTGGCTGTTGCTGTGCACGGCCCGCCCCGCCCGCTGTTAGCGCGGGATGGTGAAGCGGTGCCAACTGCGGGGCAGCTGGACTGTGGCGTGGCCAAAAACGCTGAAACCATTTGTTTGGCACTGAATCATCGACGGTGGAAATTGTGCGGACGCCCTGCTGGCTGCGGTGTCGTGATTCCAAATCCGGACTGAGCTTCACCTGAGGTGTTTGTGACCGCACGTTTTGCCGTCCCATACCATGCAGCACTGAGCCGTATTGTAGGAAGCCTGCTGTAATGAGACGTAACCATCGGATTCCAGGTTGTCTGTGAACCGGTGTTGATTTTGGTCATTATCTTCACTTTTATATATCATAGCGGTTGAATTTGGTCATTACAGAGGAGCTGAGGTGCCGCGAATTCGCCAGTTTGTATCCTATATCGCCATTTCAATTTAATTAGGAGCGAAGTGAGGGGTGACGTCATCGAGTCGGCATGCCACCACCGGGGATATTTTGGGCTTGCTCTGTTCTTGAACTCGCCACATTTCGCTTAACTTGCAGGATTGCGGATAGACGTGGAGTACAGGAGTTGCGAAGGATTACATTGTGATGGATGCTGTAGACCGGTACTTGAAGGCTGTGCCGCGGCTCTGGCACAAGTAGAGCCGCAATAGCCCGCTAAGTGAAGGCTGTGTCACGTCTCTGGCACAAATGGAGCCACAATAACCCGCTATGTGAAGGCTGTGTCACGTCTCTGGCACAAGTAGAGCCGCAATAGCCCGCTATGTGAAGGCTGTGTCACGTCTCTGGCACAAATGGAGCCACAATAACCCGCTATGTGAAGGCTGTGCCGCGGCTCCAAGTAGGCCGCATGCCCGCTATGTGAAGGCTGTGTCACGTCTCTGGCACAAATGGAGCCACAATAACCCGCTATGTGAAGGCTGTGTCACGTCTCTGGCACAAATGGAGCCACAATAACCCGCTATGTGAAGGCTGTATCACGGCTCTGGGACAATTGGAGCCACAATAACCCGCTATGTGAAGGCTGTGTCACGGTTCTGGCACAATTGCAGCCGCAGTAGCCCGTTAGGCGAAAGTTGTGTTTCGGTCCTGACACAATGAGGGTTGCAGTAGCCGGATAGGCAATTGTCGAGAACCGGTTGGATTTTGGATCAACGGCGTGACATGAGTTTTGCGACTCCACCAAAATTCACCAAAATCTGCCAACAGTAGAAGCTTCTAGAAATGGCTGAACAGGAACCACACAGTTGACATCCTCTGGACCAGGGCACAGTTTACTAATCCCGCCAACACTTCTCGGACATTAGCTTTAGCTGATCGAGCCTCTCTCTCTGATCTCTCTACATTCCTGTTCGTCGTGAAGCGGGCCGCGTTGAATGGCGTGCCAGGTTGACACTGCGAGAGCAAACGCGGCCGACTGTGGTGCCATCAGGCTGATAATGGTGTCACCTGGCCGACTATGGTGTCACCGGGCCGACTGGGGTGTCACCAGGCCGACTGGAGTGTAGCCGGGTCGGCTGGGATGTCACCGACCCGATTGGAGTATCACCAGGCAGACTGGGGTGTCACCGGGCCGACTGGGGTATCACCAGGCAGACTGGGGTGTCACCGGGCCGACTGGGGTATCACCAGGCAGACTGGGGTGTCACCGGGCCGACTGGGGTATCACCAGGCAGACTGTGGTGTCACCGGGGCGACTGGGGTATCACCAGGCAGACTGTGGTGTCACCGGGCCAACTGGGGTATCACCAGGCAGACTGTGGTGTCACCGGGCCAACTGGTGTATCACCAGGCAGACTGTGGTGTCACCGGGCCAACTGGGGTATCACCAGGCAGACTGTGCTGTCACCAGGCAGGCTGGGGTATCACCAGGCAGACTGTGGTGTCACCGGGCCGACTAGCGTGCCGCTGACTTTTGTGGTAGGGAACCTGGCGTGTGTTAGGATAGGGGCCGCAATTGAACCAGGCAAGTTTCTTGCAGGCTCCGTGAAACCAACCTACTGCAATGGGAAACAAAACAAATATAAATTAGTTCATTGGTTGATGGCACGTGGATTAGCTGAGTTATGGTTGTAGACATGAGTCATTTTTTAGATGCTTGCATTGAAGTAGCACAATCTGCCCCGTGGACCCCTTGCCCCTGGACACATTCCTCGCGTTTGTTTATTTTACCGGCGCTTAATTGTGCACAGCAACTACCCGCTTAGGCGTCTGGGTAGGGCCAACTTTGTTTAGATCAACTCTTTTAGAAGGAATGCAGACTGAGTCAGCCAAGACAAACGATGGCCCGGCCTGAGGGAAGTGACTCGTCGCCGACTTGGCTTGGTGCCGACAAAGCTGCAGCTGATGTGCAGCCAGCTGACCGTGGCCCGAGTCACGGTCACATGTCGGACAACCGTGGCCGGGGCCATATCTCTGGCAGCCGTGGTCCAGGGTCACATCTCTGACAGCCATGGTACAGGGTCACATCTCTGACAACCGTGGTCCAGGCTCATGTCTCTGACAGGGTCACATCTCTGACAGCCATGGTCCAGGGTCACATCTCCTGACAGCCGTGGTCCACGGTCACATCTCTTACAGCCATGGTCCAGGGTCACATCTCTGACAACCGTGGTCCAGGCTCATGTCTCTGACAGGGTCACATCTCTGACAGCCATGGTCCAGGGTCACATCTCCTGACAGCCGTGGTCCACGGTCACATCTCTTACAGCCATGGTCCAGGGTCACATCTCTGACAACCGTGGTCCAGGCTCATGTCTCTGACAGGGTCACATCTCTGACAGCCATGGTCCAGGGTCACATGTCTGACAGCCGTGGTCCAGGGTCATGTCTCTGACAGGGTCACATCTCTGACAGCCATGGTCTAGGGTCACATGTCTGACAACCGTGGTCCAGGGTCATGTCTCTGACAGCCATGGTACAGGGTCACATCTCTGACAGCCGTGGTCCAGGGTCACATCTCTGACAGCCGTGGTCCTGGGTCACATCTCTGACAGCCGTGGTCCAGGGTCACATCTCTGACAGCTGTGGTCCAGGGTCACATCTCTGACAACCGTGACCAGGGGGACATCTCTGATATCCGTGGTCCATGGTCACCTGGCCCACTTCACGTGGCTTGGGAACATCTGACTCGGCCCCCACCGGGATACAGAATACCCTAGTGTATCCGCCACGTCTGAGAGTCCCGCCTGATCCTCACCACCCGCACTGGACCACTCAGTCAACGCTGCACCTCCAACCCATAGACACCACACCACCGCTCATCGCGGACACCGCGGCCCGGAGGCTCCCGAGCCTGGCCAGGGGTCGCCTTCCATGGTCTCGCCACACCCCGTCTCGCCGCCTGGCGCACGTTCTGCCGCAGTGCGCCACAGGCCGCGTCTGGCCCCGCTCGGCCGCCTAATGAGCCGACACGCAGCCCGTCCATTGCCGTCTGCGATTACTGCGCCCAGATACCACTAACGCCGCGGCTCGAGCCCGTCGCGGGATTCGGCGCCAACTAACACGGCGGGAAGCAGTTTGTTTGCCGCGTTTGGGAGCTGGTGGCGGCGGGGTGGGACAATGTCGGCATCTGCGGACAGTGTCCGTACCTGCGGACAATGTCGACACCTGCGGGCAGTGTCGGCATATGTGGACAATGTTGGCACCGGCGGACAATGTCGGCACGTGCGGACAGTGTCGGCACCTGCGGACAGTGTCGGCACCTGCGGACACCGTACCTGCGGACAATGTCAGGACCTGCGGATAATGTCCGTGCCTGCGGACAATGTCGGCACCTGCCCACCGGCGTGCTGAGAAATGACCAGAGGGCATCGTTAGCTCGGAAACATGGAGGCATGTGTAGAGAGGTTTCGAATCGTGTAAATAGTTAGTCCTATATAAAGCCTATGTTGCGTTATGACTTGTCACTACCAAGTGGGTACTACTAGATAAGTGTTGATTTCGGTTTAGACAACGTATGATTTACTTCGTCCTTTATCAAATTTGTTTGTGCCTTCTCTCTTTGTATGCACACACAATGCATATCTGTAAATGTCGTGTAGGTTTAGCTTGTCTTTTCCTGATCTTGTCCATTTGTATGGGAATATTATTTTCAATTTTGCTCAAATCACATTTCAGACATAATTTCTCGTAACAGTCATTACGGACGGCATGGCGTAAGTAAGCTGACACTACAGCTACACCAATGGAAGCGCTTGATGTTTTTTTTTAACGCTCCAGTGATTATTATAGGAACTAAGACTGCCAATTGCTAACAGCAAGTATGTGTGCGCTCTAATTCATAGGTCATGATCGTCATGTTGAGTAGGTATGCCCACACAGTGGTCCAGATTGCAGGTGGAACAATGCTGCATTGCGCTCGGGGGCAGGGGTGCCAGTCGATCCTGACAAACACTCGAAAGGACAAACATCGGCTCCGTTCCTACGGACAGACACTCAGAGGACAGACGTTGGCTCCCAGCACCAAACGGACATGTGAAGAAAGTGAAAATATCCGCGTACGAATCGCCAATGACTGTTGTTTGAAGGCTCGACAACGTGAAAAAAACGCACGAAGATCCTATCCGAGATGGTCTACATTTTACCAACCCTCCCCAGGAGCCTTTTTACGTCGCCTCTATGCCCATGGCGTCTTTGCAGTGGATCTATGCCTATGGTATCTGCACCGCATATATGTCTGGTATATCTACAGTGCATCCCATGCCTATGGTACCTTTGTATTGCGTCTATCCCAACGGCATATTTGTGTCATATCCATGTTTTTGGTATCTTTGTATCTATGCCTATGCCACCTTTGTAACACATTTATGCCTATTGAATCTTTGTAGCACATCTAAGCCTGTGGTATCTTTGTAGCGCACCTATGCCTATTGTATCTAAATAGTGCACGTATGCCTATGTTATCTGTGAAGGCTAGACTATCACTCACAAAACCAGGGGTTCAGGTCCTTATTTTCGGGGATTTTTTTTTCTGATTAAATATGGAAAATGACTACTAAGCAAGATCAGGGTACCAAGCCAGGAAGGTCAGACCCCCACCCTCCAAACCACGGGATCTTCAGGCATGGTATTTATGTAGAGCACCTATGCCTATGCTATATTTGTGGCGCATCTAAATCGATGCAATATCTCCAGCCCGTCAATATCTCCGGCAGCCGTGAGGAGGCATTGAACTATATTACATCCGGAGATGCTTTTTTGAAGACATTGTGCTTCGTGAAACACTTATGTCATGCTTGGCAAATCAGTGGGGTTTAATTTCACAGCTGAGAGGTCGCCTGAAATGCAACCTATGGGGTCAACAATAAAGCAAGTCAGCTGGGTGATGAAACGTTTCTGGGTTCTGAATTATTTTATCGGCGACACATTAGCGGATACTTGATGTGATTATAAATGGAGCTTGAGCGTCATCTCTTAAGCGTTGATTTGTTGTCCGAATATTTTAAAGTAACCGACAAATGAACGCTGGTTATAACAAGAGCCATATCACGGTGATTCATTCGTTTAATGTTTGGATAAAACAACGACCGTGCTAATTTGTCAATTTGCTTCATTTTGAAATTCCACTGTCTAAAAATAAAACACGTCACGTTACGTCCGAGCAGTGCATTGTACACCCACCACCAATGGAACCACCAATGGCCACGACCAAGAGACATCAAATGGCTTCGAAACCAAACAGCTATCTCGAACCCAAGCACCGGTGGCTCACCCCGCCGTAGACATGGACTGTGCCGGCGAGCGGCCAGGTGCTGCGGTACAGCATTCCTCGCCCGTGAAGGCGACGGGGTTCACCTGGCCGATGACAGGTGCCAAGATGCTCCCAGCCGTTATAATACCTCGAGCAACAGGTTGAGCCTGCACGCCAACGTGTGGACTGAGCGTGGCGGGACAACCCCAGACGTGAGCGCATGCAGCAGATGTAACCGGCCATGCTCCGGGCAGCGGGAACGGTCCTGATGGTACATCTACGGATTTACGTGGCGGCCCGGCAATTATTATATGCACTCAAGCGTTCCCTCAAGCATATATTGTAAGCATGGCAGATAACCTGGTCACAATCGCTGAAATCCGTGATGAGTTCTGGCTTGCGTCTCTGGTACCGTGATTGTGAAAATATTAATTTATAATCGATGACCTTGAAACAGCTACGTTGTTTCGCTTCGTCTTCGGTGCATGAGGTTTGGCTACTAAATGCAAACCTCGAGCAGTAATATATATGTAGCGACAGAGTGATACATAGTGGAACCCTTCGCTTCAGCTAAGACCTTTCAATGCAGGCAATGATGGCGATTAATGCCTGATCATGTATCTAGGTGTCAACGGGTAGGAGCTGCCACTTAGATACAGCTAGTCTGGCATACATATCATTAAGATCACTGAGCTAACATTCACTGCGCTGTTATCAGTGTTAACGGCAATATCGACCGGCTAAGCATGCACACGTGGACAATTTCTATAAAAAGCCCTGGGCTCATCGTTGGTGTGGTGAGAGCTGATAAGTGGCAGTGTCGCCGCACGTGTGTCGCCGCACGTGTACCCCCGCACGTGTACCCCCGCACGTGTGTCGCCGCACGTGTACCCCCGCACGTGTCGCCGCACGTGTGTCGCCGCACGTGTACCGCCGCACGTGTACCGCCGCACGTGTGTCGCCGCACGTGTGTCGCCGCACGTATGTCGCCGCACGTGTGCCTCAGTACACGCGGCGCAGCGCACCGCCGTGCGCTAGTTAGCCGTGTGCTGACTCGGCCGGCCGGTGTGACGTGCTAAGCCGACGCGACTCGCTCTAAACGACGGCCGATCGCCGATACGATACGATGTATGCACCGGGCCGATCGGGCCGTCTCAGCCGTCGCTCCATAGTCCACTGGAAATGGATGCCGCCGGCGCCGGCGGCGGCGGCGGCGGCGACGGCCGCGTCTAATCCGACGGCCTTTCAGCGCGGCGCGAGGCGCGCGGCCGCCGTCGGCGTCGACGGAGGCCGGCGTGATTGAGCAGAGCGGCGGGACGGCGGCCGACGGCCGACGGCGCGGGCTGCCAGCTCAGCGCCGCCCCGGCGCCGTGCCGTAACGAACCGACGCGCGCGCGCGCGCAAACTGCTGAGCGGCAAAAATCGGCGTCACTTAGTGCGATTTGCCTCGGCGAACAATCCGACGCTGAGCGATGCCGAGCTTTATGGCGGCGCGGCGGCGAACGGCTCGACGGCGGCGGCGGCGGCGGCGGCGGCGCGAGGTCGCCCCGTGCCCGCCGTCGATGCGAGACGCTGCCCTGCTCGCTCCGTGCCCGTCGTCGAGGCGAGTCGCCTCCGAGCGTGACGGGTCGGCCTCGAGTGACTCCTGTCCGGGAGCGTCACGAGAGGCGAGCGGCGCCGACAGGTCCACCACGTGACCACGTGCGTCACTGTCAGGCATGCGCATTTACTGAAATGGTGGCGCCAAGTTGGCGGATAACACTTCTCTTCATCATGCAGGGGAAATCAATTCAACGTGCAACGCGGCAGAGCGGACATGTTCCGGTTGCCATGGCAACACTACACGTTACAGTCCGTGCCCTTGCCGTACTAATCAGTCCGGAGAGCATGCAGGTGTCGGCTGCCTAATTTCGCCCAAGAAGTGAACTCCACGCGGCGGCAAACGAGCTGACCGACTGACACGTGTTCTCGGGACCTGCGGACTCGGCCAGAGCCCAGCTTAGCCGACACGGAGGACACCCACACCCACACCCACACCCACACCCACACCCACATCCACACCCACACCCACACCCACACCCACACCCACACCGACACCCACACCGACACCCATACCCACACCCACACCCACACCCACACCCACACCCACACCCACACCCACACCCACACCCACACCCACACCCACACCGACACCCACACCGACACCCACACCGACACCCACACAACGGGTCTGTCCCGACACTTGGCCACCAGCATAAAATAATTGACGATGTGACCTGGAAATTCACAGTTAATGGACTTGTCCTATTTCATCCTTGTCTTAGGTTTTACGAGTTTGCCACATGATGTATGATGTATGGCAGCAAACAACAACGAAAAAATATAAAAAAAATTAAATAAAAGAAGAAGTCATTCCGTTTTTCATCCTTAAGGCATCCTTTATTTTTTTTCAATCTTTTCATAACTTTCATCACAGTTAATGTGAAGTTTTTAGGCACCGTTCACCGACACGGCGTCGGCACGTTTTGTGAGCGAAATGATGGACAGGTTTGAACTTTTCGATACTTGGTGGCGTGACTTGCGGATAATTTCCAGACGCTGGGTTTACGTTGAGAAGGGGAGATTCTCCGAGGTCGCACAGGTCGCTGCAGTGTCACGAATCATCACTCCAGACTTTATTTTTTGTCTCCAACGCTGCATATTCGAAAAAGGTCACAACTTTAACTCCTTGGCCGTAAAAAGCACATCGATTGCAAAAAAGAAAACAGCATTCCTTTCGTAAATATAATGTACCTCAATATTCTGATAGGTGATCAATCATAATCTAATTTTCATGCACCATCACGAGAACCAGCACACATTGTCGTCTTCAGAATATCTTCCCAAATGCATAATTTTGTCTGTGATCTATTATCTTAATGGGCTTCTCAAATATGTAATCAGCTTGGACAGTTGCATGCTCGTGTCAATCAAATCAAGTGCAATTCGTGCACACAAATGATGCATCCACTTCCATGGTACACAGTCCCAGAATAGTCCTGTAACCATGCATTTCTTCACGGGTGTAAAAGCACTCACGAACTGACTTAGTTACCTCACAAATTGGCTATCCATAACCTTTAACCCGTCCCGTCTCGGGGGTCTTCAACCGCCCCCTCTGGTTTTTCGCGGATAGCGGACGAACGGCGCGGGCAGTGCGCCCAAATTTGGCATACCTTTTCTCACATTAATTTGACATGCTGATTCAAAATTTTTAGGTCAGGTCATGTAGGGTCAACGAGTTAGTCAAGGTCAAGTGAGGTCACCTCCAAAAAAGTTCAACCAGTCGTCACGCTTTAACGGATACATATATTTTAATGAAACTTTCAGCGTTTGCTTATCTTTACAGATGCAACAAAACGTACGAGTTGAATTTTTATCTTTTTTTTCGTTTTTGACTACATACAAATTTTGCGTATTTGCCATATTGTAGTTATAATGCAGGATTCTGCCTAAAGTAAGTATTTTTTCATTAGGGCAAGTTGACTTCCAACAACTTTTCTCGGTCTGCTCTACCCATTGGAAAAGGAAAATTTCAGAACTTGAAAACTCAAAATTTTGAAGATTTTTTTTTGTGGGCCAAAAAAATTATAGCTCTAGTCGATTTCGCTCTCCTTTTCTCATTCTAAATAATTTTTTATCATAAATCCCTCAAAATGAATCCCCAGAGTCCAAAAAAAATAATGTAAGTCGTGAAAGGTCGTGGAAATCTGACCCCCCTGGCAACGTCACTTTTGTGGGAGAATTTATTTGGGGTGTGGACCCGGACCCTACTCGTCGATCGCTTTCCCATGACACGTCTTTCGTTTTCGTGCGTTGCTTAGTTTGGATTTTAGAGGGGTCTTCAACCGCCGCCCCCCCCCCCCGAGACGGGGTGTGAAAATTTGACCGGAAAGACGGCGCGGGTTAAGGTGAAGTGGTGATTGTCATCTAGTACGTATGGGTGTTGCGTTGCGAAATTGATGGGGGGATGGATATTTCGATGGCATTTCCATCTGAGCTGGACGCCGTAGGCCTACCAAGACTCGCTGAGCGGAGGGGGTGCACTCGAGCGTTCTGCCAGGGCGCTTCTATAGGCTCAATGGTTAAGCTTCGGTTTTTTGGAGGGACCACATCAATCATTGGGAAACAACTGAATTATTTTGGAGGCCGGTTGCTCCCCATAGCGCTTACAGTGTGATACACATAGTAAGTAATTTAGCAATATTTTGTTCAGCCAATGCATAATGGGTACAATGCACTACCAGAACATATTTAGCTTCTATGCTGAATAGATAGTTTATGCACACAACTAACGTGCCCTTATTGTAAAGTTTCAGCAACTAATTGTCATCTGTTGCTAAAATTGCTGTTTCAGCCACACAGGAACTTTTGTGTTTTTCGTTGGTGAAGAAACTCATTTCTGAACATGATTCAGAAAATGGGATCAATAATTCCTCTGGCAAATGCATACTTTCAATTGGCATCAAGCCATTTGGTTGATGTTGCCACGCAAGAGAGCAGGGTGGAAACACGCCACATACCTGAAGGGGATGAATCAAGACTTCAGCAATAATTTGAGCTGACATTTCGAAAGAAGCAGAAGTTCCAATATTTGTGCACTTTTTATGGCTGGATGCACGAACACCTTCAGCTCCCTCTTGGTATTAATTACCTATGTATGCATGTATATATGTGCATGGCCTTTTCAATCACCAAGTGATGAACCAGGAATGACATTATGTTTATCATCCCGTATTATGCTATAATTTTGTGCAGGCAAGCCTGGTCTATATAGTGTGCTGAACATCGTCATGTTAGACATTGAGGAAGCGATGCAAGTACAATTTGAAATTAAGCCAACCTCAAAATCGTGAGGAGTATAGCAAACAATATCGAAAATTAGGCATATTCCGAAGAAAAAATAACATCTGAAGCAATCCATTTTCCAATTGCCATCGGAAATCATGCAGGAAGATTTTGTTCGATTTAAATTCAGGGGAGTAACGAATCAAATTTGGACAAAAAGTTTCCGTTTTGATAACATAGGCCAGTATCAGTGTCACCTACATATTTTTAACGATGAAAAAGCACAATGGCTCCAAAAATCACCCAACGTCTCAATAGTTTGGGATCACGGGTACGTACCACCTACCTAACTGTTACCTACCTAGTTTATCCAGACAGGTACACTCTTATGTTTATGTGCAGACTTCCCTGCTCTATCATTTTCTTCAGAAGATGGCACATGTCTAAAACAGGGATACGTTGAATAGTTATCAAGTAAGAAATGACCCACAATATTTGCATAGTCAGTGATGTGGATCGTAATTTTCATTAAATGGCACCCCCGGTGCCAACAGTTGCATTGAAGCTGTCCAGAACACAGCATGCTGAATTAGTAACACTTGCAGAAATCCCCGACTCTCCAGGGCGCCCACAGGACAACCATAGGCTACCTTCCCTGAAGGATTGAAATAAATTATGGCCAGGATGTTATCGTTACTGATGACGCTTTAAATGCAATTTCTGACGCGAAAATTGACGGCCAGGATGACCACGTCGGAGTTTGCTACGCGAATCTAACGGTTTCATTTACTAAACAGGGCATAGCATCACTGGAATACGGACACATAGAGTAAAGAACCAAGAAGTGAACACCTCGACCTTGTGTTAACCATAATATCATCGCGCTTTGTGATTTACAGAGTGGAAGCGCTCCCAGTTGTGAAATATTTTGTAAATTGCACCAAGATACAGCCCACGTGGCCCATCTCTGGGCTGCACTTGCCGTGCTCAGTCGTCAGAGTCGTTATGTTGGTAACCTGACCTTTGAGACAATCATTGCCAAAGCATGTCCCCCCGGGGAGTCTCTAAACCGGCGGTAACTGCCAAAATATGAGCTTGGCGAGAGACGAGCTACAGCTTAGACCGACACCACCAGTCGTTGAGCCTGATCATGAGAGACGTTACTAGCATATTGAAACATATCTTCGGCTAATGCAAATCAGAACCCGGAAAGTAGTGACGCACCAACAATTATTGCCTCCTGGACAAATGCCGTGCTAGAAGGATGCCGGGCTGTTGTGATAATATCAGAAGAGGTTTTGTTCCTTTGGCCTGGAAGCGGTCTTCCCGATGAGCAGATTATGTCACCGACGTCTTATCTAGACTACCGGGATTTACGACCTCTGGACCTGCGCGGTCCCAACAGTCGCGAATAGACAATTGTTTCGTTGGTGAAGCAACATTATCAAATCACGGAGTTGCAAGCAAATGAATTCATTCTTTCATTAGGTCGGACCGTCACATGCTGGTTCTAAGATTAATGTACTTTAGTGATCAATGGGGACCAGGAAGTGGGAAACGTAAGCATTCTCTACTAGAAAGCGAATCATTTCGATCGGGGGTCACGGACGAAATGCATCTCGCAACAAAAACAGTGGAGCTATCCAAAATATTGAACACGAGGGATAGCTGATCACGTTGTAGATGGAAAAAATAAGGGGAAGTATTCAGGGTAAGAAGCAGTTGGCTCACGAGATATACAGAGAGGAGAAAGAGCTGCTAAAGCGCACAGTAAGATTCATTAGAAATGCAACGTGGTCCTGATAAAGAAGAGGACTACAATGGGCGCAAAGAAAGGTTGGAGGATTTGTAAGAACAAAAAGCAAAATGCAAATGTTATTCATTAGTGTCAGGTGGATAGTGGAAGGAGAAAAACCGACAGCTACGTCTGATAGGCATTCTGCTCAATTTGGATCTTTGGGTCACGTTTGATTCGACAGAACAGGACCCCTTTATGGGAGTATTGCAAACGTTTAATTTCGGAGATAAGCTTAAGCACTGGATTCAGATTTTATATACAAGACCACAATGACCATCTGAAATATTTTACACCCGGTCAATTGGCTCCTCCCCACGGGAGCCATTAAAAAGGGGTGTCCATTTTTTTTACTTCTGTTGTGCTTGCGGTTGAGATGTACAGATGAGCATGTCGAAAATCATATTGTATCGAAGTGATCACAAAAAATGGAGCAGGTATAAGAATGTTGCATCATGCTGATGAAACCATTCTTTTTTTGTAACCAATGGTCGGTCTGTCAAACATAACTTTGAAATGCTGAGCGATTTCATAAAGATCAGAGTTAATGCTGGACATACAAAAGTGCGACATAGTGTGGCTAGAACGAGGTAGGAATGCAAATTATTTCAGTTATGTACTGCAGGTACTGTATCTATTGCGAAACTCAAATATATACGCATGCATTTATCGACGAAATCACTTTGTATCGAGTAGAATATTAGACCAAGACTACGGTGAAAATGAGCTGTAATTAATTCATGGAAAGGAAGATATCTCAGCTTCAAGGACAGAATAGTGCTAAGTAAATATTTGATCGTATGGTCGCGACTGCTATGTGTGTGTGTGAGTGAATTATGCTATGTGTGTGTGTGTGGGTGAATGTATGTGTGTGTGTGTGGATGATATCGGCTGCTATGGTTTGCCAAATGCCGTTAGCGAATCAGTAGTTCGGGATATTTCTAAATTTCTATGGAGAATAACCTCCCCTTCAAAGTGAGGAATGATGCCTCATGTCAGTGAATACCGGATGGTGTTCTTGAAGCAGCGAACATGGCTAGGTACATGAGAGCCCTTCAAATGATGTTCGATTTGTAATGTTCGAAGCGATATTCGAAGCTAATGTTAGTCGACAGTAAACCAATTTGGAAACACATGCTTCAATGCAGAATAGGACTTTTGTCTTAAAGGACATATTGCGAACGAATACTGACAAGAACGGTTTTTGCAAACCCATGTGTACCCAATTTACGTACATATGCCATTGATGAAACATGTAAAATGAAATTTGATATCGTTGGTATTCAATTGCGGTTAAATGAATGTGCAATTGAAGACTAACGATTCCCAAATTAGCAAGTGTTCAAATTGCATGATGCATTAAAATAGACCAACGGCCGATATTCGTACCGTCACCTTATGAGAATGGCATCAAATTTATAGAGGATCTGTTTTGAAATGGTAAAAGCGTAGAACATAGCACATCAATGGCCCGGTATCTGAACATAAAGTGTATCTATACGCGTACTATTGCTGGTTGCATGCTATTCTCCACGAAAGGAGAAGGTTGTTGAGATTGCATGATGACTTGTCATTCATTCCTTCATGCGACAAGGAACGAAGACTAGACCTGACGGAGAATAATTGGACACAAAGGAAATTACATGGTCCCGGATGTATGGAATGCTGCTGCTGAAAATGTGAAACCAGGGTGTCAATTAAAATGGGAGGGAGATAACTGTGGAGTTAGAGGGCAAAAATGGGAGAATAGTATGTTCTTCCGTATAAATGGACAAAATCAGCGAAAATTCAATATATGCAGTTTCAGGTCATGCATCGATTTGTTTGTATGCAAAAATCGTATACCACCGAATAATTAGTGATTCGTCACCATGTCAATTTCGTTCATGCACCAATACTATCATACATTACGTGGTGGAATGAAGAACGGTGTCGCATTTTTGGAATGTACTGATGCAGAATATGTGTTTACAAAGCGCAATGAGCTATAATATACAACGGATCGAAATATCGGAGTACACATTGGATGTATAGGTGCAACCGTCATTGCAAACTTTGTGCAATTGCTTGCGAAGCAGTACAAATTAGGTAGATAAATATGGGAAACGGAAGAATGGCACTGGTGTAATTTAAGGGAAGGATCAGGAGAACCTATGAATTTAAAAACTGCACTCAATAAATAATCATTGCAAAAGTTCACGGATGGTTAGTAACGACTTAAGCATGATGCGCATTTCGAGATATAAGTGGATTTATCTGCATGTGTTTCGGTATGTCGAAATAAATCGCCGGTGCAATCCGGGATAAAGGCTGAAAAATCGCCGATGTTGTCATTCCTTCGTGCTATCCCTTCTCGTTGGTCGTTCTCCACCTTCGGCGGCCAGATCGCCGACGCTCCGCGGGGCGCCCAAGTGGGCAGGATACGCTCGAGCCACGAGCCTGACTCCAGCCGGACTCCAGCCGGACTCCAGCATGTCTACAGCCGGACTCCTCAGCCGGACTCCAGCCGGACTCCAGCCGGACTCCAGCCGGACTCCAGTCGGACTCCAGCCGGACTGCAGCCTGGCTGCAGCTGGACTCCAGCAGGTAGTGGCTTGCCACGAGCCTGGCCGCGGCTGGTATCCGGGGCCTGCCACGAGCCTGGCCGGGGCTGGTATCCGGGGCCTGCCACGAGCCTGACCGCAGCTGGTGGCCGGCCTGCCACGAGTCCGACTGTGGCTGGTGTGCGGCCGGCGCCAGACCGCCACGGCCGGGCCATGATTGCGGCGGAGGCACATTTGCCTGATTGGTCTGAGCTGTACGACAGCGGGCCGGCCGGTCGTGACGACGGCGAGTGGCACCGCTGGGACTCCGACCAGCCGGGCGGCTGAGACTCCGACCAGCCGGGCGGCTGAGACTCCGACCAGCCGGGCGGCTGAAGCTCCGACCAGCCGCGTCGACTCTGCTCAGCCGGAGCGCCGGACGACACGGGGCCCCGCTGGTCGGACGTCTGCTAAGCGGGCGCGAAGCGGGATCCTCCGAGTGCGCGGATTTGATTATCGAAGTGTTGTCCTCGATTGTGGAATGTGGGGTGTACGTATGGCAAACAATCCAAAACCAATCGTGAAATGAATGTTGCATTTTATGCACCCTTCCGGCGGAGATTCCCTCGTGCATCTGAGCGGCGCCCGTGTGCGCGTACTTTAATTTCTTCATCGCAGCTATTGACCCTGAGATGAATAACCTTGCATTGTCGTACACGTATCGAATTATATTCTATCCACATATCGGAATAGTTT
The DNA here is from genome assembly GCA_034440575.1 of Imbricaverruca yamaguchii. Lineage (NCBI taxonomy): Eukaryota > Metazoa > Arthropoda > Thecostraca > Neoverrucidae > Imbricaverruca > Imbricaverruca yamaguchii. The sequence goes on from JAOTOL010001660.1 coordinate 2,026,943, forward strand.
TAACCCCCATTTGATGGCAGCTGGTCGGCCCAGCCCGACGTCAATGCCGCCGATGCACTGACCACCGACGACACAACTGCGTGCCGATCGTTGCCTGTTTCCAGCACTCTGTCTCAGCTTTACGCTACCTCTTTCCAGCACTATGTCACATATTTACACTGTCTCCACCACTTTGTCACAGTTATTCTCTGCCTGTCCCCACCACTTTGCATCAGGTATACGTTGCGTGTATGAATCGCTCTGTTGCATGTATACGCCACTCTTGCAGCACGTCACGCGCTACTATCTCGACATAAGCTATGGTTTCCCGGATGCTTAAAATAGACTCGTTGGTCCTACCTGGGATCCAGACACTCGTTATCCACCACTCTTTTGACTCGTGGTCGACACCTTCCGAACAATTTACAACGATCCAGGATCCCATGTTTTTCGAGGCACATAATAAGTTTCGTATCAAGCCCATGCAGTTATTTCTCCAAATAACCCCACATGGTGTGAAATGGAACTACCTGCTTTTGTTACAGGCAGCGAAATCCCTGCCGCCTTTTTCCACAGTAAGGCAATGGCTGACGATCTCTTCGGCGCGGCTCGGCCGGTGCCGTAAACGTACGCCTGAACCCCAACAGCCCACCAACCATGCCTGGGATTAAAGTTGGTTTGGGTCATACATCCTGCCATGATGTATATTTAAATGTTGCTTTTGATGTGTCCTCTTGTCCTATGCCGCTGATGCTGAAGGCCTATAGCCAACGAAAAGAAGCACACTATTCTAGATCCCAAATAATTTTGTTCTTCACGACACAGAAGCAAGGCCCGGGATCCAAATACAATTAATAAATGCTAAACCTGACGATATCATCATATGATCCATTTTATTCAGTGATCCACTTTGCAGGACACAGTTGGTGTTGATTGCAGGACACAGTTGCTGGTTGCAGGACGCAGTTCCTGATCTGATGATGTGTCCCACTATATCCCGTGGTGCAGGCTGCAGGACAAAGATCTAAAGCCTAGGCGGCCTTCGGGACTGTCTGACTTTAGGTACTCGCATGTCATCCCGTCTCCTGTTTGGCAACATCTCAACTTTCCAAGATTTGGTAAGAAACCCGCACCCAGCTGGGAATACCTTCTAGTCCAATCTCCCGTGCCCCACCCCCCTCCTCTAACTCTCCCGTGCTTATCAACATAACCTTCCTCTCACTACCGTTCCCCTCCCCTAGCTTCCCCTCCCGTTCCCCTCTCCAACTCTCCCGTGCCCCTCCAACTAACCTTCCTCCCCTCTCGGGCTCCTGTCCTCAACTACTTCCTGGCTCAGTACATCCCTCCCTCCCCCCTCATGGCATACCGGCAGTTCACCCCTCTCGTAATAAGGCTATGCAATAATTTCCTACTCGCCTGCAGTTTTGCTCTTGCTGTGAAAACTGCAGCAAGAGCAAACAAGTCAAACAAAATTCATACAAGAATTGTCAAACAACACATGGATGGTTCGTTGCCAACACAGGTTTAAACGTGTGCTAGACCTTGGTTAACACCGCGTAATTCTATTTCTTCCTCTGATTTCCCACTATTTTGCTACATCTTGCCTTGCGCCGACCTTTTCGTTCTCACATTAGGATCAAAAATGATTTTGTGGCGCCAACGTTTTGGCTCAGGTAGGATATTCCAGTTGGTTGCAAAGATGTAACATTTGGATATTCGATGACTGTGTGACGTCAATTGGTATTCAAATTGATTACTTGTCGGTATTTTCCTACGTTTCGGCTGGTGCCTTCATAAGAGTACAAGCTAACTAAAGAAGGCAAAACCTACTTGCACTGTACCGATATGTTTACCCCGATGAAAGCAATAGCTAAAGCGTGGCGGCTATACTGAACAGTTATTAAGTTACATATCAATGGACGTCACAAGATCGTCGATCATCCAGATGTTCCAGTTGTTCACTTCATATGCTACCTTGTCACAGCATGCCTTGCGTGTTGGAGTCATGCTGCGTAGAATACCTATAACCTGCAGTGGAGTACACATCAGTGGTGTGTAAATCGGTGCTGAGCAGCAGTTCTATCATCAGCAAGTCCGACACCAATATATGTGACAGTTTTTCTACACATGGCATGGCGTTAAGAAGACTGGTAATACTGGTTTTGATTCTTGCTGTTCGCTTTTCATCATCACGTCCGTGCCACCCTCCCCCCCCCACCCCAAGTAAATAATTTGCTCGGTTGCTGAAAACGGTATTAGATCTAGACTTCCTCGATAACGTTCTGGGCGTGCTATTCTGCTTGTCATTTCCATTGCCTGTCTCCTCGACTTCGAAAGTCAACATTCACGATTCGAATGCAACCAACGTCGAGGTTGGTGCTGCTGTTTGCCCTATGTGGTATCAACAACCTACACATAGCGAATGATGTCGGACACTTTGCCCCGAGAATGTCAGAAACCCAATAACATTAGCATGATCCGCGACCACCTAACTCAATTGGAGGCCGGTGACACGCTTACATATTATGTTTTGCATCCTCACTCGATGGTGGTTGGGTTGTTTAATTTTTTTACTTCAGTTTGGATAGCTTCTCTAACCTCCATATGTTGTGACGCAGCCTTTATGGCTTCCATGGTGCTTTCACAGGACTAAACAGTGAATTCTCCCCTACACAGGTAAACGGAGTCTCTTGAACAGGTTCATCGATTAATGATTAGGGCTTCACGTTGTATCGCAGCGCAGTCTCTTCCGTGAAGTCTTCAGCGGCGACCCAAATACCGTGCTAGCTTCTCTCAAAAGTTGTGTTTGTCGTTCGCCTCCAACTTCGCAACGCTTGCAAGTGGTGCATATTTATAATGCCCACATTCCGCCCTATTGTTTCTGGTCGTGCACTGTCCTAGGTTCAGTCTGATGAATTACTAGAGTATGCGTACGCTCAGTCGTCTACTGCCATCGTTTCCTGACTGATGTGTTGAACACCTCTCGCTCTATCTCTCTCTCTCTCGCTCTCCCCTCTCTCTCTCACTCTCTTACCACATGGCCAGTATCACAAGACGATTCCCACGTAACAATCCATGT